>OY755241.1:38498789-39064711 GCA_963576725.1 Azorinus chamasolen | reverse complement strand
TTACGCATCTTATCTGTACCTGTTTTCTATGGCATTCGTTTTTCTTGTTGATCACTGAAACTGAAATGTTTCTTGCGTATGTTATAAGCAGTACCAAATCCGTCAACCTGTAGCATTCAGATTTACAAAACAACGATCAAATCATCACAGTGCTATATGACCAGATACATTCTATTCAAATTAAAGTGAAGTGAACGATAGCTATTTGACAAATGATCCTCTTGCTAAAAGTAGTGTTTGAATGGACTCCCTTGGGTACTTTGAGTCCATTAACCTCTTAACCCTTCGCTTGCTATCCACGTCAATATACCTACCTGTAAATAGTGAAGACCCAGATGAGACAGCTCCCGCAGGAGCTGTCTCATCTGGGTCTGCACTATTTACAAGTTGATTGTGCAACCAGTGTACTCCACAGCCGTGATTGCACAGCGAACTACGTGTACACAGTGAAGATATATGTAATTATACAACAGGGCATGGGTAAAGAAGGAGAAATGTATTTAAAATTCAGCAAGCGAAGGGTTAACAGCGGCCTTCAAGATACATTACAAGCATGTATATATCCGTTTGTCGTTTAGTGCAGTATCACATTTCATCGTACATGTTGATAGCGGAATGCAGTTAGATCTCACCAGCGAACATTTATAGATGTTATGTGATAGTGTTGTATCCGTCTTCCACTTAGGCAATCTTTTAATGAGGGCCCTTGGGGTTGCTTTGAATGTTAATTGGCAGTCCTGACCCTTAGGTGACCCTTCTTCGAAAGTCTTCAATACGGTTTGATTCGTTAAAAAGCTGCCATGGGTGGGGCTAATTTTTAATACTTTCTTCTCCGACTCCACTTGACAGATTTCCACATAACTTTGCATGAATTGTCCTGTGATGATCTTCTACCCAACTTACCCAATACTAAAACTAACCACTAGTCAAGCAACTTAGCTGCTTTTGCTAGCTTCAAATAGATCACACACACATGTCTGTAGTATTGATAAGATACCCTGCTTAACCACTATACCCTATCAGAAATCAGTAATTGTCACTGACCAGCAAAGGACAATACCCAAGCTGATTAAAACAAAAGGCTACTACAAATTTGTGACACTGTAATATTTATGTTACGTTGTTATGCATGGTTTGCACGTGACATATTTGAGCACGGCAGTATTGAATGTCTTTATGAATGTGGATATTCAGGTAGATATTTGTTTCAACATTACAAATTGCAATTTTCTTTTTATGTCCCCCCATATCTGTGATGGGGGTGTATTGGTTTTGCAAAAAAAGAATTATAACTTATGTATATTAGATATACAGGGCAGAACATTGAATTCAATGGCACTCACTTTGTAATAGAAGTGTCTATCTATGCTTCACCAGCTATTGTGTAAAAAGACGATGCTTGTTTAGGACAAATAGACAAAAAGTCGGTTTATATTGACTTTACTACTTTTTCATTTATATGCAAGCCGATCACTTCTCTGGATTTCCCTACACATTTTGAGTCTTAAAAGATTCTCCGGAATACATATATAGATCTACAAACTTCGGGGTCATATCCATTTTCATGATTTGTTAATAAAACGCAGTAATATATTTAAGAAGAAAGGTTAGGATCCCATTATATTGCAACGCACTGCATATTTGGTTATCGACCCTTTTACAGTCGATAGCTACGCTTCCCTATTTGCTTGCGCGACGACAGACCGATGGTAGTACTCTATGATGGTATACTCTTAAACCCATATACGGGATGAGCTTTGTTCATCAAATATGCTAAACAATTCATTAAAAAGGGATATGATCCTGTAACTACAACATACTGCATGTTTGGTTGTCAACCCATTTACAGATGGCAATCACGCTGGCCTCTTTGCATGCACACCGACACGAAAGGTTTAGTACTCTATGAAGGCGACCTCTTAAACGGAAGGAGAACATCGGAGATCTGTACTATTTCGTTTTTGTCGTACCCTTTATTACTTTTCTACAGTTACTCTGTTTGCAGCTCAATCATTGAGTACACTAGCGATATGTGGATACAGTATGTTCACTTAAATGTTTTCGTTATACATGCACTTTACCACCGTATTTGCCATCGCGGTTGTTGTAGATTAGTCGGAGAGGGGATACGTTTATTTACACTGTTTGTCTTTTAGGGTGGGGATGGAATAAGTGTGAGGTTGGGCGCCAATAAACCGGTTTAACCCCCCAGTGACTTTTGTCACTGACCGTGTATGTTTGTTTTGTCTTTGTGCGTCTCTTGATGTTTTTATAGTTATGTACAATTGCTGTTTACTTGTGTTGCTGTTCGGGCGACTGTTTGTTCTGTATTTGGTGTTTCCTGCATGACTCATTTTTGTACTTTTACCAGACTCATGTATTACTTTTTCCCTGTCGTGCCCTTAATAGCTTCCCTGCAAATGCTCTGACTTCAGCAAAGTCAATGAGTACATATTTGACGGATTTATGTTATGTTTTACATATTGTCATGTCTTTACCGTTTTCTATGCTGTGGGTAAGTCCGGCGGGGATACATTTATTTTACACTATTTGTAAAGCTAGGGTGACTTTGAGAGAAGTGTGAGGTTAGGACGTCCGTAAACCGGTTTAAACCCCCAGTGGTGATTTTGCTACTGACCGTGCCAAGGCGGTACTCTCTTTGTCACCTTTGCTTTTGTTTATCTTGTGTCTTTGTACTTGTGTTTTTGTTCATGTGTGGAATGTTTATCTCTAGTCCTTGTGTGTTTGTTGGTGTTTTCAATGTTCATCTCGTGTATGTGGATGTGTACTTTTTCATTTAAAAGCTCGGATTCATCATCAAATTACAATTCTGGTGTCATAATGTCCATTTAACACCTTCACTGTTGCAGCAATTATGCGCATGCGCAAACAATCGTCAGCATCATTTTTAAACTTCACATAATATTAATTTGTTCGTGTGTGTTCGCCCTTACCTTTGTGTTGGTCTGGTGTCTCTGTGCTTGTGCGTGTGTTCGTGTTCGGTATTTCAATCTCCTGTATGTTTGTGTGTGTTAGTGTGTTAGTGTGTTAGTGTGTGTGTGTGTGTGTGTGTGTGTGTGTGTGTGTGCGTTTGCGCTACATACATTCAGAGGTTCAGGATATAAATACACAGCAACGTACCGAGGTTCCTTGAACTACCGAGGTACATTTTCCCGTTACCTCGAAATGTTAACCCCGGAATGTCTTTGTAAAGTTGAAACAAACATCCCTGCTAAATATTGACTGTACCTCGGAACATAACTGATTTGCATCCGTGTGTGGCGTGTGTGCTTGCACACAGTCATGTTTCATATCTGGGCGTGTCCATAAGTTCGGTTGAGCATGCGCAGTTGTAAACGCTTCATTACACGCATGCATGACTCAACCTTCACTTGTACTGCTCACTACGATAAGAGTCTATAAATAACAACTGTGCAAGGAGATTGCTTCCGAGTCCGTGTATCTGCAACATTGCACTGGACAAAAACAATATTTATCTGGACAGTACGAGAATAGGTTTGTAGAGACGCTGATTTAATATAGAATATATTTTGATCACTTCTGAATTTTTTGCAGACATGTGTTCTTATAATCACGCATTCACTCTTTACGTTACTGGTGGTGGAGCAGAAGACAGCTATGTTAGTCATCGCGCATGCGCTCTATACGTTACTAGCAGTGGAGCAGTGAGATAAGCACATGTATGTAATAGCCTATGGGAGCAATTTAAACCATGTTCTGAATAGCATTGATACCGTTCTTGTATAATATCTTTGTCCATTCTCTCTTTATTTGATATCTCTCTCGATCGTTCTCCAAATCCGGACCCAATTGTGTAGAAGCAAATCAAATGTTCAGTGCTCTTACATACTGTCCATTTTCAATAAATGTTGTTACTCAATTTGAATCGATATTTTTATTTATTATACGACATACTGAACATAAATCTACTTCATTCGACCGCTGTGAATTTATGCTCTGCAAAGAAGAAAACGCCGAAAATGCATTTGCTATATGCTAAATTCGATTAGTTGCGGCCCTCATATGGCACAATGCACATGTACAAAAAATGAAGGATGGAGGAATTAATTACATACTGATATAAAATTAAACAAGAAGGTTTTTACGCAAGCGTAAAATGGCTGTTTAACACATACTTAACCCATTTGTGTCCTCGATCCCATAAATGGGACGTAAGCAAACAGTGTAGACTCTGATCAGACACCGCGTAATGCGACGGCTGGTCAGAGTCTACACTATTTGCTAACAGGAATTTCAATATAAAACAAACGAAATTGAAAATTTAGGCCATGCATCCCTTAGATAAAAATAAAATGGACTAATCCAATATATAGCATGGAAGAATCCACTGGACGCAAATGGTTTAAGCAAGATAGAAGAAAGAGTGACAGCAATATTGTTTAGTGCTTTTAATTAACAGATATATCGGGGAAAATTACTTTATATAATAAAAGCAGAACATTTGGAATGTTTTAATGAGCCATGATCCGTTATATCCGTGTAAGACACCAATAATACACATTACGTCACAGATCAATGTTATTCATTTTCTGAAGCACACTGACATAGAAACCATTATCACATCACTGTTAAAAAGTAAAAATAATTCATGATAAATCACAAAGCTTCTAGCACCATACGAAATTCAACACTAATAAATAATAAAAACTGAATTAAGAAAAAAACAGAGATCATGATGAGAAAAGGAAAGTGTTGGTGCATTTTAGAGTAAAAGGTTCCTTAACTCTTTTAGAACCTCCTGAATGTATTAACTTTTGTTAAATAAAGCTTCAGACAGGCAAGTTCAATCCAGTCAGTGTAGTTTAATGGTAGAACACCTTCTTGTCTACGGTTGAGAAGGACATCTGGGTTCAAGTCCCGGCACTGGCTATTTGAGAAGCTTGAAGATTATTTAATGCATGTTACTATAATTAAACAGACCGTACTGAATTGTAAGGAAAACACTGCACATTATACATACACGTTTGGTTTACAGATCAATACATAGGGGATTTTGTGGTTATTAATTATTCAAATAGGTTTAGCCCTAAAGAACGCTGTTTTACGCAAACAGTTTGGACACAAATAAGACACCGACGTGTGATCCAGCTCTGACATATTTGACTCTCAAACTGTAAACGTAAGCAAACTTTTATGACGTAAGAATATGTCATGCATTTACATGTACCTGCAGTAGGGCCCTGTTGTTGTGCCATCTGATCACATTCGGTAAATGATTTGCCTTACGAACAGAGGAGACACTGATAATCCTTAAATGCATTAGAGAAGAAACATAAAGTTTCTGTCTCTATGTGATTTCCTATAATATTCATTAGTCGAAGTACTACAAAAACTAAGCATGACAGAATGGCAGGTCTCTCTCTCTCTTTCTCTCTCTCTCTCTCCTCTCTCTCTCTCTCTCTCTCTCTCTCTCTCTCTCTCTCTCTCCCTCTCTCTCTATCTATCTCTCTCTTTCTTCTCTCTCTCTCTCCCTTTCTCTTTCTATATCTCCTCCCTCTCTCTCCCTCTCTCTCTCTCTCTCTCTCTCTCTCTCTCTCTCTCTCTCTCTCTCTCTCTCTCTCTCTCTCATTGAGGCTGATATAGATTAAATTCCACGTAATTCGACCCGAGCTGTTTGAATAGTAAAATAACTGCAGCTGCAGACGAAAACAACCACAAAGACACGATAGTGTGCAGACAATAGTTGTAGATCGTATTTTTCTAACATCTTATATATAACACAATTCTCTAAAAACTTTACCATATGAATTATTTGTCCCGTTTGAAAGCTAGGTTTCGATGTTCATGTATGTGTATATAAATAATGTATACATGTACTGTTGTTGTTGTTGTTGCACTAATGACTGCTTGATGAAAGATGCTATATATGGTCTACACGATGCATCGAATGCTCATCCCAACATGTGAAAAGTACTGCCGAAATGATTTTTTCACGTAGTGAACAAGTCCTATCCTTATGCGAACGGCTGAATCAAAGTACCCTGGTTCGAATACGTTATACTTCCTTTTCCCAGTGAGCCTGTCTGTCTGTCTGTTTATATATCTGTCCCTGGATTTGCGTTTCGAGTTGGCAGTCTATCTGTCTGCCTTCTTGCCTGTCTGTCTGTCTGTCTGTCTGTTCTGTCTGCCTGCCAACCTGCCTGCCTACCTACCTGCCTGCCTGCATGCCTCTGTCTATCTGTCTGCCTGCGTTTCTGCGTGTCTGTCTGTCTATATGTCCGTCCGTCCATCCGTACGTACCTACGTACGAATGGCTTAGCAGAGGATCATGGTTCGAGTGTGTTATACTTTCTTTTCTCCAAATGAACATGTCTGTCTATATACATGTGTTTGTGTATTTGTGTTTCTGACTGTATCTCCGACCATATGTACGTACGTCCACCCCTACATGCATACATCTACCTCTAAATAACCCCTAAGTGCGTAGGTGTATGTATGTATGTATGTATGTATGTATGTATGTATGTATGTATGTATGTATGTATGTATGTATGTATGTATGTATGTATGTATGTATGTATGTATGTATGTATGTATGTATGTATGTATGTATGTATGTATGTATGTATGTATGTATGTATGTATGTGTTTGTTTTATTTCCAACATACTGATGAAGGGAGCGGTCAGAGATTGGCTGTGTTAGCAGGTTAGCAGTATGTATTTCAAGCGATTTTTACTATATCGTCGACGTTTGATCTTTGAGCTCAGCTATCAAAAAGCCTATCAATGACGCCTATGATATCTTACTTAAGGACATCAGACTTGGCAATTGAATGCGCAAAATGAAGTCTACATATGCATCATAAATTACATTGTAAGTACGTAGACATTGCGAGATAAGTTTGGAAATGCCCGTCAAAATTCGTAAAATTCGAAAAAAGGTAATTTTCGTGATTCTTGGCTAATTCAAAACCTCGTACAGACATACACACGATCGGACAGACCCATATATGTATGCATAAGTTATGTCCAAGATTAGTTCTTTATATTGGTATATAGATATAAAGAATATATGCAGGGATTATGTAATAATGGGACCACAAAACGGCGGAAATCGCTAAAGAACAAAGAACGGTTTTGGCGCCAAAAGGGTTTTCGCGCTCGAACGGACGAACGCCTTTGCTGAGGAATGTGAATTTAGTGCCGTTTGAAAGACATAGAAAGCAGCTACAAGTCGGTGCAGAAATATTGAAAAAAATATTGTAAAATGACTGGGATATCAGGTTCCAAACCCTTAAAATGAGCAAATCCTGAGCGATTTGGTTGTATGTGTCATGTTGACACATGATAGGACCTTAATTGTTACATCTGGAATAGTTCTACATGTACATGAAAAAATATTACAGAAATATTAAGTTATAAGCGCGTTATAAACGTTTGATATAAATCGTCAATTTAAGGAAGTGTCTATTTTCAATATGATTTTGTTTTACTTTTAAGGAGAACGCATAGGGCTAGACTATCAAACCATATGTCATTTTGTAGATAGTATGCCCTACACGCCGATACCTTTTAAATTGGAATCAGTGAAAAGATACGATTTTTTATAGCCCAAATACGGACACGGACACTTCAACTACCAAACCCTATCAAAATTCAACCCTCGGAAAAATGAAATAACTACCTTCCTAACTTCCCGTACGGCCCACACAGACAGACAGATGAACAGACGGACATTCAAACCTATGCGGACGGTTAGCAAATATCCTGTACTATATATGTATATATTATAAGTCTATACCACCCTGTTGTAGATACAGTCTTTGTCAAAAGTCATGAAACCGACCCGTTTTTTATAGCAACATATAGATTCCGAGGAGAGAATTCACTGCGCGTACGGTCGGACAAACACATTAATACTGCAACATCTGATGTTTTGGTAAAGTATATTATAGGGCCTTTGCAATGAATGTAAAAATATATTATCTGTCTATAAAATTATGCCTTATACGGGCATTTGAAATTGCCAATTTCATTAAAGAAAACAACGATCGAGTAATAACCTTATCGTTTACGGCCCGCACAGACCGACATATGAACGGACGGACATTGAACCCTACGCAGACGGTTAGCAAATGTCCTGTACTATATACCCATGTATATTTTATAAGTCTATACCACCCTGTTATGGATACAGTCTGTGTCAAAAGTCATGAAAAACGACCCCTTTTTATAACAAAATTTAGACGCAGATTAGAGAATTTCATGCGCGTACGGTCGGACAAACACGTTAAGATTGCAACATATGGTATTTTTTGTAAAGTATATTATAGGGCATTTGCACTGAATGCACAATTATATTATATATCTAAAAATTATGCCTTAGACGGGCATTTGAAATTGCATTTTTTACTTTCCGTATATCTGAATTTGGCCGTTTTTTAAGCTGTACGGACGGACGAATGTCCCAAACTCTACGCAAACTCTGTCTTTTTGTTTATAAAGAAAAACAATATATACAAAGAATTTATGTAGAAATAACCCTCAAAAGAGACCAAAAACAGCCTGATTTTCACAAAATATAGCGATTGGGGCATATAGAACGGTGTGTACGGACGGACGAACAGCCGTGCGAAGTATATTAAAATACCAGCTTGTAAGGACTAACTTGCTTTATACATACACGTAGGTTTAAAATAAAAATAAATGTTCATACAGCCCAGGGCTCCATTAAATAGGGTCCAGAATGTGCATTTTGGACTCTTTAGCGGGTGTCCAGGATTGAACCTAGACCCAACTTTATCGATGATTTTTGGTAAAACACTTAGTACCAATAGAATAACTATAATAAGATCTACATATGCATTATAAATTTAGTGCGCAGACATGGCGAGGTCTGTTCAGAAATGATGGTCAGAGTTCGTGAAATTCGGAAAAACCGGAAATTTTCGCAATACTTAGCTAATTCAAGACCTCGCACAGACATACACAAGAACGGACAGACCAGTATATTTATGCATAAAGTATGCCCAAGAACAGTTCTTTATATTGGTATAAAGATATAAAGAATATATGCAGGGATTATGTAATAATAAGACCCCCAAAACGGCGGAAATCGCTGAAGAACAAAGGAATGTTTTGGCGCCAAAATGGTTTTCGCGCTCGGACGGACGAACGCTTACACCGGGGAACAGACATTTGGTGCCATTTAAAAGGCCTAGTAAGCAGCTACACGTCGGTGCAAAAATATTTAAAAAATATTGAAAATTGGCTGAGATATCAGGTTCCAACCCCTTAAAATGATCAAATCCGGAACCATTTAGGGGTATCTGTGTCATAACTGGCAACCTAATTAAAACTCTGAGTGGACACTTGGTTAGTACATACTTTTAACATCTTGAATAGTTCTACAAGTATATGAAAACATATTACGGAAATATTGATTAATAAGCGCGTTATGAACGTTTGATGTAACAGGAGCAAATATGAAAGTGTTTGTTTTTAACATTTTTTTTAAATTTTTAATGATAACCCGTAGAGCTAGAATATCAAACGACATGTCATGTTGTGGGTCTTAACGTGCCCTACACGCCGATACCTTCATAATGGGAATCGGTCAAAAGATAAGTTTTTTATTGCCCAAATACGGCTAGGGACACTTCAACCACAAAACCCTATCAAAATTCAGCCTAAAAAATGCGATAACTTCCTTATATGGAAGTTTTCAGAAATGACACTTACAGGATCCAAAGACATTTGGTTGCTGCATCTTTTGACACCAACATCGCTATATTTGGAAAATAAGTAAAAGTGTCATTAACGAATCACGAAAGTTGCGAACTTTTGTTAGGTTAAATAGTATACCTGACATGGCATCATAATCTCAACTCCCGACTTTGGAGACAGAATTTTTTTTTGTGTTTGTGTTTGGTATGTGGTTGGGTCAAGGTCATCGAAACCCGACATTGAAAGGTCACGATTGGTGTTGCGTAATCGCTGGGGGTTAAAAATCAAGGGTTGGAATGTTCCTCAAAGTTGACCAGAAATTCGGATCCTTATTAGTGTGTGTACTCAGGGACACTCGGCTCAAAGACATAAAGCGGGCTCAAGAAACATGACATACATAAGTATGTATGTCTGTCAACGGGTTGCAAAAACACGAAATATAGCCTCAGATAAGAGAATTTTCAGCGCGTACGGTCGGACGAACATGTTAGTATTGCAACATCTGGTAATTTTGTAAAGTATATTATAGGGCCTTTGGACTGAATGTAAAATTATATAATCTATCTATAAAATTACGCCTTATACGGGCATTTGAAATTTCAATTCTCGGTAATAAAAACACCGGTCGAGTAATAACCTTATCTTGTACGGCCCGCACAGACAGACAGATGAACGGACGGACATTCAAACCTACGCGGACGGTTAGCAAATATCCTGTACTATATACCCATGTATATATTATAAGTCTATACCACCCTGTTATTGATACAGTCTTTGTCAAAAGTCATGAAACCGACCCGTTATTATAGCAAAATATAGATTCCGAGGAGAGAATTCACTGCGCGTACGGTCGGACAAACACATTAATACTGCAATATCTGGTGTTTTGGTAAAGTATATTATAGGGCCTTAGCAATGAATGTAAAATTATATTATCTGTCTATAAAATTATGCCTTATACGGGCATTTGAAATTGCTAATTTCATTAAAGAAAACAACGATCGCGTAATAACCCTATCTTTTACGGCCCGCACAGACCGACATATGAACGGACGGACATTGAACCCTACGCAGACGGTTAGCAAATGTCCTGTACTATATACCCATGTATATTTTATAAGTCTATACCACCCTATTATGGCTACAGTCTGTGTCAAAAGTCATAAAAACGACCCCTTTTTATAACAAAATTTAGACGCAGATTAGAGAATTTCCTGCGCGTACGGTCGGACAAACACGTTAATATTGCAATATCTGGTATTTTTGTAAAGTATATTATAGGGCATTTGCACTGAATGCACAATTATATTATATATCTAAAAATTATGCCTTAGACGGGCATTTGAAATTGCATTTTTTTTTACTTTCCGTATATCTGAATTTGGCCGTTTTATAAGCTGTACGGACGGACGAATGTCCCAAACTCTACGCAAACTCTGTCCTTTTGTTTATATCTTTAGTACCTACCTACATATGTAAAAAAAAATATATATACAAAGAATTTATGTAGAAATAACCCTCAAAAGAGACCAAAAACGGCCTGATTTTCATAAAATATAGCGATTGGGGCATATAGAACGGTGTGTACGGACGGACGAACAGCCGTGCGAAGTATATTAAAATACCAGCTTGTAGGGACTAACTTGCTTTATACATACACGTAGGTTTAAAATAAAAATAAATGTTCATACAGCCCAGGGCTCCATTAAATAGGGTCCAGAATGTGCATTTTGGACTCTTTAGCGGGTGTCCAGGATTGAACCTAGACCCAACTTTATCGATGATTTTCGGTAAAACACTTAGTACCAATAGAATAACTATAATAAGATCTACATATGCATTATAAATTTAGTGCGCAGACATGGCGAGGTCTGTTCAGAAATGATGGTCAAAGTTCGTGAAATTCGGAAAAACCGGACATTTTCGCGATACTTAGCTAATTCAAGACCTCGCACAGACATACACAAGAACGGACAGACCAGTATATTTATGCATAAAGTATGCCCAAGAACAGTTCTTTATATAGGTATAAAGATATAAAGAATATATGCAGGGATTATGTAATAATAAGACCCCCAAAACGGCGGAAATCGCTAAAGAACAAAGGAATGTTTTGGCGCCAAAATGGTTTTCGCGCTCGGACGGACGAACGCTTACACCGGGGACAGACATTTAGTGCCATTTAAAAGGCCTAGTAAGCAGCTACATGTCGGTGCAAAAATATTTAAAAAATATTGAAAATTGGCTGAGATATCAGGTTCCAACCCCTTAAAATGATCAAATCCGGAACCATTTAGGGGTATCTGTGTCATAACTGGCAACCTAATTAAATCTCTGAGTTGACACTTGGTTAGTACTTACTTTTAACATCTTGAATAGTTCTACACGTATATGAAAACATATTACGGAAATATTGATTAATAAGCGCGTTATGAACGTTTGATGTAACAGGAGCAAATATGAAAGTGTCTGTTTTTAACATTTTTTTTTTAATTTTTAATGATAACCCGTAGAGCTAGAATATCAAACGACATGTCATGTTGTGGGTCTTAACGTGCCCTACACGCCGATACCTTCATAATGGAAATCGATCAAAAGATATGTTTTTTATTGCCCAAATACGGTCAGCGACACTTCAACCACCAAACCCTATCAAAATTCAGCCTAAAAAAATGCGATAACTTCCTTATATGGGCGTTTTCGGAAATGATACATACACAGGATCTAAAGAACCATTGATGTCGCATCTTTTGACACCAAAACCGCTATTATCGGAAAATAAATAAAAGTGTCATAAAGGGAACACGAAAGTTGCGGACTTGTGTCTGGTTAAATAGTATACCTGACATGGTGTCTAAATGTCAACTCCTGATTTTTGACATAGAATTTTTTTATTACTGCTGGGTAAGAGGTCGGGTCAAGGTGACCGAAACCCGACCTTGAAAGGTCACGATTGGTGTCGTAATCCCCGGGGGGGGGGTTAAATAGTTGGAGTGTCCCTGAAAGTTGATCGGAAATGACGTCAAACGTAATTAACCCTACCTGGAATTCTGAACTGGTATAACTCAGTAACAGTATGAATTGCAAAAATAGTGACAACTACAAAAAAAAGGCTCTGTCAATTCAGTTCCACTTTCCCACCTAGCATGTTTCTTTATGGGTTATATATATTCCACATCTCTCCAGTCGTTTGTTGTAAGAGAAAATTTAATTCACTAAATGATTGCTGTCGAAATCTTGATGTCCATCTAATTATTTTCTAGGGCTTAACGACTTTTGTTCTTACATGTATATTCCAAATCTCTCCGGTAGCTTGTTATAAGGGAACATTTAATTCATTAGGCTGTGTCACAAACAAGGGCAGACAACCCACTTGTATTCAGCCGAGTTGTTCATTTGACCATAGTGTCATACCCACTGCATTGAAACTTTTACAACGATATGCTACAAGCCTGGGTTTGATTGCATCTGGATCAGGATAACACGACCGACAACCACCGGTCTCTCGGCACGAAGGTGGGTGGGGTAACAAAATTGAAATATTAAAACCGTCATAACCTTTGAACGGAGAAAAAAGAAAACCAAAGTAAACTGGAAAGTTACTTGTCCTGGTGGGACCTATCGATTGATACTTACTAGGTTATTTATGCGACCGGCCGAGAACGGGACCGAAAACCGTTTCCGTTCAAAGTTCGCGAACATCCAGCATAACTCAGGATCCATAGGAAATAGAAATATAGTCTAAACAGTAATTTTGCTTTATTAGACAAGCCCTGTCTTTTGCTGTCGCATTGTTTCACTTAGCACTTTTGGTTCGGATTTTCGTTCTAGTGCACGGTTTTGAGGCCTCAGGTTCGAAACCTTGATATCAATCGATTTACTGGCTAGGACTGAACAACTTTTGTTCTTACATATATATTCCAAATCTCTCCGGTAGCTTGTTATAATAGAAAATTTAATTCATTAGGCTGTGACACAAACAAGGTCAGAGAACCCACTCGATCCCCGGCCGCGACAGACTAAAAGTCATTAAAAACTGGTTCTAGTTGCTCCCTTGTCTACGCTCGACATTAAAAGGGTAGTTCTAGGACTGGTCGGCCCGGTGTCAGGATAATGAGACTGGATGGGGTGCCCTTGCCATGTGCCCGCGACAGGGGCATTCCAGTGATGCAGCACTATAACTTGTCTCAAGCACTCAAGAAATACTGTTGGTCGGACGTAAAGCCCAACTCACATATTCACTCACTCAACAGCTTTGCTTCATTTGACAAGCTCGATCGATTCTCGTCAAGTTTTCTTATCCAGTCGTTCTGGTTCCGGTTTTTCGCTTTTGTGCAATATTTTGAAACCTTCATATCAATCGATTTAACAGTCAGAAATAGAGAACTTTTATTCTTACATATATATTTCATGTATCTCCGGTAATATGTTTTGTTAAACCCTTTCCTTCATATAAACGTGTTTTTACGCATCTGCTTACAGAGTAGACCCAGATCAGACGGTTCCTTTATAGCCGTCTGATCAGGGTCTGCTATTTTTGCTAACGGAATTTGATACTGCGTTCTTTATTTTCTAAAATGGCTACAATTTCCCTTCTTTTAGAAATGAAAAAATAATGAAATCTTATTTTTTAAACTCAAGAATAACCTAATGCATTTTTCATCAGCAAGCTAAAGGTTAATGTATACCTCTTGTGAAACACTCAAGTAAATGCTGATTAAATCTACTTGGTCAGATAGAGCTTATAAATGGAATCAATCCATAAAGTCAACACATGCAATAGTTCTCATGAGAGTGTGTAGTGTTCTTGTAAACTAACCACTGGTCAGATTGTTTGTACACAGTTATCAAGCATCTGATCAAACTACTAATGAATCTGAACTGCCGTAAGCTGGAAAGTCTGATTTCGCTTTAAACACTATTTCCCATGGATATTTCTTGAGAACTATGTTTATGTAAATGTAAGAAAGGAATTTCAAATTTCAAGGTACTTCGAATACTGACAGGGATGGTAATTATACTACATAGGCGTAGGAGCGTTTTCAATATTGTGTGTGTTTGGGGGGGGGGGGGTTAATGGCGGGGGGAGGGGGTCAAGGAGAAAAAATATATTTGTAGCTTAAAACTTCTTCCAGTGGTTGATATATTATACATTTCTATATAAAATGTGACGAAGATGGGGAAACGGAAGAAAAAAGATTCGATCCATTGGCTTATTAGTCAGTTAGTTAGACCACTCGAACAAGATGACCTGCAGTATAACGTAATTTTACCATATTTAACTTGTCTAACGAGCAAATTTCCCTTCATCCCGGAAGATGCACATTTTCAGAAAAAAATTAAAACATAGATCTATTCAAAAGAATAAGTTAATTTCATATTGTAACATTCACTCAATAATACGAATATTATTCCTGTCTTATCTTGAGTCATGTCTCACAAAAGCAATGCCTGTATCGTTACCATTTTCTTTAAATTAATGAATTCCCGGTCAGGTTTATGCAGATACCTTCAGGAGAGGATTCTTACATTTCACCTGTTCGTTGGTTTTAAACACGTGTAGAAAAAGACAAAATAGCGCCAATGGTAACTACTCGTCGTTTTCCGTCAGTGTTCGGAGTAAAGCCGGGGAAACTTATACGATGGCACTCGGGACACTTCAGATATTCCGAACCCTAGTGGAATAAGACGAGTAGTAGAATGGAGACGTAAAGTTTTTATGAGCTATGATCACTACTGGCTCCTTATTTGTTTTGAGAAACTATTTTCTTGAGATAGGAGCTAAATTATGAATGATCACAAAGTCGATCAGTCGTGGATATATTTTGTTTTCAGAAATGCGATTCTAAAGATCTACTCTGCGTTCTGAGAAATTGGAACCTGAACATCAAGACGCAATATTAGTAACGATTATTGAACTGACACGCATAATTCCTAGCATTCCGATTGTCACTTTTATAATCATTTCTGGTATAAATAAAGAAGTACTGCAGATTCACATATGTGTGGAGCTTATCGATTCCCACGAAAATATAAAAATATACATGAATGGCAGTTTAATAATGTTTACCAGTACTCACAATCTATACCAACAAACAAGTAAAACTTGGAAACCTTGCTCAAGAATGTTATATTGCTATAAGTTTCATATAGAATACAAACTGTTCTAGGACAATAAATATAGAAAACAACATAGTAAGCTGGAGCATAATATTAAGTCAGGTATTCCCCAATATTCGCCAGTATTGCATATTAATTATTACAGTATAACCTCTCTTAACCGGAATTCTAGTAGATAAGAATTTAGATACTTTTATGCAGGTGGCTGCTTAATGTAGAGTGAAAGTCATGCAGAAAGC
Organism: Azorinus chamasolen; assembly: GCA_963576725.1. NCBI lineage: Eukaryota > Metazoa > Mollusca > Bivalvia > Cardiida > Solecurtidae > Azorinus > Azorinus chamasolen. The sequence continues at coordinate 39,048,643 of OY755241.1, read as the reverse complement.
TCCTAGAGGAGCTTTCTGCATGACTTTCACCCTGTATTAAGGTGTCACCTGTCTCGAAGACCGATATTCATACTACATTTAACGGCCGGTTAAGAGAGGTTTTACTGTACTTATTGATTATTGCTGATTCTTAAATGGTCTGCTCAGTTTTTGATATAAATTTACATTTCGCATAATCTAAACGATATGCATATGCATGGAAAAATAACAATAATAATGCATGATAACATCACATTTCCTTATCATGAAATAAAATAGTTGCATTATACCTAAAGGAGGACCTAGTTCTCAAATACTCTCTGCATATTTCATAAATACATTAGTATCTCAAACCTTCATCTGCTTCAGCTGTAAAAATACAAGTTATATTCCCTTTGTTTACAATAAAAACCAAAAACAAAACAGTTTGGATTTCAAACAGTTTGGATCCTAAGGAGACGCCGATTTAATCGTTGTCTCATTTGGACCAAAACTGTTTACAAACTTCATCACAAATTCGCCCAAATTAGCAGACTAAAGGTTAAATGGAAGAGAGGTTAATCTTATCTCCTCTGACCTATGGACAGTGACTGCTGGTACCACGGATTATTTATGAGTCCGTGCTTAAACGAATAACGGAGAGTTTCATTTTACTGAGATTGCAAGCGAGCGAATCTTGTCGAAGCTTGTGGTACAATGGCAACACGGAACTCAGCAATAATCTGAGAAAGGTATGTCAGTTACATTAAACAAATCTTATGTTAAAAACGTACCTTAACTATAAATCGAAACAAAAGAAACACACCTACTGCGCGTTTACCATATCATTAACTGGAGTTGCCATTAGTACAGCGCCGTCGACCATTGCTTTACAAATTCTGTCAATACTGATATAGAGTTTATGAATGCTCAGTGATTAAATTTTTCGACTCAAACGTTACCGTCTGCAGCTATTTTATATGCTGTATCTTTTAAAACATCGTGTGGTTTAAGGTCTGAGTCAAAATCACTCTAAAAAGGTAATTTTATTGTTCTTCGGGATCATTAGTTTCGATGCTATTAGTCTTTAAAATTGAATACTGCTTAAGCCGGTGCTAGGGGGCGTGAGTAGTATTGCACTTGTAATTACTACTCATGAACATACTCAATAAAACCAAGTCTGCAATTTTCTCTTTTTGCATTTCTACTTTTGCTTTCGAAGGTTCACCCATTTTCAGAATATACATGGATGTATAATTGTAACGCAAATTGTTATAAAGGAAGTGTTAGCATATATAGTTTTCATGCAAATATGCATGTCGTTTAAATTTGTGTTGACAGCATTTGTACTGCAGATTGTTCAGAAATGAAAATAGAAGATGTGGTTCATTGTTACCTCGGAATGTTCATGATATAACACAGTTAGTTAGCCTTCCTAGAATGTGTTCGATTCTCAACGTAGGCAGATTGGAGTTCTTTCTTGATGAAGAGCAAATAATTTGCACTGATTATGCAGAGAAAAACTGTTTTGTTTCAAACATTTTAGATGAGAAACGGCAGTATAAAACAATTTTAACCGTAAAACTGCAGCACCTGATGTTTGACCCTTTTACCTCATAATGTTTACACAGCATCTGTGTATGTGTGAATCCATAAATGTACCTCAGAACGTCTGCGTATAGTATTTATATTATATTTGTTTATTACGTACATCAGACAGAGGTTTTAAATGAACCACAGAATAGTTGTATGTCAACCCTTTCCCCATAAATACGCCTTACTAGGCCTTTGCAACCGGAGAGACCCAGCCCAAACTGGTTCGGTAGGAACTGTGAGATCACGGAATATTCTGTTTGCTGACGATACATGTTCTGTGCTTTATATTTGGTATTCTCATGCATATGTACATGCTGCCTTTGTTGAACTTTTTGTCCTGTTTGTTTTCTGACCCCAACTTTTGAAATAGATGAAATAGAAACTTTCTGTTAGTATATACATGCATCTGTTAAAGCTGTATCTATTTAATGGGATCAGATAAAGGTCAAATACAGCTTGCAGGATCAAATTTAGTGTACAAATGCAGGTTTTAAAGATGCATTTATTGGGTGGGTTAAGGTCTAGGTTACAATCACTCTTTGTGATAAAATATCAATGATTGCAGAAAAAGAATAGTGTTGGCGTTTGCCTCTTTAGAGGCTTAATTGTTGATTTGCTCATCTGCCAATACCATGTCTTTAAGTAAAACGTTACCTTTGCAGGAAAGTTAAATTGTCTAGTAGTTTGCAATGTAAATCAAGCACTGCTTTGTTTAATTGTTATTTATACAGATGCCTGACAATATTACAGCAACTGTACAGGTTTTGAAGTCAGCCGAAGGACATTCCGGTTTCTTATCAAAAGGACATTCTGTAGATTCTCACAAAGGTAATCATTTACCTGCATAATTACTTGTATATCTGCAAGGCAGATTGTTACAAACGGATTTTGCAAATATCCTTGTCAAGCATATATGCATTGTGCTAAATTTGTGTGAATAACATTTGTACTGCAGAATGTTAAGAAATGGAAATTGGGTTTCATTGTTACCTCGGAACGTTCATGATATAACACACAGTCAGTAAGCCTTCCCAGATAAAGTTCTATATTCCCACAGATTGGATGATCTATGGCGAGGTATTACTCAGTCTGCTTAGCTAATGAAACGTAGAAAAGTTTTTAATTTGAGTGACTTTCATCTGCCTAAGACTATTTTAATAAACTTACTTAAGTATAGCTCAGACTAATTAGCTAAGCATAATTTTGAAACGGCCAGTATTTAATTATCTTATAACAATGTTTCATAGGACATAATGATAAACTTAAAAATTCAGTAATTGATGTTTGACGCGTGTACCTCATAATGTTTGCATAGCATCTATGTATGTGTGTGTTCATAAATGTACCTCAGAAAATGTGTGTATAGTATTGATGGTATGTGTATTATAACGTACGTCAGGGTCTACTTTGTTTGTTTAAGAAATATGCTTTGTATATTTTTTGTATTCTTATGCATATTAAAATGCTGTATTTGAATGACATTTTTGTCCGGTTTGGTTTCTGTTTAGATATCTTAATATAACTGTGCTCCAAAGGATATAAATATAACCATAAAACTTCAGTAAGTGATGTTTGAAGCTTGTACCTCATAATGTTTGTAGAGCATCTGTGAAAGTATGTGTGCATAAAATTACCTCAAAACGTCTATGTATAGTATTGATGGTATGTGTATGTATATACATGTACATACCTCAGACAGAGGTTTGAATGTTGCCTTTGAGTGACCTGTTTAGTCCTGTTTGTTTTCTATCAGCAACTTTAATCTTGACACCTACTTTTGAAGCAGATGAAATAGAAACTTCATGTTAGTGTACACATGCATCTGTTTAAGCTTTATCTATTTAATGGGATTAGGTCAGGGTCAACGTCACCTTTCAAGATCAAAGTTTGTGCACAAATGCAGTTTTTAAAGATGCATTTAAGTTGTTTAAGGTCTAGGTCAAAATTACTCTCACAAGGTAAACCACATATCTGTTAATTTGTCATGTCATTCGGGATCATTTATTTTGATGTCATTAGTTTTGAAAATTGAATACTGCTTAAACCAGTGCTAGATGACGTGAGTAGTGTTGCACTTTTAATTATTACTCATGAACAGACTCACAAAAACTGAGTCTGCAAATGTTTTCTTTTTGCCTTTCTAGTTTTGCTTCCGAAGGGTAACACATTTTCAGAATACATGCATAATTAGATTGCAGAATGTTATAAAAGAAGTGTTCTTAAATCCAGAAATGGAAGGAGAACGTCGGATATCTGTACTATTTCATTTTTGTCGTACCCTTTATTACTTTTCTACAGTTACTCTGTTTGCAGCTCAATCATTGAGTACACTAGCGATAGGTGGATACAGTATGTTCAATTAAATGTTTTCTTTGTTATACATGCACTTTACCACTGTATTTGCTGTCGCGGTTGTTGTAGATTAGTCGGAGAGGGGATACGTTTATTTACACTGTTTGTCTTTTAGGATGGGGATGGAATAAGGGTGAGGTTGGGCGCCCATAAACCGGTTTAAACCCCCTGGTGACTTTTGTCACTGACCGTTCCAAGGCGGTACTTCCATCTTCCTCCTATTGTATGTTTGTTTTGTCTTTGTGCGTCTCTTGTTGTTTTTTCTACCTATGTACATTTGCTGTTTCCTTGTGTTGCTGTCCGGGCGAGTGTTTGTTCTGTATGTGGTGTTTCCTGCATGACTCATTTTTGTACTTTTAGCATATATCGTTTTCATGCAAATGTGCATATTGTTAAGTTTGTGTTGACAGCATTTGTACTACAGAATGTTAAGAAATGAAAATAGTAAATGTGGTTCATTGTTACCTCGGAATGTTCATGATATAACACACAGTAGTAGCCTTCCTAGAATGTGTCGATTCTCACAGTAGGTAGATTGGATATTGTTTCTTGATGTAGACAAAATAATCTGCACTGGTTATGCAGAGAAACCCTATTTTGTATCAAACATTTTAGATGACAAACGACAGTATGAAGCATTTTTTAACCCTAAATCTTCAGTAACTGATGTTTGACCCTTTTACCTCATAATGTTTACACAGCATCTGTGTATGTGTGAATCCATAAATGTACCTCAGAACGTCTGCGTATAGTATTTATGTTATGTTTGTTTATTACGTACATCAGACAGAGGTTTTAAATGAAACACAGAATAATTGTATGTCAACCCTTTCCCCATAAATACTCCTTACTAGGCCTTTGCAACCGGAGAAGACCCAGCCCAAACTGGTTCGGTAGGAACAGTGAGATCACGGAATATTCTGTTTGCTGACGATACATGTTCTATGCTTTATATTTGGTATTCTCATGCATATGTACATGCTGCCTTTGTTGAACTTTTTGTCCTGTTTGTTTTCTGACCCCAACTTTTGAAATAGATGAAATAGAAACTTTCTGTTAGTATATACATGCATCTGTTAAAGCTGTATCTATTTAATGGGATCAGAAAAAGGTCAAATACAGCTTGCAGAATCAAATTTAGTGTACAAATGCAGGTTTTAAAGATGCATTTATTGGGTGGGTTAAGGTCTAGGTTACAATCACTCTTTGTGATAAAATATCAATGATTGCAGAAAAGAATAGTGTTGGCGTTTGCCTCTTTAGAGGCTTAATTGTTGATTTGCTCATCTGCCAATACCATGTCTTTAAGTAAAACGTTACCTTTGCAGGAAAGTTAAATTGTCTAGTAGTTTGCTATGTAAATCAAGCACCGCTTTGTTTAATTGTTATTTATACAGATGCCTGACAATCTTACAGCAGCTGTACAGGTTTTGAAGTCAGCCGAAGGACATTCCGGTTTCTTATCAAAAGGACATTCTGTAGATTCTCACAAAGGTAATCATAAACCTGTATAATTACTTGTATATCTGCAAGGAAGATTGTTACAAACGGATTTTGCAAATATCCTTGTCAAGCATATATGCATTGTGCTAAACTTGTGTGAATAACATTTGTACTGCAGAATGTTAAGAAATGGAAATTGGGTTTCATTGTTACCTCGGAACGTTCATGATATAACACACAGTCAGTAAGCCTTCCCAGATAAAGTTCTATATTCCCACAGATTGGATGATCTATGGCGAGGTATTACCCAGTCAGCTTAGCTAATGAAACGTAGAAAAGTTTTTAATTTGAGTGACTTTTATCTGCCTAAGACTATTTTAATAAACTTACTTAAGTATAGCTCAGTCTAATTAGCTAAGCATAATTTTGAAACGGCCAATATTTAATTATCTTATAACAATGTTTCATAGGACATAATGATAAACTTAAAAATTCAGTAATTGATGTTTGACGCTTGTACCTCATAATATTTGCATAGCATCTATGTATGTGTGTGTTCATAAATGTACCTCAAAACATGTGTGTATAGTATTGATGGTATGTGTATTATAACGTACGTCAGGGTCTACTTTGTTTGTTTAAGAAATATGCTTTGTATATTTTTTGTATTCTTATGCATATTAAAATGCTGTATTTGAATGACATTTTTGTCCGGTTTGGTTTCTGTTTAGATATCTTAATATAACTGTGCTCCAAAGGATATAAATATAACCATAAAACTTCAGTAAGTGATGTTTGAAGCTTGTACCTCATAATGTTTGTAGAGCATCTGTGAATGTATGTGTGCATAAAATTACCTCAAAACGTCTATGTATAGTATTGATGGTATGTGTATGTATATACATGTACATACCTCAGACAGAGGTTTGAATGTTGCCTTTGAGTGACCTGTTTAGTCCTGTTTGTTTTCTATCAGCAACTTTAATCTTGACACCTACTTTTGAAGCAGATGAAATAGAAACTTCATGTTAGTGTACACATGCATCTGTTTAAGCTTTATCTATTTAATGGGATTAGGTCAGGGTCAACGTCACCTTTCAAGATCAAAGTTTGTGCACAAATGCAGTTTTTAAAGATGCATTTAAGTTGTTTAAGGTCTAGGTCAAAATTACTCTCACAAGGTAAACTACATATCTGTTAATTTGTCTTGTCATTCGGGATCATTTATTTTGATGTCATTAGTTTTGAAAATTGAATACTGCTTAAACCAGTGCTAGATGACGTGAGTAGTGTTGCACTTTTAATTATTACTCATGAACAGACTCACAAAAACTGAGTCTGCAAATGTTTTCTTTTTGCCTTTCTAGTTTTGCTTCCGAAGGGTAACACATTTTCAGAATACATGCATAATTAGATTGCAGAATGTTGTAAAAGAAGTGTTAGCATATATCGTTTTCATGCAAATGTGCATATTGTTAAGTTTGTGTTGACAGCATTTGTACTACAGAATGTTAAGAAATGAAAATAATAAATGTGGTTCATTGTTACCTCGGAATGTTCATGATATAACACACAGTAGTAGCCTTCCTAGAATGTGTCGATTCTCACAGTAGGTAGATTGGATATTGTTTCTTGATGTAGACAAAATAATCTGCACTGGTTATGCAGAGAAACCCTATTTTGTATCAAACATTTTAGATGACAAACGACAGTATGAAGCATTTTTTAACCCTAAATCTTCAGTAACTGATGTTTGATCCTTTTACCTCATAATGTTTACACATCATCTTTGTATGTGTGAATCCATAAATGTACCTCAGAACGTCTGCGTATAGTATTTATGTTATGTTTGTTTATTACCTCATAATGTTTGCAAGCATCTGTGTTGACTCCAACTTTTGGAATAGATGAAATAGAAACTTCATGTTAGTATATACATGCACCTGTTAAAGCTCTATCTATTTATTGGGATCAGGTAAAGGTCGAATACACCCTTCAGGATCAAAGTTAGTGCACACATGCAGGTTTTAAAGATGCATCTATTGAGTGGGTTAAGGTCTAGGTCACAATCACTCTTTGGATCAAAATTAAAGATCAATGATTGCAGAAAAGGAATAAAGTTGATATGCTCATCCGCAAATGCCATGTCTTTAAGTAAACGTTATCTTTGGAGGAAAATTGAACCGTCTAGCATTTTGTTATGCAAATCAAACATAACACTGCTTTGTTGAATTGTTATTTTGACAGTCTTACAACAACTGTACAAGTCTTGAAGCAATCTGAAGAACATCCCGGTTAATTATCAAAAGGATATTCTGCAGATTCTTACAAAGGTAATCGTAAACCTGTATAATTACTTGTATAACTGCAAGGCGGATTGCTATAAACAAATTTTGCCAAATCGTTGTCAGGCATATATACATGTTACTAAATTTGTGTTGACAACATTTGTACTGCAGACTGTTAAGAAATAAAAATAGTGGTTCAATGGTACACAGTCAGTAGGCCTTCCCAGATAAAGTTTTATATTCCCACAGTATGCAGATTGGATTTTCTGTGCCGAGGTAGTGAAAATAATCTGCAATGATTATGTAGAGAAAATCTATTTTGTTCCAAACATTTTAGATGAGATATAACAATTTAGAAACAATTTTCAAAGGTCGTGTTTGTATTCTGATAATTGGTATTGTACTTTAAGTGATTGTAAGTATTAAAGGCGTTAGTAATTGTGAATTCATATCTATTAAGAGTGTAGGAATAACACATTTCATTAAGTATGTTCATTGAGTGATTTTCATCTGTCTATGACTGTATTCATAAAAATAATTAAGCACAACTCAAGTCTAATTAGCTAAGCATAATTTTGAACCGGTCAGTGCTTAGATATCTTATAATTGTGTTTCATGTAATATAATTGTAGTTTAAATGATTGTAAGTATAAAGGCGTTAGTATTTGAGAATTCGTATCTATTAAGGGTGTAGGAATAACACATTTCATTTGGATTAAGTCTTTTCATTGAGTGATTTTCATCTGTCTAAGACTGTATTCATAAACATACTTAAGTATAACTTAAGTATAGCTTAGATATCTTATAAATGTGTTTGATGTGACATACATTAAATGTACAACCATAAAACTTCAGTAACTGATGTTTGACAGTTGTACCTCATAATGTTTGCCCCGCATCTGTTTGTGTGTGAGTGCATATATTTTCCACAGAACGTCTGTGTATAGTATTGATGGTATGTGTTTCTAATTACGTACCTCAGACAGAGGTTTTAAATGGATCACATAATATTTGTATGTTAACACTTTTCTATGGAACGCCGCAGTTGTCTTATGCTGAGGTCGGAAATGTTGTCTTGTTGAAACATTATGTCGTCATGTCAAAAACATATGTTATCCTGTTGAACTATAATGTTATTATGTCAAACATAAGTTATCCTCTTCAAAACAAGTGTTGTTATGTGAAATTGTTATGTCATTATGTTAAATAGAACGTCATCTTGTTCAATTCGAATATGTGATTATGTCAGTTCTGCAAGCAATTTTGTTATAATCATATATCATTATGTTAGACTAACATGTTATCCTGTTAAACGGGTATGTTATTTTGTTCACTGTTAAACTACTATGCTATTAGATCAAATGGGTAAGTTGTCTTCTTCAATACAAGTGTTGTTATGTTAATTTGTTATGTCATTCAGTTGAACACATACGTCATCGGGTTGAATTCCAATGTGATTATATCTTGTTATAACCATATGTCATTTATTAAATTAATTTGTTATCCTGTTGAAGGGGTACGTTGTTTTGTTCAATGAAATAGTGATTATGTTGAATGTGCATGTTGTCTTGTTCAAACAGCATGTCATTATGTTATTCAGCATGTGGTCTTCATGAAACAGTATGTCGTTATGTCAAATACATATGCTATCCTGTTGAACTAACATGCTCTTATGTCAAACGCGTACGTTGTCTTCTTCAAAACAAGTGTTTTATGTTACATTGCTATGTCATTATGTTAAATACATACTTCATTTTCTTACGAAAATACGTCATTTTGTTAAATTCAAATGTGATTATGTCAGTTTTGTAAGCTATCTTGTTATAACTATATGTCATTATGTTAAACTGATATGTTAATTTGTTATCCTGTTGAAGGGGTACGTTGTGCAGTACACTGAAACAGTGATCATGTTGAATGTGCGTGTTGTCTTGTTCAAACGGTATGCCATTATGTTATTCAGCATGTAAAATTCTTAATGACTAGAAGATATAAACGTCTACAAATTGTTATTTTATATTCAGGCATACATTTTTCTGCAATTCCGATTTCCTTGTAAAAAGTATGGGGTAGGTAGACTAGGTCGGAAAATATTTTTATTTTACAAAATATTTTTGCACATATAGGATATATACCGTATTAGAAATCTATGAAAGATTTCCAATGATAAGAAAAATTCAATGTTTTAATATAATGCGGGATGAAATTAATCTAAAGTTGTTTTTAAGTTTTACAAGAGCTGTCGGAGGACAGCGCACTCGACTTTTTCGAGAATGTCACGAAATTAGAAACAATAACTAGACTAGATGTGTCCATAGGAAACAAATGCTCCCGCTGTATGCTTGTCAGTAAAATGGCAAAGTCCAGTTGAGTTTTTTATATGTTCAAGGTCGGAAATGAAGGTCACAGAGACACGAAATCCACCACAAAGCATTATCAAGGTCAAGACCACATGGATATGAAAGTAACCTCATGCTGTATCCAGACACCAAGTTTCGTAATCCTAGTTGATAAAGTATAGACAAGGTTTTTTAATGTTCAATATCAAATATCAAGGTCAAAGAGACCTTTAATTTGTGTGCGATACTCAACACTCCCAATATAAATCCATACACCAAGTTTAGTAATCGTAGAAGATGTAATATAGGTGATATGCTCCGAACAAGGTTTTTTAATGTCCATGGTTAGCGAGGTCAAGGTTAATGTCAGAGAAGTGAAAGTGGTACGAGACATTTCTTAACCTCAAGATGTATCCATACACAAAGTTTGGTAATCCTAGATGATTTAGTACAGGAAATATGACCGAGACAAGTTTTTTAATGTTCAAGGTCAAGAGAGGTCAAGGTTAGAGAAGTGAAAGTGGTATGCGACACTCCGCAACTTCAAGATGTATCCATACACCAAGTTTGGTAATCCTAGATGATATAGTAGAGGCGATATGCTCTGGACAACGTTTTTTAAATGTTCAAGGTCAGAGAGATCAAGGTCAAGGTCAAAGAAAAGAAAGTAGTATTCGTACACCAAATTTGGTAATATTAGATGCAATAGTATAGGAGATATACTTCTGACAATGTTTTATTAATGTTCGAGGTCAAGGTCAAATAAGACAATGACATGCTATTAGAGCAAGACAACACGCACATTCATCATGCTCACTAATTCAGTGAACAGAACAACGTACCCATTCAACAGGATAATATACAAGTTTAACATAATGGCTTGTGATTATAAGAAGATAGCTTACATAACTGACATTATCACATAACAAGATGACGTATCTATTGAAAACAATGACATAAAAAATTAACTTAACAGCACTTGTTTTGAAGAAGACAACTTACGCGTTTGACATAATAAAATAATAGTTCAACAGAACAGCGTATGCATTTGACATGACGACATACTGTTTCAACATTTCCGACCTCAGAATAAGACAGCTGCAGCGTTCCATACTTTTCTCCATGAATACTCCTTACTAGGCCTTTGCAATCGGAGAAGACCCAGACCAGACTGGTTCGGTAGGAGCGGTCAGATTAGTGTCTACTTTGATTGTTTAAGATATATGTTTTGTGCTCTATATTTTGTATTATTATGCATATTAAAATGCTGTATTTGAGTGACATTTTGTCCTATTTGTTTCTGTTTAAATATCTTATGACTGTGCTCCATAGGACACAATTATAGCCATAAAACTGATGTTTGACGCTTGTACCTCATAATGTTTGAATCATATCTGTGTATGTATGTGTGTGAGCATAAAACTACCTCAGAATGTCTATGTATAGTATTGATGTTATGTGTATTTATATACGTACGTCAACGTAGATAACAAAGAACTTTTTAAGCTATATACGGAACCTAAATTATGGATGTGTTCGTGCATCTCAAAGAGTTTCATCAATGCCATATCTTACAGTAAAACGTTTTCTTTCGAAGAAAATAAACTGTCGAGCATTTTGTTACTTACTGAACTTTCTTTGTGGAATTATTATTTATACAGACGCTGACAATCTTACAGCAACTATACAAGTCTTGAAGCCAGTCAAAGAAACTTCAGGTGCATTATCAAAAGGATAATCTGTAGATTCTCACAAAGGTAAAACACCAATTTTTATATTATCATGTATAATTGTAACGAATATTGTTACAACAGAAATGTTTTAAAGTATCGTTTCCATGCAAATATGCATGTTATTAATCATTTGTATTGTAGAATTTTAAGAAATGAAAAAAGTAACCGTGGTTCATTGTTACCTCGGAATGGTCATACTATAACACACAGTTAGATAAACTTTCCAGTATGTGTAGGCAGATGGATAGTCTATAGTGATGTAGAGAAAGTAATCAGCACAGATAATGTAGAGAAAGATTTTTTTGTTTTAAGCATTTTAGTTGATATAGGCAGTTTAGAAACAGTTTTCAAAATTCGTGTTACTTCACAACAGCAGGTGTGAAGTGCTTGTTTGGCGGCTGTAAAGGTCGCCCCGTACTTCATTCTCAGTGTCGTTATATTTTCTAGTCCTTTGAGGTCATTAGTTTTGATGTTATTTGTTTGTAAAATTGAATAATGCTTCAGCCGGTGCTAGGGGGCGTGAGTAGTGTTGCAGTTTTAATTACTACTCATCAACAGACTCAATAAAACCGAGTCTGCAATTTTCTCATTTTGCATTTTAACTTTTGCTGTTAGATATCTTAATAAAACTCTGCCCTAAAGGACATATTTATAACCATAAAACTTCAGTAACTGATGTTGACGCTTGTACCTCATAAGGTTTGCACAGCATCTGTGTATGTATGTGTGCGTGCATAAAACTACCTCCGAACGTCTATGTATAGTATTGATGGTATGTGTATTTATATAAGTACCTCAGACAGAGGTTTTAATACATATATAAATCTTGCCTTTGAGTGACCTGTTTAGTCCTTTTTGTTTTCTATCAGCAACTTTAATCTTGACTCCTACTTTTGAAGCAGATGAAAAAGAAACTTCATGTTGGTGTACATAGGCATCTGTTCCAGCTTTATCAATTTAATATTTTAGGTCAAAGTCAACGTCACCTTTCAGAATCAAAGTTTGTGAACAAATGCAGTTTTTAAAGATACATCTATTGAGTTGTTTAAGGTCTAGCTCAACATCACTCTCAAAAGGTAGAACACAAATCTGTTAATGTTTCTTGTTCTTCAGGATCATTTAATTTGATGTCATTAGTTTTGAAATTTGAAAACTGCTTAAACCGGTACTAGGTGGCGTGAGTAGTGTTGCCCCTTTAAGTATTACTCATAAACAGACTCACAAAACCGAGTTTACATTGGATGTTCATTTTTTATGTAGAGAAAATAATCTGCACTGATTATGCAGAGAAAAACTATTTTGCATCAAACATTTTAGATGAGAAACGACAGTATAGAAACAATATGTAACAGCAATTTCCCCCATGAATACGCCTTACTAGGCATTTGCAATCGGAGAAGACCCAGACTAGACTGGTTCTGTAGGAACAAGGAGATCACGGACTATTTTGTTTTCTGAAGATACATGCTCTGTGCATTCTATTTTGTATTCTCATGCATATTATATGCTGCCTTTGGGTGAACGTTTTGTCCTGTTTGTTTTCTGTCAGCAACTTAAACGTTGACTCCAACTTTTGAAATAGAAACTTCATGTTAGTATATACATGCACCTGTTAAAGCTTTATCTATTTATTGGGATCAGATAAAGGTCAAATCAATGATTGCAGAAGAATAATGTTGGCTTTTGCTTTTTAGAGGCTTAATTGTTGATATGCTCATGCGCCAATGACATGTTTTATAAGTAAAACGTTATCTTTGGAGGAACATTAAACTGTCTAGCATTTTGTTATGTAAATAAACCTAAACACTGCTTTGTTAAATTTTTATTTTTACAGATGCTGACAGTCTTACAGCAACTGTACATGTCTTGAAGCCAGCTGAAAGACATTCTGGTGCATTATTAAAAGGAGATTCTGCAGATTCGCACAAAGGTAATCATAAACCTGTATAATTACTTTTAGAACTGCAAGTCGGATTGCTATAAATGAGTTTTGCAAATATCGTTGTCAAGGATATATGCATGTTGCTATATTTGTGATGACAACATTTGTACTGCAGAATGTTAAGAAATGGAAATAGTGGTTCATTGTTACCTCTGAATGTCATGATATAACACACAGATAACCTTTCCCGTATGTGCTCGCTTCTCACTGTTGGCAGATTGGATAGTCCACGGTGATGTAGAGAAAATAATCTGCACTGATTATGTAGAGGAAGTTGTTTTTTTTATTTTACGCATTTTTGTTGAGGCAGTTTGGAAACAGTTTTCAAAAGTCGTGTTTGTATTCTGAACTTTGTGTTGTAGTTTGAATGATTGTAAGTATATAGGCGTTGGTATTTGAGACTAAGCATCTATTAAGAGTGTAGGAATAAAATATTTCATTTTGATTAGTTTTTTTATAGAGTGATTTTCATCTACCTTATACTTAAGTATATCTCAGTCTACCTAGTTAAGCATAATTTTGAAACGGCCAGTATTTAATTATCTTATAACAGTGTTACATAGGACATAATGATAAACTTAAAAAATCAGCAAATGATCGTTGACGCTTGTACCTCATAATGTGTGCATAGCATCTGTGTATGTGTGTGTACACAACTAGACATTGTTGTCCGGCTTGTTTTCTGCTTAGATATCTTAATATATCTATTATAGGACATAATTATAACCATAAAACTTCAGTATCTGATGTTTGACGTTGTACCTCATACTCATAATGTGTATAATAGCATCTATGTGTGCATAAAACTACTGCAGTACGACTATATATAGTATTGATGGTATGTGTATTTACATACGTACCTCAGACAGAGGTTTTAATACATATTTAAGTGTTGCCTTTTAGTGACCTGTTTTGTCCTGTTTGTTTTCTATCGGCAACTGTACTCTTGATTCCAACGTTTGAAGCAGATAACATCGAAACGCCATGTTAGTGAACACATGCATCTGTTTACGCTTTATCTATTTAATGGGATTAGGTCAAGGCAAACCTCACCTTTCAAGATCAAAGTTCGCGCACAAATGCAGTTTTTAAAGATACATCTATTGAGTTGTTTAAGGTCTAGTTTAAAATCTCCCAAAAGGTAAAACACAAATCTGTTATTTTTTCTGGTCCTTCGGCATCATTTATTTTGATGTTATTAGTTTTGAAATTAAATACTGCTTAAGCCGGTGCTAGATGGCGTGAGTAGTGCTGCACTTTTAATTATTACTCTTGACCAGACTCACAAAAACCGAGTCTGCACATGTTCTCTTTTTGTATTTCTACTTTTGCTTTCAAAGGATCACACATTTTCAGAATATATGTATAATCGTAAGCAGAATGTTATAAATGAAGTGTTAGCATATTTAGTTTTCATGCAAATATTTATGTTGTTGAATTTGTGTTGACAGCATTTGTACTGCAGAATGTTAAGAAATGAAAATAGTAAATGCGGTTCACTGTTACCTCGGAATGTTCATGATATAGCACAATTAGCCTTCCCAGAATGTGTTCGATTCTCACCGTAGGCAGATGGGATGTTTTATCTTGAATTTTAATTGATGTTTAACCGATTTACCTCATAAATGTTTGCACAGCATCTGTGTATGTGTGAGTGCATCAATGTACCTCAGAACGTTTGTGTATAGTAGTGATTGTATGTGTATTTATTACGTACCTCAGACGGAGGTTTTAAATAAATCACAGAATATTTGTAAGTTAACCCTTTCCCTCATGAATAGGCCTTACTAGGCATTTGCAGTTGGAGAAAACCCAGCCCAAACTTGTTCGGTAGGAACTGCGGGATCACGGACTACTATGTTTGATGAAGATGTATGCTCTGTGCTATATATTTTGTTTTCTCATGCATATTTAAAAGCTGCCTTTGAATGACCTTTTGTCCTGTTTGTTTTCTGTCAGCAACTTTAATCTTGGCTCCAACTTTTGAACTAGATGAAATAGAATTTTCATTTTAGTGTATACATGCATTTGTTCAAGCTGTATCTATTTAGTGGAATCAGATTACGGTAAAAAACAACCTTCAATATTAAAAACAGTGTACAAATGCAGTTTGTAAAGATGCATCTATTGAGTGGGTTAAGGTCTATGTCACAATCACTCTTTGTGATAAAATATCAATGATTGCAAGAACAGAACAATATTGGCTTTTGCTTTTAAGCTATATACAGAGGATTAATTATTGATGTGCTCACGCATCTCAAATGGTTGCATCATTAGGGCGAGGTCGCGCCAATGCCATGTCGTAAAGTAAAACGCTATCTGTAAAGAGAAATTAAATTGTCAAGCATTTTGTTTTGTAGATCAAACCTTAAACAGCTGTTTTAAATTGTTATTTATACCGAGGCGTGTGACTGACTTACATCAACTTACAATTCTTGAAGCCAGCCGAAGAACATTCCAATTCATTATCAAAAGGACATTCAGCAGATTCTCACAAAGGTGATCATAAATCTGTAAAATTACTTGTTTAATTGTAAGAGGCAGATTGTTATAAAAGATGTGTTTGCAAATACCGTTTTCATGCAAATATGCATGTTGCTAAATTTGTATTGTCAACATTTGTACTGCAGATTGTTAAGAAATGAAGATAGTGGTTTATTGTTGCCACGGAACGTTCATGATATAAAACACAATTTAGTTTAGCATTCCCAGATAAAGTGCTCGATTCCACCGTATGCAGACTGGATGTTCTATGGCGATGTAGAGAAAAAAATGTGCACTGATTGTGTAGAGAAAAGCTATTTTGTTTCAATCATTTTAGAAACTATTCTAGCCGTAAAACTTCAGTTACTGATGTTTGACCCTTGCACCTGATAATGTTTGCACAGCGTCTGTGTATGTGTGGGCGTGTGCATAAATGTACCTCAGATCGTCTATGTATAGTATTGATGATATGTGTATTTATTACGCACATCAGACAGATATTTTAAATAGATAACAGAATATTTGTATGATAACCATTTCCTCCATTAATACGCCTTACTAGGCCTTTGCAATCGGAGAAGACCCAGACCAGACTGGTTCGGTAGGAACAGTGAGATCACGGTCTACTCTCGTTGCATAAGAGATATGCTTTGTGCTTCATATTTAGTAGCCTTAAGCATATTCAAACAGCTGCATTTCGGTGGTTTATTTTTGTCCTTTTTGTTTTCTGTCAGCAACTTTAATCTTGGCTAGATGAAATAGAAACTTAATGTTAGTGTACACATGCATCTGTATTGATATAGTTGGACCAGGTCAAGGCCAAAGTCACTCTTCATGATTAAAATGTACAAATTCAGTTTTTTAAAGATGCATCTATTGAGTTGAGTCAGGTCTAGGTCACAAACACTCTTTGTGGTAAAATTTCAGTACTTACAAAAACAGTATAATGTTGGCTTTTGAGTTTTAGCTGTATATAGTGGATCAAACTTTGGAATGTTCATGATATAACATACAATTAGTTTGCCTAACCAAAATGTGTTCGATTCTCATCGTAGGTAGATTGTATTTTCTTTTGTGATGTAGAGAAAATAGTCTGCAAAGATTATGTAGTGAACACAATTTCAAACAATTTTAGGTAAGATAGGACGGTTTAAAAACAATTTTCAAAAGTGTTTGTATTCTGAAAATCCACTACTTAATGGATAATATTTTATACAGATCCTCCTTAATAAAAAAAAATAACAGTACATATATATTTTTTGTTGTCAACTCAAAAAATTTTAGTAAAAGACACGTGCCCCTCGTAGGTAAAAATATCAGCAAGTTTGCAAATAGTCAAATAGGTACAGATTAGCGACCGCTTCCCAACCGAAGTTCTGAATTCGACCTGCACTCTATAGGCAGTGATGCAAACATTCATATAGTGTTCTGTTTAGTTACGACGATAATACATCAGCTGGTTTAGATCAATATATTTTAAAACACACCTTTTAGGCACAGTTTTTGCTATTTGAGAATTACACAATACATTGTACTCTGCAAAAGTATTTGTATATTCCTTTTTCCGTACAATTTAAGCACATTATCTTCTATGGCTGAAGTTTGGCAACTTGATTACCTGTCCGTATTGAATTTTAGTGCCAAACAATTTTGTTTGGTTTAATATGGCTCTAAACCGTTTGCGTAAGTCTTTAAGTATCGGCTTTATGTACCCAGCGAATAAAATAAGTTTAGCATTTTTGAGGCCAGTATAATTATAAGGATTGGTCCTGTAATTATACTGCCATAAAATCAAGTTGTCCGTCCATCCGTCTACAGAAGCAATCTTGCCCGCAGTATCAAGCATAATAAAAAAAGTACACATTGACTTTGACTAAAGTAAATACATAGATTGCAATACATGTCTCTGATTATAGTGATCATATTTAGTATCAGTTAATCGCTAGAATATCTATTTAAAAGTTATGATTATTACAGATGTATACTATTAAAATTTATTAAAAACGATTCAAATTTAAACAAGAGTGGAACGAATGGACGATTAATCGATTAGTGATAACTCGGATGATTCCTACTGTTTAGACCCGTTCAATATTTTAAAACATATGCTCAAATTGAGAAGAATATTAATTTGTATGGATGATACAATGTATTTGCAATACGCACTTGTAGTAGTGCGTAGTTGTACACGTACACGCGTACACGCACATACGCTGGTTTATATAGCTCGAACTATTTGACTTGGGCCCTGGCCTACTTAGCACGCATAAATAAAAAATCCTAACATTTCCATTTTTATCATCGGCATTGCACGGGTTTATCCTCGGCACGTGTCCCGGCAAGCAACTATGCATGGATACACTCGTGATTATATGGTTTACATAGGCACGGGTTATCGCTCTCCTGTAATTTCAGCGAGAATAGACTTCGCGATTCACCAGCGGAGTTTTATCTATACAGCGTCATCTCATTATGTATTCTGCATATAGGTGAATGTCCAGGTCAAATGCTTCGAGCTATACGAGGTAAAACGTGTTTTAACGAGGTAAAACATGTGTTATGTTAACTGTATGCCAACTGCAGACCGTCAAACGGAGGTATTTTAAGAGGAATGACAACTTTAAAGGGGTCTTAATCGGACTGTAAATGTTACATCTAATCTATTTTCTCATCGGTAGATTGGTAGTTCCACCCGGTTCTACCGATCAGGTAACAATGCAATTTGCTCTGTAAATCGAAAACACTCCTGGATCTTCAACCACCTGTAATTAGCTGGTTGTCGCGATATAATTGCAATACTTTGTTTTATTCCTGCTCAGTGGTATAATGAAAACCTAATATCGTTAAAAAAAGTCCGGAATACAATCGTTATACTGGTTATGGTAATCGTACTATGCACGTGAGTTACGTCACAAGAAATGTGCATTCAAGATACCACAGACCATAGCACAAACGCGTCAGGCTCTTTCACAGCACTTACAGTCATTTGCGTACATATAGATTTTATTTGCAACTGGATAAACTGTGGAGCACACTTTCTGACAAAATGTTGGAATATTCGTACTTAAGATTCATTATCGGCCTGATTACGTCTGTTAGTTTGACTTAAATGCCCTAGAACATACATATTGGTTAACGGAACTGTTTAAGCACTCCAACGCCGCAGATTATGTAATGAAATGTTATAAGATAATATGATGTTTTATTAATGTGACTTGTGTATTGAACATAACTTAAATATACACTCACGTGTTAATCAATGGTATAGATACATATTTCTATGTTAACTGCCAGTACAAGATTGATGAACCTTTAGTACGCTTTGCAAAGTGGTGATATAAACAAGTCCGACTCCATGTTCATAATACAATTTCCGTTTTTTTCAATACCGGAATATTAGAAAAATTGAACTCATACTGTTTGCTGAGTGACCCGACATATAATCTAGGTCAGTGGTATCCACATAGGTTACCATTAATTCGCCCGCTTCGTGCCAAAGAATAAAAAATGTTTCTTGATAAATGCTTGTATTGAATAAATTGACTGTCGTTTATAATGCTAATAACATAGTAAATACTATAAAATCGGTCCTTCTCCTGGCTATCTGACAATCAAAATATTCATAGACTTTGCGAGGTAGCTGTGTGCTAATATGCAAATGAGGTAATTACCTCTGAATGACATACCATATATGTAAATACCTCTCAATAATGGTGAAAAGTTGAAGAAGAAATATTCAAGTAATTTGAATTATCTAATAAGATTCATACTCTACATCCTCTGTACTGTACAAATGTGCAAACCTTATTGCTCTATCTTGAATGGAAAAGGTAAACCTCGGTACGTCGATGTAGAAAGTATACCTCTAAAGTATAGAAAAGCAAACATGTGTGTGTGTGTGTGTGTGTGTGTGTGTGTGTGTATGTGTATAAATTGCTTTCTGTCGGTGATTTGGTGATTGTGGCGTTTTGAGTGTGGCTTATCCTGCTTGACTTTACTACTTTTTCGTTAATGTTTAGAAAACTACTCGCTGGGTGTCCAGCAGCATGGGTGACATGCCGAGTTACTTTCATCCGGACCAGAGTTGCTGCGTATGACACTACGGTTAGGATATGGTCACGCTTGTTTTTTTTAAACTCTCCTTCAAAGGAATAGGACGTCGGTTAGGGTGTTCAAAGAGGAAATTTTGTTGATCATGCGCTCGTATCGGGAGCATCCTGCTGATTGGTCAGAAATCTTGGCGGATGTACGGGAAAACCTGCAACATTTGCCTGGTCCGGCCAACGAGCTTGGGGATCATACGTTTTGATGTTATTAGTTTTGAAAATTGAATACTGCTTAAGCCGGTGCTAGGGGCGTGAGTAGTGTTGCACTTTTAATTACTACTCATGATTAGACTCAATAAAACCGAGTCTGCAATTTTCTTTTTTTGCATTTATCATTTTGCTTTCAGAATATTTGAACAGCGACATTCAATCAGCTCAGAGATAACATTGATGTAAAGTGTTCGGAATTAATGTTATGGTAGGATAAAATTGAACATTTACACAAAAATGTGCCATAAATTAGATCGTAGTTACTTTTTTGCACGAATCCATTGTGCCTATGTATTTAACTAACATTTAGTCTGTTACAAGCGCAAATATGCAACAAAGGTGACAACCTTTGTAAACAACTTGAATTCAGATGAGACGCTGAGTAATTCGATGTCTCAAAACACCCAAAGTTGTTTGATATCCATATTATAATTTAACAAAGCAATGACAGACAACTTGACAAAAGTAATATTGCTGCAGACGACAGTTTGTCGCAAACGACAATTCACTCAGCATTTCTTCGACAAATTGCAACTTGCATCTGCTATAAATAAAAAATCAAATTGACTTTAAAAGACGTCTATACTAACTGAATACGATTTCATCAAAATCTATTGGAGATTTATTGATAAACAATTAAGTCATTAATTCAGTCACTTACCAGGCATCGTTAAATGTTTGGACACACTCTTTGCACATGTAAAATATTAAGGATTAAAAGCGACGTCAAGTTTAAAGCTAAAGGACTGTTTTCAGTTAAATGTGCCTGACTTTTAAACATGTATTGTTGACCTATAAAAAAGCATAAATGTGTTGTAAAAAATGCAATAGATATCCGCACATCGTATTAACAGGATGTGCCGTGTTTATTTTCAGACGGGAAGTGGAACTGGTTTGACAGCGAGAATACACTGGCTTGTCGACCCAGCACAACCTCGCCAACAACAGCAGGACGCCCATGGTGACAATAATTAAGAACCCCAAAATGAAGTACTTCCAATCGCTGACCACCAAAGATCGCCTCGATTCGGGAAAATAATGAACTATGCAATGATTTTATGCGAAATAGGGTCCCTTGGATTTTAAGACTTTTGCCACATTCAACCAGAATAATGAATTTCATGCCTATGGTGATTGTATTTGCTTTCTTTCATTTCTATGAGAAATACAAGAATATGTTTTGTTGGCCTGAACTTCTTGGTCTGGTTATGTTGACATGTCCTCTTGTTAACCTGTGTTTATCTCGGCATCAGACACCCAACTCAGCATCGGGATAGGTTGGAAAAATGCCTAATATTAATATTGCGTGATGAACAACGACACAGTGATAATGAAGTCCATTAGTTGCCACCAAGCTATATATGTGGAAAATGAAAAAATTGTGGTTAATCGTGTACTATCGATAAGCCTTTTAACGCATTGCAAACATATTAGAGTTTATTTCCGATACCCGTGTTAACGCATTTGACAGAGTAGACGCAGAACAGGATGCTGCTTTTAGAGCCGTCATATCAGGATCTGCTCTGTTTACTTGCGAAACGATATACATCTAGATAAGTTTTCACAGTTTCTGCCAGCATAAAAAAATCAGCAAATCAATATTAATGACAAATAACCTCCTACAAGATTGTTCATGGAGAAATTGGTCAACGATACATCATTAGTTCTGCCGAGATGGTTTAGTCATATAATAGAGTCGGCTAGATAGGAGTGTTAGGATTTAGGGTAGAATGCTAGAGTGGGCTAGATATGTTGGGGTTTAGGGTACTACGACTGAATAGATAATACACCGCCGTTCAGAACGATTCCAGTTGTCGTATACAATTTTTTCTGAACCGTAATGATATCAGAGAATGTATGTTTTTATATAGGTGGCTGGTTAATGCAGATTGAAAGTCATAATAGCTTTCTGCGTGACTTTCAACTTGCACTAAGCTGTCACCTGTCTGACAGACCGACACTTATACTAAACTTAACGTCCGACGCAGAAAGGATTTACTTTTATTGTAAGATACAAGCAGGAATTCATATAATTGCACTTCTGGTTCTTAACGATCTAGGCAAGAACTACTATCCCTCTAATACAACGGCACTAATCAAAAGCATCGTCTCCTATGAGAAAAGTACATGTATGAGTCATGCAGGAAACACCGCATACAAAACATACATAATATAAAAGACACAAAGAGACGCAGAGACATATCAAACAAACAATAGTGGGAAGATAGAAAGATCAAGGGGTGGGACAATGTGTCAGACAGTCGTCAATATTATCCATCGTCCTTGTCAGTATATGGTACGTCTTAAGCGACTATTCGTGCATTGAAAATAGGAGTCTTAAAAAGCAGCTTGTTACTTTATGCAGGTCATTTAGAAACCTGTCATTCAGATGGTTACTTAAGACAGGCTCTATTGTACATAGCATTCGTTTGTAGAAACCTTCGAAACAATCGAACAATCATACAGCTCTACATTTATCGTAAAAGATAACACAATGAGCTGTTAAAATATCTGTAAAATGTTATGAATAAATGATAAGTATGTTAATGGGATGGCCAAATGCTGTGTTCGTATTTGCTCTCTGTTAACAGCGTTGATCAATTAGCTGTTAAGGATCAGTTGCGTAACACCATAAAAGTGTCAACCATTATATTCACCTTGACATTGAATAGAGAAGAACTAAGTACCAAATGAATGTACGAACATTTCGTGGGTTGAAATCATTGTATTGAATTGTTTGCAGAGCAGATCTTGATTAAAGTTTTTTTACTCGTGTCATGATGCATACAATGAGATGCTTTTTAGTTTCCTTGAACCAATGATAGACAATTCTGGTTTGAAAATTCGAAGTTGTCAAAATTGATTTTTTTCCTAGGGTTCAAAGTACACTCCAATCTTCGAAATGTAATTTATCTAAAAGTTACATTATATTTTTCTCGATCTATTGCCATCAGTCACTCTTTTAGTACATAAACAAGAGTGTGTTTGTGAAACACTTATGCCCCCGACCTCTGACCATGAAGGATGACCTTGAACTTTGACCCATGGACCAGGGAGTATAACGCGACACATCGTCGTTGTGTGGTGAACATTTGTGCCAGGTTATTTTGAAATCCATTTACAGATAAAAACAAGTTATAGAAGGGACACGAAAATTGGGACGGACGGACGGGTGGAAGGACGGACCGACGGGAAATGCTATTGTGGTGTGCGGTGGTCTAGTGGTAACGCGCTTGACTATCAGTCCGGAGGTCCGTGGTTCAAATCCCGGTCACTCCCGAAAATTTCAGAGACGCTTTTCCGTGTCTCCCACCCGCACCACCACTCCATCCAGGGGTTAAATGGGTACCTATGAGGGTCACTCGCCTGGTACTGCGGCTGCATGATTGTGCCATATGTTAGCAGTGTTCAATATTGTAGGCCAATGACTCAATGACCAGGGGAGTAAATGTACAGTCGGCTGAGCGGTCATTCGGACTGAAAGTAGACTATAACTAGGTACTTTACCTTTTTTAATTACTACATGTATATGCCCGCCGTTGGAGGGAGGGGCATAAAATAAGATTTCTCCTTTATCTTAAACTTCAGAATTTAAGACAATCAGTGCGTATTTGCAAATGTAAAGTGCACTTGTTATATATAAATATACAAGCGAACAAAAGAAACTATGCATGCGTATTATATTATATATACCTTAGGAGTTATATAACATGTCGCCAAATCATTTTCAACAGGATTTAATCTAACCTTTAATCAACACACTCTCAGTTGATGTGGTTCTTGCATCAGCAGCGTTTTTGATAAATTCTGAAAGGAGGTGATCCAACGAGAGCATAAATTGCAACACAAAAAGAGAAAATTGCAGACTCGGTTTTATTGAGTCTGTTCATGAACAGTAATTGAAAGTGCAACACTGCTCACGCCCCCTAGCACCGGCTTAAGCGGTATTCAATTTTCAGAACAAGAAGTACTGAAATTCATGATCTCGAAGGACCAGAAGGTATAACAACACTGAGAATGAAGTACGGGGCGACGTTTTACGGCCGCCACACAAGCACTTAACACCTGCTGTTGTGAAGCTTATAAATTCTGAAAGGAGGTGATCCAACGAGAGCATAAATTGCAACACAAAAAGAGAAAATTGCAGACTCGGTTTTATTGAGTCTGTTCATGAACAGTAATTGAAAGTGCAACACTGCTCACGCCCCATTTTCACAGCATTTCTCTAAACGAGGTTCAGCTCATCAATGCCGTTTTTGTCCACCATTGGAAACGTTGCCTAATAAAATGTTACAGAATTTATTTCAAACAGGCATCTGGACAGAATTTGTGTTGCTAAAACCATCTCAGAAATATTTTAAAGAAGTTTTCACTTTTCTAAAACTATTGAAATCATAGGCTGGACTATTTTCATATAGCGTTTTCTGGTGAAACAAGTTAAAACAATCTCAAAAACTACTAGCCCGAATCTATAACATTTGTACATGGCTTTTCTAGGTAGATCATCTGCTATTGTTTCTTTTTATGCATCATACCATTTTCATCAAATACGATAAAGATAAAAAGAAGTAGTAATATAGACCTGTGAAGTCTGGATGTATACAAATGAATTAGTGGGTGTTATGGCACTAAATACGTCATATATCGCCTTTGCACGATGAAGTAATTAATTATACCAGCCGATATGTGTTAACCTCGCCCGTATATATTAGGTCTTAGTGACATTTTAAAATTAAGAGACTGTTACAAACGGAGTACATTCGTACTCTGTGCCCTCCTAAATTCTCATTTTATAATGTATTCAACGTTAAGTGTGATACGTGGTTTAACCCTTTCTCTGTTCTATGTTTATTCCGAAATTATATACCTATTGAATACACATAGTTATAATGAAATATATATATAGAAAAGGTGGGCAATTATAGACATTTTAGAAAGTACAGAAACAGATCTTTCAAATTCCATTAACAAACAGTGCAGACCCAAATGCGTCAAACACGTTTATATGAAGGAAAGGGTTAATCCTTTACTCCATTGTTTTTCATTTGTAAGCATGGCAGATACAAATCACAAGATTCCTGACTTTGCCGCCCGATCAGGGTCTATTTTTTGTATGTATGGAATAATATAGAAATGATTCTACAGTGTTTGCCGTTGCAAAAATATCCCCTGTGGCTATACAATACAGTGAATTAATATTCATAATTCAATTATTTTATATGAATATACATGGAGTAAAGGGTTAAATTGCAACGCAAAGAGCTAAACGATACTGTGCAGATCATGAAATATATTACTCTGATGACTGTATTCTAGGGGACAGATATTACTCTGATGACTGTATTCTAGGGGACAGTTATTGGTACAGTAAAACCTCTCTATAACGGCCACTGAATTGTGTTAATTAGTTGGTATTTAGGGCAGGTGACTGCTTAAAGCAATACGAAAGTAAAACAGAACGCTCCTATAGGAGCGTTGTTTTACTTTCATCCTGCTTTAAGCAGCCAACTGCCTTTAGCACAAAAATATTTGATGTAATTTAATGGCCGTTTTAGAGATATTTTGCTGTAGCTCCTGATTTGCACTGTGTGCAAAATAAGATGTATTCGTACATGGGTCAATACTCTTAAAATGATGCTACATTGTGGATATAACTCCAATCGATAATGTGAAAGATTGGCTTTTAATTAGTGTAATTGTAAATCTTGACACGACAATAAACGTGAGTCCTAATGGCCATTGCACTGCAAATCGCACACAGAGCTGACATATGTCATACTGATAGTTGATATAATTTATATACAGTTGAACTTCGATATCTTGATCTTCAATGGACTATACAAATTAGTTCGAGTTATCCACTTTCTAATTTGAACAATTGCTCGAGTTAACGGCCTAATACAGCTCTAAAGTAATTGCTGAAAGCTCCTGTAGCATATTTCAGCATTACTTTAGACCTGTATGCACCTGTCACATGTTTTTCTAGATATCTGTAGCGATACAATTTAAATTTTAAAGCAATTCTGTTTTGAAGGGACTGAACTTTTTGTTCGAGTTACCAGAAGCTCGAGTTATCCGATTTCGAGATATCAAATTCAGCACATCCCAGTTGTCCGATTTCAAATTGTTTCTTACAGGTGTTAACCTAACCATGGGTGATTTTGTGTACTCGCGAGAACTCTTTTTTTGTCCAATTGTCCGTTTATTCCACACAAATGTCGATCGCAAGTATAGCCCAGTCCGATATCTTCAAAGTCAATGCCATGATATAAGTAGTTTCTCTATCATGTTTCTTCCAGATTATCTTATAATTTCACATACATTTTGACCATAACTTGAAGGTGAATTGAGCATATCAGTCTGATCAGAATCACGGCAAATGTTGATATATATATATATATATATATATACATATTACTGGTATATAAAACTTTTGGGCCTTACCCGTCTATTTTTCTTTCATGGTGCGTAGCATTGGCCCCTTTATCCTTCCGCTAAAGGTGTGTCGCTCAAGGGATCCTGACTGAAATTAACGAAGTTAATATCACTCTGAAGTTGATATTAAAAACAGTTGCTACAGTGTCGTATACGCCTTAACGTTAATATGTCCTGCTCTGATATTAAACCAAATTCAATTTAACACCACCAGAAGGTTTGGCACAGTCACCCCTTACCGGTATCTGCAATGTCAATGTCATTTTAAAGGTTCGTAGTACCATGTTTACACTCCGGTTAGTCCACTGTTTCCATTCATCTACCAGGCAATTCATCTACCCGGCAAAATGGTTTGTTTTGTACATAAACCTCATTTTGGTGCCCCACTTGCCAGAGTTTTTGTTAACGTGTTGCCATGCATTAAATCGTCTATGAGTAACAACTTGTTCATCCTTGCTACTCGATATATCGAACTTCAAGTGACAATACAAATTACTTCGAAATAACAGACGTTCGAGTCATCCGAATTGTGATGAATTTCACAGATTAATTCAGGTCTAACGTAATGCTGAAAGCTCCTGTAGGAGCATTACATTAGACCTGTATTAACCCTTCGCTGACTATTCGCGTCGATATACCTACCTGTAAATAGTGAAGACCCAGATGAGACAGCTCCTGCAGGAACTGTCTCATCAGGGTCTGCACTATTTACAAGTTGATTGTACAACCAGTGCACTCCACAGCAGTGACTGAACAGCGAAATACGTGTACACAGTGAATATATATGTAATTATACAACAGGGCATGGGTAAAGAAGGAGACATGTATTTTAAAATTCAGCAAGCGAAGGGTTAAGTTATCACATGTTTCTAGATATACGTAGTGATACATTTTAGAACAACTCTGTATTGTAAATTGAACATTTACCTCGAGTTAAAAGTCAAGCGAGGCTTGTGACTGAGGAAAGAAAAATCATTGTTGCATATAGTTGTCTGGGTCTGTTACACCCACGCAGTCATGGGAGCGTATTATAAATGGGAGAGTCTTTATAAAGCAAGTTGGGCCATTAGGGACGGCATATGTCCATAGTCTGTCGTTGTGATCAATTTCCTTCAACAATGTTTCATATATCACTGAACAGATGCACATCAAACTTCACATGTACGGTTATTATTTCTATCAACTATATACAGTGAAGCTCACTTATAACGAAATCCTGGGGACCTTAATATTTATTTCGCTATATCCAAACTTTGTTATATCGATAAGACGAAATTTCGTTATAAATGTTTGGATATAGCGAATTCTAGTATACCAAGGTTATGCAAATTCTGATCCTGACCAGAAGCCACATTATAATGTAGCTACTGACCAGTCTACATGCATACATTGGTTTGTCATGTGTTTGGTAATTTCATAGTATGGCTCTTATAAAATGTAAAGGAAAAGCAATTTCACACCAGTTATAAATAACAATATTGGTGAAATGAGTTGACCATTTGCTTCCCTATATCAATAGCTCAGTGCAAAACTAGACCGACTCTACAGTTATTCTAGTGAACAGAATGTCTTTTATGCATGTTAGTGCACACCTCAATTATTTATCACATTTATGTTTTTATTCCTGGTGTCGTGGTGATTCGTGTACCTTCAATCATTTTTCATAAATCTATAATATGTGCTTATCTATGTATCACGGCATGGCGTATTGGTCTTGCCATCGGATTTTGCCTATTTCGGTGCCGATTGTCCGAAAAATATCTAAGAATAGTTATCTGCGGCTGCTTCAATGCAAAGTATGAAGTTGCAACATATATTCTGACAAACGTTTCTATTGGCCGAAATCAAAATATACGGTAGGAAATGAGAACATTCATCCAATCAGATGCGCGGTTACTAGTCGATTACGATTGCAACTGGTTTCAATCACGTTATCGAAATTGTTATATAAAGCGGGATACCATTCTTCCATCAGATTCGCCCCTTTTGCATTCGGATTCAGTAGTATGTTTATGCCTCGCACGATGCCCACAATGTATATTTTATGCGCCGTTTTCATTGTTTGTGGGAATGATGCAATAGTGTGTCCTCAACAGAAAACCTGACCATTAACAAACATTGGGGCATATGTACATGCATAACTTTGTCTTAGCCGAATTTTCGTTATAACCGATTTTGTATTAAGCAGGCAGATGTGAATAGAAACAAAGAAGGAAAAGATCGGGGAATTTGTTTTCTTTTATATTATCCGGTCTTTCGTTATATCCGAGTTCGCTATAAGTGAGCGTCACTGTATAAATGTTTCCGGTTCGCTTTATACACAGGATACTGGATTTGTAAATAGATTTAAGCAACACCTTTATTAAACATTTTCTAAATCGCTGAATAGATTCAGCTAAATTTCATATGAATGAATGAACCACAGGGTACCCTCTATGAAATAATTCTAGTCCGCTGCATAAGAAGGTCAGGTAAATTTAAATATTTTAACCTTTCACCGCGGATGTCGCATAAATGCACCACGCCAAACAGTGCAGTCCCAGATCAGGGACTTGACTTTTTGTCTCAAACTCTATTTATATATATTTGATTTATTTCTTTGAAGTTTGCATTTATTTATCTTATTTCCGTATTTTACCGAATGATTTAACAAAAATGAATTGCAGACGACAATTAGGAATTTGGCGCCGAAAGGGTAAACAACTATTCCTAGAAATGATATTGCTCCTAAATCGCTGAGTAGCGTTTCGACCAAGCTTCTCATATATCTTCAATCGAAGTTGCATTAACCCTTTCCCTGATATATATTCATATAGGAAATAATGACGTCATAAATATTGATAAACGTACAGATTATGTTTTATATTGGCTTATGAACACGTGACATTTTGGCTCGGGGATAAGCTGTAGAATCAAACTATATTATACCATAAGCAATCAGAGAAGACTCTGAATAGACAGCTCCTATAGGATATGGGTCTACTCTGTTTGCAGATTCGTCAAATTGCACTTACATAATGGAAAGGGTTAATAGTTCTAGTCTGCTGGATAAATAGTGGCTACTATAATATAATGGCATAATGCACGAAACTGCACAATGGATTCTAACTAAATAGTGTTTCCAAAGCTTGATCGAATCCAAAGTACTCAAACATGCATCATGTAATGCAGATATGCCTCGAAACGCGTGTCCCGCATAACCTTGTCACTTTCCACTCACACCGATACAAGATGGGCAATAGCACGTAAACTATGAGTGTTATTGAAATGTACTGAATGATGCAGCCAGTGTAATACCTCATCGGACCCTGCATGTACAATGACGCAATACTAAGTCAATATATTCCATAAGTGGTCATCGCAGTAAAGGTTATCTTATTTCATAAATTCTGAAGAGAGGTGATCCCCCGAGAGCAAACATTGCAACACAAAAAGAGAAAATTGCAGACTCGGTTTTATTGAGTCTGTTCATGAACAATAATTGATAGTGCAACACTGCTCACGCCCCCTACCACCGGCTTCAGCGGTATTCAATTTTCAGATCAAGTAATACTGAAATTCATGATCTCGAAGGATCAGAAGGTATAACAACACTGAGAATGAAGTATGGGCGACGTTTTACGGTCGCCACACAAGCGCTTAACACCTGCTGTTGTGAAGATTATAAATTCTGAAGGGAAGTGATCCCCCGAGAGCAAAAATTGCAACACAAAAAGAGAAAATTGCAGACTCGGTTTTATTGAGTCTATTCATGAACAGTAATTGAAAGTGCAACACTGCTCACGTCCCCTAGCACCGGCTTAAGCGGTATTCAATTTTCAGATCAAGTAATAAAGTCTAGTCTGGATATCGGAGAACATGAACACAGGTGTGGACTACATAACACATATCAACACTTCATATGACACGAAGTCTCGCAGTTAGCCCTTTCCTTCATCTAAAGGCCTTTTCACGCATTTGCAGTTAGATATGGGTCCATGCTTATAAAGCTTTTAGTTGAGTCTGAGATCGTTCTCAAGCTTTTGATTGGTCAGATTTGAGCCTTTGGCTCAAATCTGACCAATCAAAAGCTTGAGAACTCAAATCTGACCAATCAAAAGCTTGAGAACGAAACTCAGACTCAACTAAAAGCTTTATAAGCATGGACCCAGATCCAGATCAGGCTGCTCCTCTGATTAATGTCTGCTCTGTTTGCTTTTGGTATAATATAGATCTTTTGGTATAATATAGATCTTTTCCATATGACATTTTGACAATTCAACTGCATCAGTAGGATTTATAGACAGGATCAGGAAATATCAAAAGGTAAATAAAAATTCCCTTTAAAACAGTTTACATTATAAATAATGGTGTTAATATTTATTATATCAATACTATACAGGGAAAGTGTTAAACCCGTAGTTATATGATATACCGCCAACGCTGAGATCATCGTTACTGACACGTATATGTGATTCGTGCAAATGTTTAATTATCATCGTTATCATCGTTTGATGATACCCGTTTTTAACCCTTTCACCACTAAATGTTTAGGGTATTACAGCCCACCAGTGTTCAATTATAAATTCCATTCAATTTGGACGGCTTAATCTTTCCTTTCATAGGCTAATTTTAGACCCGGCCTCTTTAAATAAATCTACCGAAAAGGAGCATTTGATAGAGAAAAGGAAAACATTAGAATGCTGTATTTTTAAATCCATTGTGATAATAGAGCATTTACTTGTATGGAACAATGCTCCATTTATCACAATGGTTTCAATAAGTACTTTATTCAGACGTAGGAAGGCGTATCTATGGAGGATTTTGAATGACAAACAATGCAGATCTCAATTAGAGTGTCCCTCTATGAACCATTTGATCCGGGTATACACTGGATGTAAATGACAGTACATTCGTGTCCCTCATGGTTAATGGTCTTACATCCCGTAGTGTCGATTCTATCATACTAGGTGACTACGTGGACTCACACAGTTCACACAGTTCGTGACAAGGTTATACAACCTTTTGCCTAAGTCTGAGATCATTCTCCAGCATCTGACCAATCAGGGTCCATGCTTATAAAACTTTTAGTTGAGTCGGAGTACGTTCTCAAGCTTTTGATTGGTCAGATTTGAGCCTCTGGCTCAAATCTGACCAATCAAAAGCTTGAGAACTAAAATCTGACCAATCAAAAGCTTGATCGTTGGTCGGGGAAGTCCTTAGCGAAGGTCATTTTAATTAACCATTAAACCGCTGTAAAAGGCTGCTAGAATTTGGAACAGGTACATATTTGACTGCGATTCTATAAAACTCCTGAGAAATTATTGACCAAGTGTCATGACAAGAAACAAATTATTGGCCATTTGTCAAACAGCTAGGATGTACCCATGCTGTTTGCAACTACGACTCGTGTCGTTGTTAGCTATATTGGACAAACTACAGTTGAACTTGGATATCTCGAATTCGGATAACTTATAACACACTTATAACACACGATTGTTCTAAAATGTATCACTACCGATATCTAGAAACACATGTGACAGCTTAATATAGATCTAACGTAATACTGAAAGCTCCTACAGGAGTTTCAGCATTACTTTAGACCTGTATTAAGCCGTGGCCTTGAGAATTGTTTTATTTAATTTAATTTTACATAAAATGTACAATCACATGGCAATCTGTTATTAAATCATGCATTATAAACAAGCAACAATATGTATGAATTTAAAAAGCCATGTCAATTAACATTATATGCCAAGGATGACACAAAACATTTCCGTTGTGGTCCTTAAGATATAGCATTGCATGACATAGGAAGGTATCACAATCAAAATCACAGAATGTTCCCGAAGTTAAAGAATGCTACAATTGAAATTATATTAAGCTATCTATATAAAAAGAGAATTTAAGCTATCTATATAAAAAAGAGAATTTAATACCAGTACTATCATACAATTAGTGCATATCATATGCTGGATGAAAATACAAGTGTACAGAAACATAACTTGAATTATGAATTCTTTCCACAGAATAGATGGACCAAATAAGGTACACTCACTACTCACTACTCACTACTACATAAATGGGGATTTACAATTCTTGGCAAAAAACTATATTCAAAATAAAATTTCCAAGTTAAAACAATATATTCAATAAATTATCATAGTAAAATTTAAATTAAAGATTAAAGATGTTCCTTTAGTTTAGATTTGAAGGCAGAGATAGAAGTGGCATCTCTTACATCTTGTGGGAGACTGTTCCATAGGCAGCATCCGTAGTATGTGAACGACTTCATCCCAAAACATTTGACCTTTGGTACAGCATATCGTTTACTATCTGACATGGGGTAAATAGAGTCTGAAACTGATCTATCAGAGGTAGTACCCGCTTTAACCCTAAACCTGGTTCGATACTTATGGACAACACTAAAACTGTTCTTTCCCAACATGTGATCCAGAAGCTAAATTTAACACAAATTTTATAAAGATACAAATATGAGTCATGCAGGAAACACCAAATACAGAACAAACAGCCGCCAAAACAGCAACACAAGAAAACACAGCAAATGTACATAAATATCAAAATCAAAGAGACGCACAAAAATGAAACAAACATACAATAGGGGGAAGATGGGCGTACCGCATTGGAACGGTCAGTGACAAACGTCACTGGGGGTTTAAACCGGTTTAAGGGCGCCCAACCACACTTATTCCATCCCCACCCTAAAAGA
Source organism: Azorinus chamasolen (assembly GCA_963576725.1). Taxonomy (NCBI): domain Eukaryota; kingdom Metazoa; phylum Mollusca; class Bivalvia; order Cardiida; family Solecurtidae; genus Azorinus; species Azorinus chamasolen. The sequence continues at coordinate 39,015,048 of OY755241.1, read as the reverse complement.
CAGTGTAAATACACGTTTCCCCTCTCCGACTAATCTACAACAACCGCAATATCAAATACAGTGGTAAAGTGCATGTAAAACGAAAACATTAAGTTTATTTTGTGTGACCTGCAATTTCCGTTTAAGTTCCATGGTTAAGCTGTTAAACCAGGCAGATGAAGCATAGTCAAATTGACATTGAATAAGTGTAGTAACCAATATGTTTTTAGTATGCGCAGTGAGAAATTCACTTTTACGATACAATATCTTTAGCCGATCATTGGATTTCTTAATTACGAACCTAGCCATAGGCTCAAAAGACAAAGTGTTGCACCCAGACATCTAACAGACGTCTTCGTTTCAATGTTTTGACCATCACATATTATTTCAAAATTAGACTGTGATTTTAACCTTTGCTGAGACCCAAATAATATGGACTCAGTCTTACCAAGATGTAATGATAATTTATTTCCTGCAAGCCACTGGTTAACTTAATCCAAGTCGTGACTCAAAGCATTTTCTATGTTTTGCTTGTTTTTGCCAGAAACCAAAATTGCAGAGTCATCTGCATAGAGTAGCAGCTTACGAGGCTTGTTCGGAAATTATTGAGACACTGGCTATTTTTTCCAGATCTATTGAACGTACATGTCTAAAATTCTATACACATAGATAGATAACATTCATAATTCATGCGAAACAAAAAAATATCATCTATTTACTACAATGCGAATTTAATATTTCCTAAACTTGTCCCGGGTGCAGATACCCGGAGCACGGCGCCAGCACATGTGTATATGAACATACCTCTTTTATACGATTTGCAAGTTCTTATAGAAAAGGCGGGTGAACGTCGTTGTAACTAACTCGAATAAACCGTCAAAATTATGACGTCACTTTGTCAACGTTATGCGCAGTTTGAACGATTTATAAAGAAGCTTAGTGCTTTTACGCGAAATCGCAGACATCATATGGAATCTGACGTCAAGGCGGAGCAGCGGAGCTACATCAAAATCTGTGTAGAGCTCGGAAAGACACCTGTGGAAACGAAGAAAATGCTTGAAAAGACTAGATGCGGTAACAAAGTTTCGCGTCCATTAGTATATCGCTGGCACAGAAAATTTGCGCAAGATCCATCAACTCCACTAAAGTCCAAAGGTGCAGTGAAAGCTAACGTCAAACATAGGCAGTTACACAAAACAAGATGCGCGTCAGACTGTGCGGGACATTGCACTGAAAAATGATATCGGGGTAGCAACAGCTCATAAAATTTTGACCGAACATTTAAACATGTGTGTATGATAAATGGGTACAGCGACACATGAAGTGCATCAAGTTAGACGGTATTTACTTCGAGAAAGAGTAGTATGGACAGGTAATGTGCAGGCGTAAATAACGCACAGACGACGTCGTGTTCATAACGTCGCTGTGCGCCGGGTCTTATTGGGTCATGCACTTCCAATAGACACTGTAGTAAAACCAGAGGTGCTAGATCACAACTTTTTTCGCCCGCTGATAGTAAAATCATGCATCTGTTCCACTGGAAAAAAAACCGTATGTCTCTTTTCTTGTGTTCAATATCTAGAGTGTCTCAATAATGTCTCGTATTTCTTCTTACAGCGGACATGTCATTTACATAAGAAAGATAAGAAAGAGCAAATGCCCTACGCCACATGATATATTAGCTGGAGATGACAAAGTACCTGAAATTTCAACTAACTGGCGTCTGTCTGACATATACCGTATGATGAAAACCAGATTACGGCAGATTTTGATAATCCAACTGCTCTCAAATTCATTATGAGAATTGAATGATTGACAGTATCGAATGCCTTTTGCAGATCGATTCCTTCAAGGTGAACTTTGTCCATCTGAAAAAGGACATAGTCCGTCAGATGAACGAGGCAGGTTTATGTTGAGAAACCATGTCTAAACCCTGACTGAAACTCATAAACATTTTTTTTGGCTAAGTATGACTCTAACTGATCATAAATGACCCCCTCAATAACCTTCGATAAAATACTTAACATGGAGAGTTGGCAGTAATTACCAACGTCAGTCTTAAATTTTGTGTCACCTGCCGAGAGGCAGTGTGTCACTTAGGGATCACTTATCCGTCGTCTGTCTGTCCGTCTGTCTGTCTGTCCGTCTCTCTGTATGTCCGTCATACTTTCTTTTTTTGCTTCTCATTTCTAAACTAATCATTATAGAGCTTTCAAATTTCACATGTATCTGAGGACCATTGATGTAACTAATGGCCACCACTCTGTATGCAATACTTTCTGAGTTATTCACCTGTTTCCGATTTTCGCACTCCAGCATATTAACACTTTTTGTGTCAGTTGCGAGCAGATGACACATGTGTTCCTCCGAACACTCTTGTTCTTAAATAATAGAACTACACGAGCTGTTTTAAGGTCATCAGGGACCCCACCTTGTATAATTGATAAGTTAATGATATGTGAAAGAGGACCTGCAATGAATGGCGCTGAGTCTTAAACAAAACGAGAAGGGGTCACATCTAAACCTGTTGTTTTATTAGGACAAAGGTTGTTAAGATAATTCAAAACTTTGCTTTCGGCCACAGTTGAAAATAAAAAACTGTCAGGCCTTACACCTTTCGAAGAATAAAAGTTGGACACAAAATTGCTACCAAACTTATTAACAAATCTTGGCAATTGGTTAACAAGTTTATCTTCAACTGGTGCGTAAAATGAGTTAAAATTTTCTGCGACCTTAGTTTATCAAAACAAAAGTTGCAATCAATCTTCAATCCAATGTTACTTGAGCACTTGTTATTTTTAGTCCAAGCATTATTCACATCATCACAATATCAAACAGATGTCCGGTCTGTACCTAGTAGAGCTTGCTGAAAACTTTCCTTGGTGTCGGGTTTTACAGAACGAACAGTAACAGTGGTGTGTTTTCCAATAAATTCACGAGAAACTTTCCTTGTACAACACGTCATCATATGGTCACTAACACACTAATCTATAACACCACTTTGTGAAATCTTTTCCGGATCAGACACTAAACTCAAATTCACTGGTAGATGATGATGATATTCCAGTATGATCTTTTATCAGTTGTGTAAAACTAACATATCACAGAGAGAATTCAAGCTCCTGACTAATGGACATCTTTGTTTTTATAGAAGACACATCTGTATTATAATATAAGATACACTGAATAAGAAAACGGGATTCGAGAATTTCATAGAAGTTCAACTGCTTTTGGGGTCTATATAACACACCACATAATATCGGTTTTGTTTTAGGAAGTAAAATATCAATAAAAGTTCCTTCTAATTCCTGATGGTTCTAATGTTTAAAGCAGAATAGATATCGGATGTCTCGAACTTATGTTATCTCGAGCTAATTTGTATGGTCCCTTGAAGTTCGAGTTATCGAAGTTCAACTGTATATGACAGACGTTTTCCGGACAATGATTTGAAGTCCATATTGGTAAACAACGATATCTTACAGGGAGACAACGGTAAGGATTTGTAGAGATGTAGGTTCTTGGGTCTAGCTGTAGACAAACAGTTTGAGGATAGTATTATTAAAAAAAAATAAAAAACGACTTGTGACCAAAATTTGAGATTGTGACTAGGGCTTCTGGGGTAAATGTCAAATTAACTGTTCTGACTTTCGTGGTACTGCCAAGTGTTTAGTCAAACATTGTACAATTTCTAGATCAAAACAATATTGGAACATCAATTATGAAGAATGTGTTGTTACAGCCCGTTTTGTAGTAACGTTGCGAATTGTAGTGATTGCTATAAACGGGTTGTAATAGTGTGTTCTTTTGTGTCACCTGCTCAACACATTCTCTTCTACTGGCGACGCATCTGTAAAAGTCATTTTTGAAATCATTGTGATAAAAAGAGCATTTGCTCCATAGGAGCAAGTGTTCTATTTATCAAAATACTTTTTAAAACTACACAGTCCGAATATTTTCTTTTTTCTAGTAAATGCCTATTTTCAGTAGATTTGTTCAAAGAGGTTGGGTCTAAAATAATCTAGGTGGGAATGGGTTAAGCAAGGAATCGCTCAAAGAACACTTCTCTGTAGTCTTTTCGTCCATCAAAATAATTCTAAACTTTACAATACAGAATTGTTCTAAAGTGTATTACTATGCATATCGAGAAACACATGTGACAGATCGAACGTTATGCTGAAAGCACCAACAGGAGAGCTGAGGAATTGTTCAGATTAGAAATCGAATGAATCGATTCTCCGTTATCTTGAAGTAATTTGTATGGTCCCTTGAAGTTCGAGATATCGGAAGTTCCACTGTATTCAATATCGTAGTACCGTAACCCTCGTCCGTTCAATTACATTAGTCCATTGATCCCTCTGTTCCTTAATCCTTTCTCTAATGAATATTCCCATAGTCACATAGGTACAATATGGCTATGAACAATAATAAGCTGATTTGTTTTATAATGACAATATGAACAGACTTTTTGACTATGGAAACTGAATAATCACGTCTGTATTGTATCATGGGCACACATACCAGACCCTGACCTGTTGACTTGCAGTAGGTCGGTGGTCCTCCTCGGATGTTCTTCTGTGCACGAAACAATGCAATTTGTTCCGTGCATAGAAGAACCTCTGGGGTCTTCCTCCACCTATAATTAGCTTGACGTGGTATAACTAAAATACAGATAAATGCTAAAGCGACGTAAAATCCGGTAACAACCAAACCAAAACTGATCAGACGATTCCTACAGGAGTCTGATCACGGTAGCCAGTATTTGTTAAGGCTTCAAGTGGCGTTTATAACAGGTACAAGGCTAAATAGTTATATGCAAACAGTGTATACCATAATTAGTGGGCCTCCTGAGAAATTTCTCTGGTCCTCCTGGACTGCTTGCTAAATCATTCACTGTCAAGGCAACTGTTGGCATAAACCTTTTACCAGAAAAAATGGATGAGTTCCAAACTACAAATACGACGAGTTTTGTATTGTCATATGGATATACGTGTGTCCTTAACGCTTTCCCTGTTATATGTTTATTACAAATGTCAATACCCACTAAATATCAATGGACATATATTGAAGGTGGAACAGTGTAGATATTTTAGAAAGTAAAGAAACAGATATTTCAAGTTGTGCGAAATAGCGTGTACATGAAGAAAAGGGTTAAACCTAATCTTACTATCCGCGAGTTGTCTTGCATTTACAAACAGTTTGGATCTAGATGAGATACACTGGGTAACATGGTGTCTAACCAGGACCCAAGCTTTTTGACACCCAGTCAATAAAGCTTCAAAATCTTGATCGAATCCAAAGTGGCACCAGTTAATGCAGATATGCCTAGAAATTCATGTCCCGTATAACCTGTGTTACTTCCTACACAATATGGGCAATAGAACGTGTGACGGTTATTCAAACGTACTGAATGATGCAGCCAGTACAATACCTGATCGGACTCCGCATGCACAATGACGCAATACTAAGTAAACTCTTTCCCCTGCTCTATGTTTTTTTCCTAATTTCAATACCTACTTAATATTCATGGGGAGAAAAGATGTAATGAAATATGGAAGGTGGAACATTGTAGAATGTAAATAAACAGATCTTTCACAATCAATTACTAAACAGAGCAGATCCTGATCAGAGGGCTCCTTTAGGAGCCGTCTGATCTGAATCTACTCTGTTAGCAGATGCGTAAAACGCGTTTATATGAAGGAAAGGGTTAAAATAAACGAGTTAAAGATTGCCGTACTTTATCAAAACTAGTCTGGACATCGGATAACGTAATGTCCGTGACAGAAAAATAACACATGTAAGAGCTATGTAACTCACACTATATCAACTAATTCACATGTTATTGGAAACGGAAATTGAGATTGTCATAAATTCTTATATAGGCTCAATTTAACCGACACGAATTCTCACATTTAACCCTTTCCTTCACATTAGCGGCTTTTCATGCATTTGCAATCAGAGTAGGTCCAGATCAGACGGCTCTTCTATGGGAGCCGTCTGATCAGGATTTGCTCTTTTTGGTTTTGATATCATAATTATCTTTATTCTACAGTTTTTATCAAGGCCCGAAAATTCCGTTGAAAAGTTTACATTAAACAACTTGTAACTGTTCAAGTTATTATTTCCTATATGAATGCTTAACAGGAAAAGGACTAAATCACACTATTGTGTGATAGTGTGACTGACAAGTTTACGTGATTCTAGCAAATGTTTAATTATCACAGTTTAACGGTACCCGTTGTTAACCCTTTCACCAATAATTGTTTAGGACAATATAACCGATAAGTGTTTAAATATAGAGACCAGTCAATATGGAAGGCTATGACAAACAATGCAGACCTTAATTAGAGTACTGCTCTATGAACCTTCTGATCCGAGTCTACACTGGTTGCAATTTGCAGTGCATTCGTGGCCCGCATAGGTAATGGTCTTACATAATGTAGTGTCGATTTTATCATACTAGGTGACAACGTAGACAGACACGGTTTATGACAAGGCCTTGAGGTTATAAAACGTTTTGCTTGAGCCTGAGACTATTCTCAAACATCTGACCAATCAGATACTTGAGAATGATGTCGACTCATAAGTTTATTACATTGGAGCTCAGATTTGTCTGGTTATTTGAGGAAGTTCTTGGCTAAGGTCACTTTAAATAATCCTTAAACCACTGTAAAAAGCTGCTAAAATTTGGAGCAGGCATACGTTTGACTACTTCCGAGTCTGTCAAGCGCCTGAGAAATTATTGACCAAGTGTCATGACAGAAACTTTTGAGAAACAGAATATTGACCAAGTATCATATAATTAGGATGTACTCTGTTGTTTGCAAATATGACTCATTGGGCTAACTATAGGACAGTGTTTAGTCAAACAATTATTCTGGGTCCATGCTTATAAAGCTTTTTAGTTGAGTCTGAGTTCGTTCTCAAGCTTTTGATTGGTCAGATTTGAGTTCTAAAGCTTTTGATTGGTCAGATTTGAGCCAGAGGTTCAAATCTGACCAATCAGAAACTTGAGAACGAACTCAGACTCAAACAAAAGTTTTATAAGCATGGACCCTGAAGTCCATATTGGTAAACAAAGATAGCTTGCATGGAGACAAAGGTATATAAATTCTGGGGTCAGTTTGATTGTTATCAGCTGGAGACAAACTGTGTGCGGACAGTAACATTAGAATAACGAATTGTGACCAAAAATTGGGATTGTGTGTAGAGCTATTTTAAAATTATTGTGATAAATAGAGCATTTGCTCCATAGGAGCAAATGTTGTATTTGTCACAATGGTTTTAAAACTGCACTAACATTTTTTTTCTCTCTAGTAAATGTTTCATTTCGATTGATGATTTATGCAAAGAGACTGGGTCTAAAAAGTCTAGGAGGGAATGGGTTAAGCAAGGGATCACTCAATGAGCACTTCCCTGGCGTCTATTTGCCCATCTGCCATACGCCTTGCATCGCGCTTTTGTGTCACACTTTTGCCAGTCAATGTTCCGTCGAACATTCCTAAAAAAGTGCAAAGATTAACATTATTTGTTGTTTGTACTGCAGTGTCAACAATTACTTATAAAACAGCTAAACTACAGCACATATATCATATGTAATGATCATTGAGTAATCCACTACTAGGTTCTTTCAGACAAATGTCATCATTGCAGAATTTTGGTTACTTTGGCAAACAGGTGATGCAAAAGTGCCAATATCATATGAAGTCTCCATATATAAAGAAATTTTGCTTTATTAATAGTCTACAATCCTTATAATTAATCCCATACGAAACCAATATACAGTAGAATCTGTCTTAAAGGACTGTTCATTAATTGAACATAGGAGCCTTAAAAGCGGGTGATGGCTTAATGCAGGACAGACGTAATGCAGAATGTTCCCATGCATTACGCACCCACATGCCTTTAACGCCCATACTTATGTCTCTAAGATGGTCGCTTAAGACAGCTTGTACTTTAGCTACCAATGATATAACTAAGTTTCCATATGAAGTTATTTATTTTCTGAAATGTTCAACTACCGTCTCAGAAATGTCTAGTCTGATTTATAAATAACACTACAAAAATATATTTGGTTGATAAGCAACGAAAATCCTTAATATATCTCCATACGATAAATCTGTGACAACGAGGGCAGGGGATAATTTTTCCATAAAAAGATTATATCCCTGGTTTGGATTGATGTACAAGATTAAGCCGGCATAAAACGTTGAAGTGCAATTGTAAACTTGATTGCACACTCTTTACAACAGTCATTTGACCATATTCTTGTTAAAATAATGAAGTGAATATGCGGGAAGTGAGTTTGTGTAACGGAATATGTACTCAGGATGTTTTGATAATGGAAGAAACTGTTAAGTCAGATCAAATTAACTTCATAAGCAAACAGAGCAGACTCTGATCAGACAAACGGCTCCTACAGGAACCGTTACATCTTGGTTACATCTTGATCTAATTTGTTTGTAAATGAGTGAACAGAAATTTATATAAAGGAAAGGGTTGAAAGACATTTCTATTGAAAACACTCTATATGAAACACCAGCTTCTCATCAGGACCTAAAATGTTTAACGCCCTGGTAGTAGTTTGGTGAGCTAACTGATTATAGCTAGAATTTTGAAAATGTAGTGGTTGAAAAATTCTGTAAAAATAATTTTCTCAGCATGCTAAAGGTCAATGACTGGTATCATTCTCTACTGTAAATGCAGAGGAATAGCACAAACTCTTAACTGTTGATGGTTATTCTAAGGAGTATTATTAATACAATATGTTTAAACAAAAACATTACAGTCCATATGGAAATTTAGTTACTATGGTAACCAAAAGGAAAAAGGTAACAATGTCTTTTATAAGAAACATGTTAACCCGATTTCGATACATTTTGTAGAAATGATATCTGTTGTGACCCTTTACAACTTTGACCCTTTTGTCTGGACTATTAGCAATTATCGGTATACTAGATGTCAAACGTAATAAGATCAGAATGGTTGTGAAAGTAACTGTTTTAAAGATACTACATGTGTGATTTTCTGATTTCTGCTTGACGATAGGCACACAGTAAGTACTCTGTTATTTTCGATATGGAAACTACATGTAAATACTTTGCTGGGGCAAATCACCGCCTGAATCACAATATAGTATAGTCCCGAATTAATGTTTACGAAGGATGTTTCAGAGCTCGGCGAACACCAACGAGCACCCACGATTGCCAAACAAAATATCGCAGGTACTCGGAGATGCAATTCTGATTACTGGCAGCAAGACAGGGTATGACAAAGCACTATAGAAATTTTACGAAGATTATCAAATACGCAACGTATATACTAAGGGTCTACAATTTACAGACAACCTTGTTTAAACTCATCCCCTCATAAGTTATATTAGGCCGAATCTCTTTGATTAACTCTACCGAAATTGGGCATTTACTAGAGACAAGGAAAGGTTTAGAACTGTGTAGAAAAGAATTAGAAATATAACTTTTGCAGAGATGTCAAAAGGCGTCAATATGAGGAATGTATCAAAAGGCATCACATATAAGGGAATGGGTTAAGCGAACATGGACTGATTCAGCATATAAATACTAATAATCACACAGAAGGCTCACTTTGGAACACTCTTTATTACTTAAATTTTGTATTTACCTACCACCTGCCAAAACCCCGACGAGTTACCGTTCTTCTTATGGCCGCCTTGGACTAAACCTTTTTTTTCCAGCAGAAACAAACACCATACTAACTTAATTGTTTTTCAACAATTTATTTTACAAATTTACAATCACTTACAGATGGCAGTTTTGAAGAAAAATGGAATTTGCCTTGGAAAAGTTTTGTTTTTATGTCTGACACCATTTAACCATTTCGGCGCCAAATTTCTAATTGTCGTCTGCAAACCAACTTTTGTTAATTCATTTGTTAAAATAATTAAATGAGATAAATAAATGCAAATTTCAAAGGAATAAAGCATAGATATAGAAAAGAGATTGAGACAAAAAGTGAAATCCCCGATCAAGTCCCCGACAAGAAGTCGTCTGATTTGGGACTGCACTATGTGTGATAGGGCACTTATGCGACATTGGCGGTGAAAGGGTTAAACTTTTACCGTATACGAATTTTGACATGGCTGACATTATATTTTTCAGACAGTTCAGGTGCTATTGAGGAATATTTTCTGATGAAGTACCGAGCCATTTTAACATAAAAACCTATATTTTAAGCATCTGTCAATGAAAGAGGACACAAAGAAGCTCCTGGCCAGGATCTGCAAATTGTCTCAATAAAATACCAATTGTATTGTATGCTTACTTACGATTGTCCCAAACTATTGACAAATGTTTGAAGCCGAGTGCAGATTGTGGTGAAAAAGTTGATAGGCTTTACTGTGTGGCGTGGTAGCTCAGTCGGTAGAGTCATGATAAGCCGGAGGCCCTATGTTCCAGTCCCAGTCGAGTCACCAACTGTTCACCATGTAACATTTGGCGCCCAATGTAAATAACCCATAAGGTGATTTATAAGAAGATAATTTGTAATTATAAGAAACTCGTGGAATGTTCTTTCAGTAAGAATTCGGGACGAATTATTGTGTGGAGGGTATGTGTGTTGCCAGGTAGAGAGTGTTGTGAAACCGTTGATAGGCTTTACTATGTGGCTTGGTAGCTCAGTCGGTAGAGTGTTGGCATGGTAAGCCATGGGCCCTGGGTTCGAGTCTCAGTCGAGTCATAACTTTTGCACCACGTTACACGTTGTCCGAGCGACAACTATTCTAAATCCAATCTGTTTGAAAATGCCAGGCTATGCAAGATAAGAGTATTATTATCCCAGGTTGGTCTGAAACTCATGCATATTCCGTTTATTATCGTCGGTAGTCTTCGGATAATTCTAAGAAGGTATAAGAATGCGCTATAAGAATACAATACTCGTGGAACATGCTTATACTTAATACCGGCTTTTGTTTTGCTATTTTTGTATCCGAATATTAGAAACAATAAAGGTGCGTACCGTACACAAATACTTACATGTTCATTTCTCCACCAAACTCTATTTGGTGACCATTCTAAAAAGTGGACACAACATATCGAGGGCTTGGTGCAAAACTATTCTAACTCCTTCACTAAAGTGAAGGAGTTAGAATAGTTTTCCACCAAGCCCTCGATATGCTTTTGTGGAGAAATAAAGCAGTTATTCTTGAAAATGTTTAATTTACGTGTCTTTTACATACTGCTGTAGAGTAAAGATTCGCTAATTCCACATTTTAGGCAGTAACCCATATACATTTAATATATATATTATACAAATAACTCTGTTTTCAATATTTCGGCTGTATCCTTTAAAAAGAAATAACACGTAATTCAAACTCTCCTACATTTTTAGCATTTAGTTATTTAATTTATTTATACAAATAACTCTTTTCAATATTTCAGATGTAGCCTTTAAAAAGAAATAACACGTAATTCAAACTCTACGTCATTTTAGCATTTAAGCACCATAACGGAATTGTTTTTACCACATTACTTCCGGTACGGCAGTGTTATAACTTGGGAACTATATTCGCGATATTGGAGGCTTGTTATACCCACTCGTTATATATTCTGACCTAACTTGTATTTATACTTGCTGTCAAAAAATCAAAACAAACTTGGCAAACACGGGAAGCAACCCTCGAGATGTACGCGTTGTGAAACCAAAACTGTTGGCAAACACTTGGACAATCCAAACAGGTACCCAATAGCAGTCTACAGAGAGTATGCCAGAAGATAAACCTCCGGTTATTCCGAGCCTGACAGTCCACATTACATAGCATCAACAACTGTCCACTCACTTTCTTCGAACGACGCGTGGTTCCGTAGAAGTCCGGTCGGTGTAAACAATTATCAATATCGGGTCCATGATGACACGCATGGCCCAGCGCTCCGGAATCTCAACTAACAAACACTTGTCCAACCACAGCGCCAGAAATTACACGATTCAAAAGTTGAGTGACAATGATGTTCCCGCGAACCAGATAATGCAAATATATGGTCACAGGAACATCGCTTCAATCAACAGCTAAAGTAAGTTAGTAACATTAATCAGAATCAGCACAAAATGATCTCATCCACTGCAATCATAACATCGCCCAAAGCCAGTCCATAAGAGCATGACCAGTGCAACTGAACTCAAACTCTTTATACGCTGCATCAGTGTCACCTTTCTATGTCACTGGTGGGTTTCCAGAGTATTTTCGGCGCCCCAATACATGGCGAAAACTTCCATGTACATATCCACCATAATGACAATCCAGCAAATCGAACAATCCAAGCAGAAAACGAATCAGATTGACCGATAGTTGCACTGATTGAAAAATAGCCATTTACGGCGCTCAAAACTTACATGACTGTTGACCTACTTCGATCGCGAGATGGTGGATCTACTTTTAGTTGGTTAGACCGAATCACACACAACTGGGATCACAGCACTCCATATACTAATAAGCACCTGTAGCTGGATCTAGTAAATGCATTGTCTTAGAGGTAATGTGATACATAGAATACAGCTCGTGTCATTGAATATTCCAAAAATAAAACTCGTTATTTAGAATGATATAATGCTTGGCCTCGCATTATATTATTTTAGACAACTCGTGTTACATTTGGAATATTCAATGACCACTCATGTTGTATCCTCTATATATAACATGAGGTTATTATTAACGTTATGACGTCATTTGGCGTAAAAATGTCATTTGGTCCCATAATGTTATTGCAGCACTGCTTGAATATATTGAAAATAGCGTTATTTGTATATAATTTTATCTAATTTATTTTCCCTGTGGAATAAAATAAACATAGTTTTGGCATGTACATTTAAACACCATTTGCTCTAGTGTAAGACTTCTATCAAGCGTTTGAGGAATAATGGACAGAGAGTCAAACAACTTCGATCCTTTTTAGACGACCAAATTGGCGTCTCATCTAGATACACACTGTTTGCAAATGCAAACATGTCGTTGTTAGTGGGATAATGCTTAATTAAACAAACAGTGTAGATCTTCATACGATGCTGCGCTGTCAACATCGCATGTGCTATGGTGTTTAGACTTACGAAACATGTGCGTACGTAATTCTTGATAATGGTTCTTGGTGCACAAAATGCCCACTTATACCGAAATACATGTATATTTTATACAGTAAAACCCCTCTAAACCGGAAGTTCAATTTAGTTTAAATATCGGTCCTCGAAATAAGTCGCAGCTTAATGCAGGATGAATGGCTTGCAGAAAGCTCAAAGGGGGGGGGGGGGGGGGGCAATATGTATGACTGTATCTCAGCATTAAGCAGCAACCTGCCTAATAAGTCTCAAAATTCTTCTCTACTAGAATTCCTGTTTAGGTCAACGATTCTGAAAAGCTTGAGCCAGTCTTAATGCCTTATTATACCGAACTATGTACCGAATAATGCTGAAGTATACCGAAATATTTATTGCAAAATATAACATCTCTTAACAAGCCATAGAACTGTTTAATGGCAGTATTTAGTACCAGAAATTCCTGAACCCTTACAACGCTGAATTGGTTCTTACAACGCTGAATTTTCAAATGGACAACATGTATTCCAACATTCAAATAGGTCAAGCTTATGGTGAATATTCAGGGATTTTGCTAAGGAAAAATGTAACATAACAAACATCGTAGACCCTGATGTGAGGGCTCCTCTAGGAGCCCTCTCATCTTGGTCTACTCTTTCTACTCTGACTTTTCAACAAAGACATTTAACCTATTCCCTTATGTAAGCGCATTTTGACGTATCTGCAAACAGAGTAGACCCAGATCAGACGGTTCCTATAGGAGCCGTCTGATCAGAGTCTGCTCTGTTTGTGTATGGTGTAATATAAATCTGATTCTACAGCTTCTGTCTGAGCCAAAATGACCTATGTTCATATGCCATTATAAAAGGTAATCTTATTAATATTCATGACGTCATTATTTCCTACATCAAAATTCATCAGGGAAAGGGTTCTAAAAGTAATTTAGCTCCATTACCTCTGTAATACGATTCCAAAGCGAACACAAAAAATGAAATAATGTTGAACCGTTAAAATGCATTAAGATCTAAACACTATTTTCTAAATGTGTAATTTTATAAGCCATCAAACATTTACAACCCTGTACACTCGCTGTTAACTTAATTTCTTCAAGGCTTCTCTTTAACTGTTTTACCGATGCATTTAGTCACCGGAATGTGACTAACGATGCTTGCTGCAGTGGGCGAATGTCTGATTACTTTTGAAAACAAAGTGGATCCAGGTAAAACGCCTAATAACTAATGGTTTTTCAGGATGCAAACTGTTTGACACGCCTCTTACGTCCGTTCCCAGACTGACACTTAACACTTTCGCTGCCAAATTTTGTCGTCTGCAACTTGATCGTCTGCTACAAGTTTTCATTTTTATTTTTTATTCTCTTCATTTTTGTTTCAACAAACAGCCACAGTACCAAACAGTTTGGACCCAAACTGTTTGTATAGGTAATCATAGATGCAACATTGGCAGTGAAAGAGTTAAAAGCAGACGAGATTGTTTGATGACCAAAAAGCTTTTGGTTCCAAAAGAGGTAACATGAATTGTGATGAAAACATCGTCGCTCTCAAGCAGATTGTTTGTTTTTGTTTCCTTTCAAGTCTTGTTCACACGTATCAAATTCAATCCCTGATTAGCTACCTGGTTAATTATCATGAGCATTTAGTTTCCCAACGTATGGGTGTTGAGAATGTGTTCGCAATTTCTCAGGTGAGAAGAATATAAATTTAGAAAAATGAAACCACATACACGCGTCTGTTACAGAAAGAATTGAAGGGGTCAGTGCAAGATGGTACCCAAGTCCATTTTTTGAAAAGTGGAGAAAATCGCATTTTTGTGAAATTTTGGGTTAAGTGTGACACAATATTAAAACCTTCAACGATTGACGATTTACCATTTATATGTGAAACTAATGAAATTGTGGGAATGTTGAAGTGTTAATAAAAGATTATTTGTAAAAATACTGTTTTTTATTAATTATGTTTAGGCAAAATGGGACCTAAGTCCAATTATATTTAGGCAAAATTTGTGTTTTCTTTTCTTTTCATACACTTGTTGAGGTTAATTCTTCAATTTTCCAACATACTATTAATTTCTGTAATTGAAATCCATACATTTAGAAATAAATACTAACCGGAATATTCTAAAACACACAAAATCCAGGCAGTTAGTTTTAGTATGTCCAATCTACTATGTGTTTCATGTTTCATGTGCATATGCCAAAAAGGTCCTAAATCCATCTTGGAGATAACACTTTTGTAATATTCTTGTGAACACCATTTTTCCTGTTTAAACGTAAATATCACACATTTTCGGAACGTTATCATGAGGAGAAAGTTGAATCCATGCTACAGTGGTCCTAACTCCATTTTTTTTTAAAAATGGAGTTAGGTACCATCTTGCACTGGCCCCTTCAATTTGATTGTGTTATGCAATTACATTTCCAAGGTATTGGTGCTTAGACGGTGATCGCAATTTCTTAGGTGAGAGGAATATGATCTCGACATTTGAAACCACATACACGAGGCTGTTACAGAATACATGTTGGTTGTTGTTTAATCATTTGCCTTATGTAAGTGTATTTTGACGCATTTGCAAACAGAGTAGACCCAGGTCAGACGGCTCCTATAGGAGCCGTCTGATCAGGGTCTGTTCTGTTTGCTTATGCTGTAATAAAGATCTGATTCTACAGCTTCTGTTTATTATTTCCTACATGCATATTCATCAGGGAAAGAGTTAACCTCTTGAATGCGGCAAATGAGTGTACATGTACTGGCATTTGCAAACAGTGAAGACCCAGATCAGCGGGCTCATGGACTCTTAGAGGAGTCCTCTGATCTGGGTCTGCACTGTTTGTCATATAAATTCCTGAATAATTCATACTGAATGGACTCTATAGTTAAACAATGATGAGCCATTCTACTTAGAAAACGCAGAATGAACTGGTGGTGGCTTGGCGTAGTGGTTGAGCTGATAACGCAGGGGTCTGGAGATCAAATCCCGGATGAGCCAGCTCGAAATTTCAGCGACGCTTTCCAGTGTCTCCCATCCGCACGAGGTTGCCTTCGCTTCACATGGGTTTAAAATGGGTACCTATGAGTGTCACTAGTCGGTGCTGTGGCTTCGTAATCGCACCATATGTTAGCAGTACTCATTATTGTAGGCGAATGGCTCCATGACCAAGGAAGTAAATGTACAGTCGGCTGAGCGGTTATTCAGACTGAAAACAGACTATAATTAGGTACTTTATGTTTTACACTTTCTTCGGTTTCTCGGTGTATAGAGAGGGGGTTTGGATACAGAAGTACTTTCTATGGGTTCATTGCCTCTTTGACATTTTATTCCACGGTTATTCATTTAATAATAGTAATATCGTGTATATTCACTAGCTCTTTTATAATTGCATCCCAACAAGATATGTTTTGGCCATTGCAGAAACTGTATAATCATACAAGTGTGTCTATAAATAAGACGGCTAGGAGAGTCACTATGAGACAGCTCGGAGAGTTACTAGTAACTAAAATTGAGTTCGAAAACAGGTAAAAAACAGGTATAAAGTTCCGTAACTTAGTCATTTCAATTCCTACTGAATATTCATGAACACTTATAATGAAATATAGGGGGTCGAACATTTAAGCCATTTTAGAAACTAAAGAAACAGATCTATCCATTTCATAAGCAAACAGAGCAGACCCTAATCAGACAGCTCCTATAGGAGCTGTCTGATCTTGGTCTGCTCTGTTTGCAAAAGCGTTGAAATGAGTACAGAAAGTACAGCGCCGATATAAGGTCACATTAGCCTTACAGTGAAGCTCACTTATAACGAACTTAGATATAACGAAATATTGCTTATAACGAAACAAAATTTATTCCCCCTCTTTAAATAACATATAGTAAACTGGACATGATATAACGAAATTTGGATATAACGAAGGAAATCAGAGGGTCCCGAGGACTTCGTTATAAATGAGCTTCACTGTACTAGGTAAGGCGGCATTGATATTTGACTGTCAACGGATAGATTGATGCTGATTGTTCGAACCCAGAATTAAATTGAGGTAGGTCGTGTCTGAAATAAAGATATTTATGTCGTATACAGAAAAAAACTCTTTATGCTACCCGGAAAATACCGAAGAATACCGAAATATATCCCGAATAATACCGAAATATAACTAAATATGTTGATGTTTCAGTTCCATATTATATACCGGATGCCTTAAATGCATTAAAATATTTGTCTCGCATGCACGAAAAAGACGTCGTGAAAATTACATTGTCAATGTTCGGACTTGCATATTAAACCTTTCCTTCATTTAAATGCATTTTTACGCATTTGCAAACAGAGTAGATCCTAAAATGGCTACAATTTTCCAGCTTCCGTATTTGTCCATGAATATTCCGTAGTTATTGACATTTTGAATAAATATAGACCAGGGAAAGGGTTAAACGAGAAGAAATTATAGAATTAGATTAAAACAAAACACGCATAACACAACACGCCTTACATGAAATAGAGACTAACTTAAAGTTCAAACATAGCATCAAACGTGTCTCGTTACGAAGAACGGCTTTTAACCCATTTGCGCCCAGTAGATTCTTCCATGTTTATAATTTGGATTAGTCCATTTTTAGTTGAAGGGGTGCCTGGACTAAATTTTCAATTTCGTTTTGTTTTATATTGAAATTCCTATCAGCAAACAGTGTAGCTCTGATCAGACGCCGCATTATGCGGCGTCTGATCAGAGTCTTCACTGTTTGCCTACGTCCCATATATGGGATCGCGGGAGCAAATAGGTTAATAGTGGATGTTCAAAGTGGAATAGTCAATCACTGTTTAAAGACAAAGTTCATTCGGTATGAAAGCGTATAATTCGTGAGAGGATATTAAATGACAAATAGTGCAGACCCTGATCAGAGGGCTCCTCTACGAGTCCTCTGATCTGGGTCTACACTTT
Organism: Azorinus chamasolen; assembly: GCA_963576725.1. Taxonomy (NCBI): domain Eukaryota; kingdom Metazoa; phylum Mollusca; class Bivalvia; order Cardiida; family Solecurtidae; genus Azorinus; species Azorinus chamasolen. The sequence continues at coordinate 38,997,070 of OY755241.1, read as the reverse complement.
TTGCAAATGACAGCCAACTTGTTTCCCGCATCTATCGCCCACTACAGCCATCGTGAAGCGACTCATATCATCTGATGAAATGGATCATTCTGTTGATTTTGTTGTGCTGATTAACGTCCGTTTCTGCCAACTATGGGCTAATCGAACGCCATAGAGAGAGAGGGGAGCGGGTACAGAGATTCCCGGGCGCGATGCCCTATTCTTGTTATTGATAGATTTTCTCTGGTTCTTGATGAATATGTGGCTACCTTTGTAAACAGTTTGGTTCTAGATCAGACGGCAAGTAACTAGTTTATGCTTCCAAAGAGTAAGTTGAACGAAAGCCCACTATGAACCTGAAAGCAAACGACAATGTTTGCAGACGAAAACCTCTTTAAACCGGACGTTAATGTCCGTAAAAATACCAGCCTGTGAGACAGGTAGCAGCTTAATGCAGGATGCATTAAACAGCCACCTGCCTAAAAGTATCTAAGTTATTCCCAACTAGAATTACGTAGGCTCGTATAATGCTTGTAGGTGTTTCTTAACTCTTTACCTGATGGACACTAGGGTTGACCCAGACCAGACAGTTTTTTCTAGGAATATTATCTAATCCGAGTCAGCTTCCATTGCCTAACGCTTTCAAAACGACACGCACGTGTACTATCATTTTCAAACACTGTAGATCCAGATCAGAGTGCTTGTAAAGGAGCCCTCTGACCAGAGTCTGCACTGTTTGACACTAATTTAAGTGTTTGCTACTGAGTGTACTAGACCTATATACATGTGTTTAAATACTAATGGGCTATTCCACTCTGATAGTAATCCAGGGTTGAAAGAAATTAGAAATAATATACAGTTGAACTTCAATATCTCGAACTTCAAGGGACAATACAAATTAGTTCGACATAACAGAGGTTCGAGTCATCCGATTTATAATCTGAACAATATATCAAGTTCAAAGCTAAATGCAGGTCTAAAGTAATGCTGAAAAGGAGCTTTCATCATTACTTTAGACCTGCATTAAGCTGTTACATGTGTTTCTATGTATGTAGTGATATGTTTTAAAACAATTCTGTATTGTAAATTATGGAAGGACCGAACTTTTAGTTCGAGTTATCCCGAAGTTCGAGTTATCCGAGTTCGAGATATCGAAGTTGAACTATAGATAAGATTATATAGTTGCTGTCATGGTAACAAGTTACATTGTTCACAATGCCATTATAACAAAATCAGCTAATCAATATTCATTATCGCTTGCATCAACCCTTCTCTTGCTGACTTTTAAAATGCATTTCTCCTTGTTTATCCATGTACTGTTGTATAATTACATACATCTTCACTGTGTACAAGTATATCGCTGTGCAATCACTGCTGTGGAGTGCATTGGTTGCATAATCAACTTGTAAATAGTACAGACCCTGATGAGACAGCTCCTGCAGGAGCTGTCTCATCTGGGTCTTCACTATTTACAGGTAGGTATATTGACGTGAACAGCAAGCGAAGGGTTAGCACTTTCCCTCATATAAACGTGCTTTTACACATTTGCAAAAAGAGTGACATAATCCTAGGTTTCCTACAGGAGACGTCTGATCAGGGTCTGCTCTGTTTGCTAGTGGAAGTTGATAGATCTGTTTCTTCACTTTCCAAATGGCTACAATGTTCCACCTTCCATATTTCATAACTATTTTGTCCAGGAATATTCAGTATAGATATTGAAATTTGTAATAACCATAGGACAGGGAAACGGTTAATATTCCTGGGCGAAGTTTTTCAACTTGCATTTAGTACATTGTAGTTCTTAGTACACACTTTCAAATTAGTATTTTGAATGAATCTAATAATGATGGGAGCTTTTCTGTACGGTTCGTTTTGCTGCCGGGAGCTTAGTAAACAGTTTAATTGACCACACCCTAATCAGATGACCGATCTGGTGCTGCACACACTAAGCCTTAATGGACACAAAGCAACTGGTGCTTAACCATTTCGGCGCCAAGTTTCTAATTGTCGTCTGCAATCCAATGTTGTTAAATCATTCGGTAAAATAAGGAAATAAGATAAATACATGCAAATTTCAAAGGGAATAAAGCACATATATGGAAGTTGAGACAAAAAAATAAAGTCCTGATCAGACGCTGCCTTGAAAAGGCGACTTCTGATCTGGGACTGCACTATTTGTCGTGATGCATGTTTGCGATATTGGCTGTGAAAGGGTTAAATTGATATGTTTCTAATACCCATAGCAAACACCATATTTTATGATTTTATTGACAATGTGCATTCAATGTAGAAGCTGTCAATTTCAGCTTTATTCATATGTTAGAAAAGCTAATTATAAACTAGCCTAAAACGTGTCTATGTTTTAGTTCATAATGTGACCAAAAGTAACCAGCTGTCCTTGAACCATCTTCTTTCGTACTTTAGGAAGTAATCGTCGTTTAGGCATGTTCTTAAATCAGCATCAGAATGTAAGACTCTCTAAAATACTTTCAAGGGTATTTGAAGTAGTGTATCGTGCGATTTCCTTGAACTGCAATCATAGCCACTTGAATTACAATCATAGCCACTTGAACTGCAATCATAGCCACGTCACCTTAATCCAGAAGTCCAGATAAAATGTTTAAATCAAAACATTGTCAATGATAACTTCTTTCTATCTCCGCCAAACTCTATGTTGTGACCACTCTAGGGAGTGGTCACAACATAGGGTTTGGTGGAGAAATGACAAAGTGTGCCAGACAAAATGTTATTACACACACATGTATATCGAGCGGTAAAACCTTTAAACCTATTCATGTAAATCATAATGACATCATGAATATCAATCAATAGGATTATTTTTTATAATTGTACATGAACACATTCTTTTTTCGCAATGACGGAAACTGTATATTCGTACTTATATAACATGTACGTGTATTTCATAAGCAAATAGATCAGATCCTGACAAGACGGCTACTAAAGAAGTCGCCTGACCTAGGTCTACTCTCATCGCAAAGGCATAGACAGGCGTATTGATAGAGTAAAGAATTAATGCAAACTTTTAAGTACATGCTTGATATACAGTTGAACTTTGATATCTCGAATTCGGTTAACTGGATGTTCGGGATAACTCGAACTAAAAGTTTGGTTCTTCCAAAATACAGAATTGTTCTCAAATCTATCACTGCACATATCTAGAAACACATGATTGTGACAGCTTATTGCAGTTGGAAAGTAATGCTGAAAGCTCCTACAGGAGCTTTCAGCATTTTTTAAACCTGCATTAGGCTTTGAACTTGAGATATTAGTCAGATTATAAACTGGATGACTCGAACCTGTGTTATCTGGTCCCTAGAAGTTCGAGATATCGAAGTTCAGCTATATATACTGTAGCATCTAGATAACTGGAAGTCTCAAACAAGACCAAACACTTCCTTTAACGCCAGTGTTTGTATTGCTAGTAAAACATTTAAATAACTGCTACTACTGTTACATTATAAGCTAAAAATAACCCCTTTAATTGAAAATGACACATATTAACGCGTTTGCAAACAGAGTAGACACATATCAGACAGGAACTGTCCGATCAGACTCTACTCTGCTTGTTTATAATTTACAGAAGCTGTTATGTATGCCATAGTACATGTAATAAATTTCCTTATTTAAGCCTTTATTTCATAAATACGCCTTTCTACGCCTCTGTAAAAATGACCTGTTGAAACTATTGTGATAAATAGAATATTTGCTCCTATAGGAGCAAATGCTCTATTTATCACAATGGTTTCAAAATACAAAATTCTAAATATTTCCTTTCCTCTATAGTTGATGCTTCTTTTCGGTAGATTTATTCAAAGAGGCTGTATCAAAAAATAGCCTATGAGGTAATGTGGATAACACCTCTGCAAATTATCCCCAGTCTCCAAACTTTCTATTTCACACCTTCAAGTTACCTGTATTTCCTATACTGCTGAAAAAAAGAAGAATAGAAGTATAGAATGTTTTATTTTGACATAAAATGATACAGTTTCTAATCATACAAATACACATAATAATTAATATATAATTTGTATATTTATTCAAAGTGGTTGGATCTATAAATATCCTATGGGGGAATGGGTTAACCGTTTCTTCCATGAACATTTATGTATTTTAAAGGCAGGTGGCAACATAATGTAGGGTAACGGTCATGCAGAAAGTTCCTCCACGTGATTGTCACCCTGCATTAACTTGCCTAATAATCAGGACAGCATTGTCAATTGGATAATATCCTGATGAAACAGACATGATGTGCAGATACAATGATTTAAAGTAACAGTTCCTACGATTAACACATATGTTCAATAACATAATAAAATGTTGTATTTGTCATGCTACTGTGCGGGACACGAGTCTCTAATGTCCTTTGCAAACAGTGTAGACCCAGATGAGAGGGCTCCTAGTGGAGCCCTCTCATCAGGGTCTGTACTGTTTGTCATGGTACACTTTTCATCAGAAAAATCCTTAAATATTAAACATAAGCTCGACTTGTTTGAAATTTGGAATAGCCCATTTGAAAACTCAGCGTAGTAACGGTTAATCATTATTATGAAACATAAATACTTGCACTGCTCTGATCTAATATTTCGACCACTAAGATCAGAGTAGTTCAAGTATTTATGTATTATATTAATTCCCTATTTTGGAATATTTTCTTCATTGTGAATTTGTGCATTATTATGAAGATTGTAAATTTGTTCTTATATCGAACAAGGCCTCTGTGATACAAAATAAACAGTTTTCGTCGATGCTTATAATTTTATGTTGTACAACAGAATACCATCGGCTCATGTCGAACAGTTACGAAACAAAATGCAACACATATAAATACTAATACATTGACGAATAACACCGGATCTTCGATACGAAACACATGGAAGAATTGTCTACTTTAATGTTTATTTAATTGGTTTTCTTGTGATACTTCTTTTCTGCATATGAAAACAAATGCTTTCTGTAATTTGTATTCACGCTGATTACTTCTCTTACTGCTTAACCCATTCCCTCATATTGACGACTTTTGACGACTCGGCAAGTCACCTTTTGAAACCATTTTTTTAAACCATATACAGTAAAACCCCGCTAATGCGACCACTTAATAAACAGCCACTGGTGTCGTTTAAAGCAGGTGGTTGCTTAATGCAGGACGAAAGTTATGCAGAAAGCTCCTATAGGAGCTTTCTGCATAACTTTCGTCCTGCATTAAGCTACCAGCTGCATCTGCCACCCAGAATTATGCCCCTTTTTGGTGGTCGCATTAGCGGAGTTTTACTGTATATATATTGCTCCTATAGGAGCAAATGCTCTATTTATCACAATGGTTTCAAACTACAAAATTCTAAAAATCTTCCTTTTCTCTAGTTAATGCTCCTTTTCCGTATATTTATTCAAAGAGGTTGTATCTAAAAATAGCCCATGAGGTAATGGGTTAAGACAAAAAACCGTTAAAAAGTCAGCTCAAATTCTGACTACATTCGATTTAACGCAGCTCTTTTTAGAGGTCAAAATGTTTGGATTTTGATTAGACGCCGAGTGTCAAACAGCTTGGATTCTGATTAGATGCCGAGTTACTCGGCGTCTCATCTGAATCAAAGTTTTTTGCAAATGCAAGTTGGGTCGATGTTAGCTGGCTAATAGTCATGGCGTCTGAATTCAGGAGAAGTATTAAACTAAACATCAAATTGAAGACATAGAACATTGTACAGTGAAACCACTAAAAGCGTAATCATATAAATTGGCGTCTTTAACGGCACATGTTTGCTCCACGTAGCACGACAGAAATGCAAACTGATTCTAATATGATATTTCTGCATCATTTTCATCCTGTATTACGCTACCACCTTACTTTAAAGCCTGTAGTCAGACCTCTTAATTTTGGTTGCTTAAGAGGGGTTTTGGTCGATATATTTTTTATCTCAAATTCCCCTTTATTCCATGTAACCTGGGTCCATGCTTATAAAACTTTTTAGTTGAGTCTGAGTTCGTTCTCAAGCTTTTGATTGGTCAGATTTGAGCCTCTGGCTCAAATCTGACCAATCAAAAGCTTGAGAACTCAAATCTGACCAATCAAAATGTTCTATTTGTCACAATCGTTTTAAGACTACATAATTCTAACGATTGTTTTCTTTTCACTAGTAAATGCTCCCTTTCCGCAGATTTATTCAAGGAGGTTGGGTCTAAAACAGCCGATGAGGTAATATGCTTTAAATGACCATGACATATATATTTAGTCTGGATCAAAGTGCTTGTCATTTTGGGTCACTAGTCCAATGCGTGTTAAACTATGTAAATGACATTAACACGTGCTTTTTTGAGGAAGTTTAAACTTGATAAAGTAACCCTTTCAATGGTGAATGTGCGAAATGGAATTGTCCTCCATTGTTTAACACTGCAGTCTGTTTAGTATGAAGTGTTATACTTTGCAAAAATAATTTGAATTTCAAAAAGTACAGACCCTCACAGGAGTCCTCTGATCTGGGTCTTCGCTAAAGTTACACTCATTTCCAACATTTAAATCTTTCGAAGCCTCTTTCGAAGCCATTGTCGCGTCTATTAACTATGCAAACAGCTTGTATACAGGTGAGACGCCGAGTAGCCCGTCGTCTCATCAGGATCCAAACTGGTTGTTACTATGATTATGTTTTTGTTTTAACCCATTCCCTCCTAGACTATTTTTAGACCCAAGCTCTTTGACTTAATCTACAGAAAAGAAGCAATAACTATAGAAAAGGAGAATTTAGAAGTATGTAGCTTTGAAACCATTGATAAATAGAGCATTTGCTCCTATTGAGAAAATTCTCTATTTACCACAACGGTTTCAAAAGATGAGTTTTACAGGGACACAAAAAGGCGTCATTAGGAGTGAATGGGTTAAGGCAAAAAAGGAAGTCATATAAAAATGAGGTCTACATCTAGGTCTACACTGGTTTCAAAGGACATAAGTGACTCATGTGCCGTACAGTAAGGGTTAATTGAGAACTGGAGCAAAGGACGATATATGAGGACGAACATTAGATAACAGTGTAAGGGTTTAGGGATGTTTTGCTAATTTCCGTTTGGTCTTAAAATGTGGTTGGAATTCTATCAAATTAAGAATGAAATTGGCATATTTGTTTAATCTTCAGTAATTTGTCAGCATAACCGAATATGGGAAGGATAGGGCAACCATGGAAACGTCTTATCATTTTTTACAAGATTTAACAAAAAATGTTGATGGAATTCAACGAATTATGATTTCATCAAAATATACAGCAAAAATGTTCTATTTAGCTACAAAAATGACGGGAACGTGTTTAGCCCATTAGGTATACCGATGCTAGTGTGATTAATTTTCAATGTGTTCGAATAAAACGTATAGATCACTGTATGTGCTATGCAGTTACTCACTTTATATCAGTACCTAATCAATGTCAGTCGCCAATACCGAGTACCTGTTGGAGTCATAATAGCGCTCTTGGTCTCCATAGTCAACATACTGTCCGTCACGCACGTGCTGTGTCCGATCATAGCGGTAACTATACCTGTCTTCAGTACTGTGTTGCCTGTCCCGTTTATACTGGCTATGTGTTACCCATGGCCGACATGTAACACCACGTGGCCAGAAATCTGGTTCTTCTAACAGATAACAGTCTTCATTGTCATACACATTCACACGAATAGTGGCTGTATTATACCGTCTGTTTCTGAAAATTGTGACCTTTGACACCGATGGACCACGCTTAGAGACATAAAACTTAATGTCATTTTCAGAAACAGGTGGTAGAAAACCGCCAACATAAAAACGCTTAGTCCTCTTCCGCTTCTTAACATGAGCTGCAATACCAACCTCACTACTGCCGCTGTGCACACGAGACGGGTAATAACAAGTATATATCTGTGTGTGTCTACGTTGTGTCTATGTTCAGGAGACTGTTGTGGTGGCAGAAAATATGGAGAATAACAGGTATGTATTCGTCAGTATTTTCTACATATGTGTGCCTAAATACGGGGGCGCTTTTGTCGTGGCAAAATACACCGGATAATATAACAGGCGTGTATACGTCTGTATTTCTACCGACGCCGTGCCTATATCCAGGAGGCTGTTGTAGTGGCAAAATACACGGATAATAACAGGTATACATGTATCCGTCAGTATTTTCTACATATCTGTGCCTTTGTGCGGGCAAGGCTGTCGTGGCAAACGACACCAGAGAATAACAGGTATATGCATCTGTCAGTATCGTTGCCCATGCTGCGCCTATACGTGAGGCACTGTTGTATTGGTAGTAGACACCAGAGAATATCAGATATGCATCTGTCAGTATTTCTATGCTGGGCCTATACATGGGGCACTGTTGTCGTGGCAGAAAACAACAGAGAATATCAGGTATGCATATGCCAGTATCTCTACGCTGTGCCTATACGTGGGGCACTGCTGTCGTTGCAGAAGATAACAGAGAATATCAGGTATGCATCTGTCAGTTGTGGCTGTATGTCAATATATAATCGCAGACCTAGCACAAGACAGAGTAGTGAGGTATCACGTAACATTAACCAAGACTGCCCAGGACACTCAGTGAAATTAGACTGTAAATATATTGGACCATGAACCTTCCTGGTTTGAACGGGGGAGGGGGGTCAAAGAGGCTATATACATCAGAGCGCACCAGCCGGGGCTGAACAGGGACGGGGACCGTTTCAACCTGCCGCACGTGTACATTTTTGTACGACACGGTTTTAACATCGCTCAGAACTCCCTCGAGCGATGTTAACTCCCAATAACACCAGCGTGCTGACGATGGCCGAAGTACTCGGTCGAAAGCTCCAGGTATGCTTTCAAATTTAAATTGCGTGTGAGATTTAAAAGTTTTAAAAACATTCAGTATAATGGACAATACCACACAGATGAACTTCCATCAAGCTATGTTTGTATTGGTATATACAATTTTAAACAAAGTGACAACATTAAAATGTTAGTTCGCGGTGTTTTTGTCACTTCAACGGTGCACTTGATGTAGACACAGTGTCACATATTATTACCGAAGTATACTGCAAAAACTGATTTAAATATTTTAGATCCATCCACTTTGAATAAATCTACCGAAAATGAGCATTAACTAGAGAAAAGGAAAATTTTAGAATTTTGTAGTTTGAAACCTATAGGAGCAACTGCTCTATTTATCACAATGGTTTCAGTAGGTGATTTTTTACAGAGGCGTAGAAAGGCGTATTTATGGAGGAAAGGGTTAAATACACATTATGAAAACGATTAATTTCCGCGGTGTATTTGGATGAAATAAATATATATATATGTTCACCATTATACGACATGTTATATCTGAAATATGTCTTAATTGCTGTTCAGCAAAAAGTCTTGTCGTACACGTCAGTTAACCCCATTTAGACCATGCAATATTTGCATCACAAAAATATGATCGAGTTGGGTTTTCATAGTCAAGCGAGTTCTACTCTTCATTGTGAATACCGAGAAGGTTTATAACGACGTGTATAAGTAAACAACGAGCAGTGAGCCATAAAAATCAACGCAGTCCACTTTTTTTTGGGGGGGGGGGGGGGGGGGGTTCAGCATTCTGTCAGCATAAAAACCTGCATGAGAAAATCGTGATTGGCTGTCGCATGTAAAGTACATATCTTAGTTAGATGGACTGCAGCAATGCCGACACCCCTAAATCGTGGAACGTACCAAAATGTAAAGTACATTCACGGCTCACTGCTCGTTGTTTACCTATATCTCATTTATTCAGGACCTGGTGCTTTTTTATCAGTGTTTCAAATTAATTGTGAAGCTTTTATGATTCGCCAAAATGTTGTTAACAGGAATAATGTACAGTAGATATTATGATTACATACCTTACAGTGTAAACATGTTATGCAAAAAAACCCAGAAAAGAAACAACCAACAAAACATGTATTAAGTTATTTCATCTATCAAGCTATTGAACAATTTGGCAACATCCTTAGCATGTTTCACACTGTTTTGTGCATAACCATTCCACAGAGATGTTTTTCCTCTCTTTCTTTCTTTCTTTCTTTTTCTCTTTCTTTTTCTTTCTATCTTTCTTTCTTTCACTTTCATTTTTCTTTTCTGTCTCTTCTTTTATTTATTTTTTTTCTTTTCTTTTATTTCTTCCCCTCTTGCTTTTGATGTTTATACGTTTAGTTTATACTATTCCTCCTCCATATATACAGTTATGTCCAGCCTCAAAATTTGTCAAAATATGTTAAGATTTAGAAATATATTTCTCTTTGATTATACTTAGATCTTTATATTTGCAGGTATATCTGTAAGATTTAGATTACATTGCTGTCACATATATAATTTCTTATACAATTAATTGTATCATGTAACAAGAAACATGTCAATGTTTACGTTACTAATAAAGTGTTTTGAATCTTGAATGTTTCAAATTAGAAAGTCAGGCTTGAATGAGTGCGGCATGATTTTTTCTGAACCGCAACTTTGACATAATCTCGATATTACCTGTCGTACATTTGCGACAATATAAGACTCTTGTGCCTGTCTATTCACAGAACTGGAATGTTTTGAGTCTACAGTAGAACCTATATTAGTCTTCAAAGTGTTGCCACATTATAACATGCCCTATGCGCTCATCCCATTAATTGATTATAGGAGTGTTAATTAGCAGGTGGTTGTTTAATGCAGGGCAAAGATGATGCAGAAAGCTCCTATATGAGCTTTCTGCATTTCTTTTGACCTGCATTAAGCTACCTACTACCTTACATACCTATAATTAGAACATTTTTTGATGGTGGCCTAAAACAGGTGTTACTATAGATGGTTCGAATTACATGTTTTATTTCTTTTTCACAAATAGTCATAAGTTTGTATACGTTCCTTTAAGCCTTCCCTTCATATAAATGCCTTTGCAAACAGAGTACACCAAGATAAGATGGCTCCTACAAGAGTCTGACCAGGATTTGCTCTATTTGCCTGTGTAACTATGTTCTTTAGTTTCTGCCAATACCAAACCGTCCTTTGTACAAATTATTATTCATGACAGCAATAGTTCTACATGAATATTAAACAGGAGACGGGCTAAGCAAGGTAGGATAGGTCAGGTATTTATACAGGCACCTTTGTTACATACAGTAAACCCGCCAATGCGACCACCTAAAAGAGGTATAATGTTGGATGCTAGATGCAGGTGGTACTTTAAGCAGGACAAAAGTAGTACAGAAAGCTCTCCTATAGGAGCCGTCTGATCAGGGTCTGCTCTGTTTGCGAATGTAATTGATAGATCTGTTTTTAACTTTCTAATATTGTTAACATGTTTCACCTTCCATATTTCAGTTTACTATTTTGTTAATTAATGAATATTCAGTAGGTATTGAAATTTGGAGTAAACTTAGAACAGGGAAAAAAGTAATACCGATCCTTCCTAGCTTCCCTTTTATTTACCTGACGTCATTAACCCTTTCGGCGCCAAATTTCTAATTGTCGTCTGCAAACCAATTTTGTTAAATCATTCGGTAAAATAAGGAAATGAGATCAGATATAGAAATAAAGTTTGGGACAAAAAGTGAAGTCCCTGAGCTGGGATTGCACTATTTATCGTGATGCATTTTTACGACATTGGCGATGAAAGAGTTAAACAAGACGACTTATCAGTAGGTAGAACAAATATCTGTCTACAGAATATTCCACTGCGTTCCTAAGTAAAACACTAACCAATGACGAATCTGAGTGAAGAGCCTCTAATTCGATTATCACATGCGCATATTGTTCAACAAAGCTATATTAGCACTACTCATTGTATCTAATATTAACCCTTACCTCGCTATTCCCGACCTTACTCGAACTTGCAGACAATCTGGATCCAGATGAGACAACTAGTACATCGACAACTCATCAGGATCCATACAGTCTGACACTTGGTCACTAGTCTCTAAAACCTTGGTACAACTGGAATTTGCCAACATTGTACCAGACCAAAATTTATGTAGACTTATTCTTTTTAAAGCGACGTAAGGGTTAATGCCCACACACATACATACATACATACATACATACACACATGTGCGCGGACAAAAATTCACGCGCACAGGCACGCATGCACCCACAATAACAATTACGTAAATGCATTGTCGGAAATTGATTACGTTTAATCACCATGCTATGTTAACCCTTTTCCTGTTGAATATTCACTTAAGATATATCGATACTATGACTATGTATTAGCTGTTTTGTATAATGTCTGGGCATTGTGTGTATTCGTTAAAACTGACAAAAGCCACAGATACAGTAAAACCCCGCTAATACGACCACCAAAAAGGGGCATAATTCTGGGTGGCAGAGGCAGGTGGTAGCTTAATGCAGGACGAAAGTTATGCAGAAAGCTCCTATAGGAGCTTTCTGCATAACTTTCGTCCTGCATTAAGCATCCACCTTCTTTAAACGACATCAGTGGCTGTTTATTAAGTGGTCGCATTAGCGGGGTTTCACTGTATATTATAATTTCATAAGCAAACATAGCATACCCTGACCAGACGGTTCTTACAGGGACCGTTTGATCTGTGTCTACTTTGTTTTCAAATGCGTGAAAAGGGTTTTGTATGACGGAATGGTTAAAATGTACAGAATGCGTGGTTGGTGTGAACCCATTACCTCATACATGTAGGCTATTTTAGATACAACTTCTTTGAATAAATCTACCGAAAAGGAGCATTAACTAGAGAAAAGGAAAATTTTAGAATGTTGTAGTTTGAAACCATTGTGATAATAGATATTTATCACAATGGTTTCACAAAATGACTTTTACAGAGTCGTCAAAAGTCGTCAATATGTGGGATTTGGGTTAATTGATTGATTGTAGACTTCTACGCTTTAAGTTATAAAATGATAAATAAAGAAATAATGCTTCATTCACAAACGCCTTATAGACCCAGATACATGACGAAGGTATGTAAATTAAAGTACAAACGCCTATCAGTATCTAACAATTGAGTTCCTTTAGTATGAACGGATTAACTTTGCTAGAGATACACTGTGCAGAGAGCTCCAAGAGGAATCATTTAATCTACGTCTACACTGTCAGCAAATAACACCCATGCATGTCCCGCATTCACATGTTTTAACCTTCTGTTTCCAATAATAACGCCATTATTCTTATCCTCATGTGACGATTCATTCATCAGAACCTTCTCGGAGAGACGTGACGAAAGAGTAGTTACAGCATGCAGTTTGTTGGAGAAATGGCTACTTTAGTAATTAACTTTAAATACTCTTTAAATACATACGCCTTTCTACGCCTCTGCAAACAGTAGACTCAGATCAGACGGCTTGTGTAGGAGCCATTTGATAAGGGTCTGCTCTGTTTGCTTATGATATAATATGGATATAACTCTGCAGTTTCTGCTATGGCCAAAATATACAGTTGTAATATTATAGGCCCCGATATTAGGTGGATCCTGATTGTAATTTTTAAGTAAAACTATAGAGCTGACTACATTTGTGAATGATTACAATTGGTCAGTTAACTTATCATACTGATAGAGATTCATGACTGACTATTGGCCATTCGATGCCAAAGTTAGAATATTATTCAAAATCAGCTTGGACTGTAGATCAAATATGTGAAAGGAGACAGTGTCTGTCGCTTAACTCAATGATTAACAAGTTTTATGTAAATAATTTATATAAGTAAACTCTAAATTTAGATCAGCAAAGATAAGTCGTGACCTTAGCTGGTGATGTGTCAGTATAATGCTTATAAAAGGAGCTCATTTTGAGAGGAGAGGCAGCGTTGTTGTCTACTCTGTCTAAGCGCACTCCTGAAGCGATCTACGTTTCAGCCTCTTTGGCAGAAGTTATGTTGGTTTAGGCTCAGTTACAAATTCTCTCTTCTTAACCGTTTGGCAATGTGGAACGTGGTCTACACTGTTAGCGAATTACTATAATTAAAACTTTCGAACATTCAGTACCAACTTCTTGTTGTTACGCCAGTAGTCTCAATAACGCTACTCAATGTTCATATGCTATAATGAAAATGAATCTAATTAATATTCTTGACAGTTTTCTTTCATGAATATTCATGAAGTACTCCTTTATATACGCCTTAGTAAGCTGTTTCACATGAATGATGTATGCATGCATACAGTAAAACCTCTCTAAACACAACTGTTAATAAATAGCATATTAGATGTGTATGCAAGTGCTTGCTTAATGCAGGATGAAGGTAATGCAGAAAGCTCCCTTTGGAGCTTTCTGCATGATTTTCACCCTGCATTAAGCTGCCACCTGTCTTACAGATCGACTTTGATACTAATTGTAATGTCCGGGTAAGAGAGGTGTTACTGTATTATAACAGATTTCAATAATTTATCAAATATCTCAATGTATTACATGTAGTTTACCTTCTACTTCATACTAATGTTGGTCGAACTTATGGCCCGACACTTTTTCATGAAATGATATATGAAATAAAATATGTTTATACTATTCTACTTCATACATACGTATCTTAACGCTTTAGCCCTTTCACCGCCAATGTCGCAAAAATGCCCCACGACAAATAGTGCAGTCCCAGATCAGGCGCCGCCTTTTGATCAGGAACTTCACCTTTTGTCTCAAACTCTATTGCTATATCTGTGCTTCATTCCTTTGAAATTTGCATTTATTTATCTTATATTACCGAGTGATTTAACAAAACTGGATTGCAGACGACAATTAGAAATTTGGCACCGAAAGGGTTAAACAGTTTGCAAACCGAGTAGGTCCATATCAGATGACCCGTTATATGGGTGCGTTTGATTAGTGTCTGCTTTTTGTGCTTATGGAATAATTTTCGGATTCTCAAATGTCCGTCATGACGTAATATCCCAGTGTTCATATTCATTTTTTGGATTAACTACTCCATCGTCATAGGCGAATCCGTGTGTACCGTTGCATACAGTTTGGATCCAGATGAGACATCGATCAACACAGTTTCTCATCAGGATCTAGACTGTTTGACAGTTTGGTTTTGGACAAATAAAATAAGAAAACTCTACTTTAAAATGTATAACAGACGACAGTGTTTGCAGACCAGACGACATTTAGACGGCGGTGAAAGGGTGGGGGTAAGGTGTTCGTTAAAATGACGTCACTCTAAATGTCAACTTGGCGTAAATAACCGTAGTATGTGAAATTAGAGCACAATAATCAGGGCAGTAGATAAAGGTAGGTAATCAAATAAATCGTCATTTTCACCAATGCTGTGAGTACTTTTTAGGATCCTTCCAAAGTTACAGATGGCTACGAGTTAATAAAATCAAAGACTGAGATTAACCAAAGGGTGAAAGGGTTTAGCAAATATATCAATACCCTGTCTGTAAAAATTTGTTTACCTCAACCTTGGATATGGCGAAATCTAAACTACTTCTATCAAGCGTTTTGGAATCCATTTACCGAATGTCAAACAGCTTGGATCCTGGTGCGACGCCGAGTTACTTGAGTCTCATCGTAGAACGAGATAAGGGCTAATGCAGTCGAGTTTCCGAGGGCTATACAGTATAGCCTCTCTATAAACGATCCAGTCGTGTACATATTTAACCCATTCCCTCACAGGCTATTTTTAGACTCAACCTCTTTAAATAAATCTACCGAAAAGGAGCTTCACCTAGAGAAAAGTGTGTAGATTTTTTAATTCATTGTGATAAATAGAGCGTTTGCACCTATGGAGCAAATGCTCTACATGTATTTTCCACAATGGTTTCACACACAAAATGACTTTTGTAGAGGTGTCAAAAGGCGTCAATATACGGGAATGGGTTAACTATAGAGTTCCTTTAGTATGAAAGACTTACTAGAAATGTTTGAGTGACACAACTGATGATCCTGATCAGGGGACTCATTTAACCCTTTCCCCTGTTCTATGTTTATTCCAAATCTCAATACCTACTGACTATTCATGGAAAAAATGAAATATGGAAGGTGGAACATTGTAGACAATTTAGATAGTAAAGTATCAGATCTTTCAAATTCATTAGCAAACAGAGCAGACCCTGATCAGACGGCTCCTCTAGGAGCCGTCTGATCTGGGTCTTCTCTGTTTGCAAATGCGCGATAACACGTGAGGGAAAGGGTTAATAGACAAGCACTATACGAAAAAACCTTTAATAGATGACAGTGTTTGCAGACGACATTTATTCGGCGGCGAAAGGGTTGGTCAAAGTGACCGTTCGCGTGACGTCATGTTTTGTCAGGAATCAACGTGACGTTAATAACGGTCTATTGTTACATGTCAAAATAAAATACGATAATTGGAGTAATACATAAAGGTGCGTATTCAAATATTAACCCTTTCACCGCCGATGTCGCATAAATGCACCACGCCAATAGTACCTGATAAGGGACCTCACTTTTTGTATCAACCTCTTTTTCTATATATATGTGCTCTATTCCTTTGAAAGTTGCATTTATTTATCTCATTTCCTTATTGTACCGAATGATTTAGCACAATTCGATTCGCAGACGACACTTACATGTAGAAAATATGCGCCCTCGTCATGTCCTCACCAGTGTTGTGACAGAATCGTGCCGAAGTGTCAGCGAGCTACGAGAGTTAAGTCATTCCCCATGACTATTTTTAGACCCAACCTCTTTGAATAAATCTACCGAAAAGGAGCATTAACTATAGAAAAGGGGAATTTTAGTATTGTGTAGTTTTGAAACCATTGTGATTAATAGAGCATTTGCTCCTATGGATCCCCATATCAGTTACATTTTGGCAAGTCAATGAGACATCCCATAGATCAAGATCATGTCTTAATTCCCATATAATTTCTTTCAAAAACACTAAGGAACACTTAGATTGAACTTATATTGAAAAAGTCCCCTATGATACAATGATTCATCGATACTTATAATTGTGTCATACTTTACACAAGAATTTTTTTTACAGTATACTGGTCGTTTCACAAGCATATTACTCTCCCAATTAGGCTAGAGACTCGATTAATCTTCGGCGTATTTATCGGGATTGTTCGTAATATTCCGTGAAAAAAATAGCAAAACAAAATCCGATATACCTTCGTAAATTTATCCGAAGATTACCGACGATAATAAACGGGATATGCGTGAGTCTCGGGTCAAATTTGGAAATACGTATATACCTAACAAAATGATCGTAAATAGGTTTCTATAAATAACTACTGTCCATTTCAATTTACTTTGTCACTGAATTTGGATCGAGATTTATTTTAATTTCTTATCGGATTGAGATCAAATTTAAACCACTTGTGTCATCGTTTTTCAGGAACTCTGTGTCCGAGTTTCCCTTGAATCCATTTTTAAATAAAAAATTCATGCATAAAAAAATTCCCATTGTAAACACGTGCATTTCGAATTGCAAATGGCGAACGATTGACGTTGAGTGAAACGTTCGAATTTAACTAAGGATAATTATAGCTCGTAAAAGTTGACGTCATACACGAAATTACGTCATTTATTTCATATCAGTATGCAATTCACCCCTGTTGAAAAATGATACGCCCCGCGATCCATACATACGGCGGCCATTTGCAAAGAAAAAGCTGATCGAATTAGCATGTAGAAAATGCATTTTCGGCATTTTATTCCTTGTTACTGCATGATATTGAGGGATATTTAGCATGGGCGTTCCTGAAAACGATGAGATCAAATAAAGTATATTTAAGGTCAGTCTGGTTCGAAATGTAAACAAATCTCGACTAAAATTCAGTGACAAAGTAAATTGAAATTAAATGGCCAGTACATGTATTGTGCATATCAAATAGTACATTCGCTATAAATAGAACGGAGACGATGACTATCAAGCACCACTGCCTAGTATTTCAATTTTCTGTAAATATTTTGATGGAATAACGGAAAAATCACCAATAGAATTATACAAATACGAGGAAAGAAAAAAAGATTGTTTTGGTAATAGGTGGATTTCGAACCCACGCCAGGTCATATAAAGGGTAAACTTGAACACTAATTCCCAACGCTTTAGTCCACTCGAACGCTGCCATCGATATAAGACCAGGCGTCCACTAGGGCGCCGAATGGTTCCCGAAGGGTTCCCGAATGTGGATATCGCAGATTCTGGATGATTCGGCATGCCTTCGGGATGTTCGGGAACCCTTCCGCGTCATTCTTGAACCCTTCGGGAACCATTCTGGGTGATTCGGGGACTGATCGGGGTCGAAAAAGATTCGGCATCCAAGTTTTAAAAGTTTTAAGATTTGGACGCCGAATCTTTTATTCGGGAAGGCTTCGGGACCTTCTGGAACCCTTCTGGAACCCTTCGGGACGTTCGGGAACCCTTCGCGGTGGCTTCGGGGTAGATTCGGGGTCATTCTGCAAGGCTTCTGGATCTCCTATCCACCCCGAGCGGTTCAAGAATGATGCCGAATCGATACAGAATGCTTCCCGAAGGCTTCCCGAATGCTTCCCGAAGACGCGGAAGGGTTCCCGAACCCATTCGGAAGACATGAACCCATTCGGAAGACATGCCGAATGTATTATGAACAATTCATATACTTAATATGAAGTATTTTTATCTAAGCAAAATCCTTATAGACATTATGTTATATTTTATATTATTATATTAAACAGAAAATAACAGTTTGTGCATGAACTATCTAATTAAATCCAGTCTGTTACACATTCTTAAATACTGTTTTTGATTTAGATTACCCTCAATTATTATCAAATACAATATGTATTCTTTAAATGACAATTAAACAAACGTCTTACAATTTGATTTTACAAAATTTATGAAAATTTATGCTCTGGTATATTTTTAAGTAACAGGCTTAGCTAAGTTATTACTTAAGAATGTTCGTGAAACTGGGGCTTGAATAGTCTCAGAAGATGCTGATGTCAGCAAAACTTATATCTGTAAAAGAACGGGATTTCGAGATATAAAATAAAATATACAAGAAACTTTACTTATAATCGGATGTTACAAAACAGCTTATTTACCATAAGCTAGAAGTTATTTATCGACTAAAACAATAGCTTCTTAACAAAATACATTCCATTACTAACTACCTATGGATAAATTGCATGTATAAAGAACAGGAATAGCTATAAAATATAACACATCTCATTTTTGCTACCTATTATAAATAGCTTAAAATAGCATGTATATAATAAATCCCTTATACTCGTAATTATGTTTTTGTTTTAACAAAAACCAAATAAAACACATGAGAGGGAATCATTTATATGTAGATGTATGTGTGTGCGTACGTTTGTGTGTGCTCTTCACAAGTACTAGCTAAGACTGTATTTGAGCCCCACCCAAACAGGGTCTACAGAGTTTGTATTAATATTAATATATAGATGTGTGTGTATCCTTTACAAGTAGTATATTTGCAAAGAGTGTACTTGTCTTTTGCAAACAGTGGAGATTTTGAAAAAGGGATTCGTGTTTGACCCACCCAAAAAGGGTCCATAGAGTTTGTTATTTTGCAACACATATATAGCTGTAATAGATAAATGTCAATATTTATTTACATTAATTATCATGTACACACTTACTTATTTTGTAGTATAAGGCTGTGTGCATATAGTATGGATATGTGTAAGTGGATCTATACTTGTACTATTGAAGCCTAAGAACTATCTTTAGATGCAAATTAAGATATGAAATGGAAATACGACATACATGAGTAATAGTCGTTAAGAACTGACATAGAAAATAAATCTTTCTTAATTAATTATGAGAGGTTTTTAAGCAATCCCCAGTAACATATATTGAAATAGTACGACACCATGCATGGAGAGGAGAAGAAGGTAATAGATACAGTTTAAAAAGGGTACATGTATTAATATAAAGCAAGCATAAGAATGTACATCCGGACGTAAAGGAACTGTCAGTATTTATTACATGATAATTGAGCCATGTACTCCGATCCACTACCAATTAGGTGTTGGGGACCGGAGGTAACCATCCGCTCCATCCGAATGAATCTAGTCTAGATATAAGGGGGGCATCTTTTCCACTCCAACGAGACATCTTTTCCATTCCAAAACACAAAAATGCGACATCGTTATATTCCCAGACTCTCAATTCGGCAACCCTTCGGCCTTATTTCTGCAACGATTCGGCATCCCTTCGGCATGTTCTGCAACGGTTCCGCAACCTTTCCGCACGATCGGAAACCATTCGGGAAGCATTCGGGAGGTTATCCTCAAGGTTTCGGCATGATTCTGCATCGCTTCGGCGTCTGTTCCGCAACGCTTCGTAAGCCACTTCCCGAATACTTGCGGAATACATGCCGAATGACTCCGAATACAAAGCTGATCCCGAATGGTTCCCGAATCGAGCAACATTTATTCGGCAACCCTTCGGCAAGGCTTCGGCGCTCTAGTGGACGCCAGGCATTAATAGCGTTGATTTTATTAGTTTTATTAACTTAATCCACCGCTGGAGATACGCGGTTTAATAAGAATCATGTCGGGAAGCAAGGATTAATGGATAAAAAGTACATGCTAATCCACCGCTGGAGATACGCAGTTTAATAAGACTCAAGTCGGAAAGCAAGGATTAATGGATGAAAAGTACATCTTTCCTTTCTAGTCGCATGCTAATTAGATTAAGAAACTCTTAAACGGGCCGGGAACTGGCATAGACCTAAATAATCTGTTCAGCTCCATCGATTTATGAGTAGGTCAATGTAAAAATAGAAACTGAGCCTACCGTTACTCGAATTTTATACGGAATGCAAAAATCATTGCACTTTGTACTGGGATAAAATAATCATGTACATGTATATATTTGAATCAAAATACATGTATCGACATTCTGGATTCAACTGATCTTTTTTTTCAAATTCAACCACGTTTTCTATAAATACTTTAATATTCAAACTCCTTATTGGTTAGTGATAGTTTGACTGCGTATTTTTATATAACAAAAACTCGCATATGCGAATAGCCACAACCCGTCCTGTCCAGTAGACGGCGGTATTCTTTTGCTATCCCAATTCAAAATTCCTTGAGATAAATTGTAAACCATCCAGAATACGCCGACATCCAATTCCAACACTGTGGATCGGCCTGATGGCCTCTACATTAAATAACAAGAAAAGCATTGATGTAAACATAAAAGGGTGCCATTATAAAGAACAGTCATGCTGGTTTTGTTTATATTTATTGTGAAACAAAAATGCTTAGAATATGAGTGATCATGATACTTATTTCTGCACTAACCCTTTCAATGAAGATATAACTTGTCTGCTACTGAAATAGTGTAAACATAAAAGGGTGCCATTATAAAGAACAGCCATGCTGGTTTTGTTTATATTTATTGTGAAACAAAAATGCTTAGAATATGAGTGATCATGATACTTATTTCTGCACTAACCCTTTCAATGAAGATATAACTTATCTGCTACTGAAATAGTGTAAACATAAATCCAGACAAATGAAAGATTTTTACATGAAAATATACACTGATTGGCATTATTTTAATATAACCATGCAATAATTCAAAGGTTTAGTTCAGCATATTGCTGTTGGAATTACTACAGACAGAAGTATGATTTCAGACACCCTATCAAACAATGAAATAGTTATAGTTAAAACAACTAAATAATGAGTTTGTCCAAAGCTTTTCAATACTGTGTATGTATACAATATGTAGTTTAAATTGTATATAATTTGATAGATAAATAGCACGTGTTTATAAATTATTTTAATTGATTATTGACGGATCAGTCATTATAAAATCTTAGAAAAGAATAGTATCATTTTCATTGAAAAATCTCATTCATATATTAATCAACTCTGATAAGATAAGCTTGATATAACACACCTATATGCAACAAATCGTGAGTTTAACTGTGAAAAAGAAAATGGTTTAAAATGTCATACGTGGCACTAAGCATGGTCGAATTCTAATTACGCGACAGTAAGATATATCCAATTATGGTCCCAATGTGCTCCATTTTTCACATTCTATAAATAACGTACTTAAATTGAATTAATCAATACTTAAAAACTAAAAGAAAGTCTTACATAGAATGGTTTAAAATGCTATACGTGGCACTAAGCAAGGTCGAATTCTAATTACACGACATTAAGATATATCCAATTAAGGTCTCAATGTGCTCAATTTTCCCCATTTTATACAATAACGTACACAAATGAAATTAATATCTACATCAAAACTAAAAGAATGTCTTAACATATAGCTTGGTTTCTTTAAATTTTGATAAATAGACATTCTGTAAATATTGGGCGGAAAATTTCTTGAAGTTCGTGTGATTTTCATGAAAATGTGCTTATTATGTACATACGTTCCAATAGATGAACTTCAGCGTCACCGTATTACGGTGCAATAGACGCAGCCTTTCTGACCTAGTGACTGGTTTCAAGTCGATAATCAACTAAAACATTCATTTATACACCGTAATGTATAGGATGTTTACTCTTAATTGGGCCAAACTTTACAAGGTAAATATATGTTGTACCTAAACTTTCAATTAATCCGCATTCAACCAAACACTGCACACTGGGCTGTGCATTTACTGAAAAAAGTGTAATACTTTCCAAGACCTTGAGGCAAGCCCATTGCACCGGAAATTCGAATGGATCAGCTTTTTAATAATGCATTCCTTTCTTTTAATGCAGTAATAACAAACAAATGCGTATTTTTATTTCATTACTTCTGATATGTTATTTACACTCTTAATCGACCAGTATATACCATTTACATTGCTCAAACAAGTAATTTTCATTTTTTTCAACGGTACAGAAATGACTGCTCTTCCCATTAGCTGAACACTTCGTAAGCCCATAGAGGCGCCGCGCTAAATGCGCGGGCGCCAATAAAGTAAACAGCCACATTGTGAATTCCTGCACTGAGCCCCCAGAGCAGACGACGCATTACCAATCGTCTATTTTGGGTCCAGATCGTATCCTGGCAAGATAGATAAATATAATCTCGTTATGAGACGAACAGTTCACAACACTATATTCGTAATTCAACAGTCACGATATGCTGAATTAGTAATGGTACAGTTGCCCATAAACAATAACAGAATATCGTGCGTTTCGGATTGAATGCAATACATATATATATATGCATTAAAATGAAAAAGTAGTAATGTCAAGCAGGAAAAGCCACACACAAAACGCCACCATCACCAAAACACCTACAGAAAGCAATTGATATAGCAATTTATACTCATACACACACACGTCGATAGCAGCATGTCACACACACACACAACCAAACACACGCAAACACACGAGAAGAACACAAAAACACCAACAAATACACAAGCACCTGAGACAAATATGAACAAAACACAAGCACAAAGACACAAGACAAACAAAAGTTAGGGTGACAAAGAGAGAACCGCCTTAGCACGGGCAGTAGCAAAATCGCCACTGGGGGTTTAAACCGGTTTACGGACGTCCTAACCTCACACTTATCTCAAAGTCACCCTAGCTAAACAAACATTGTAAATAAAGGTATCCCCGCCGGACTTCCCCACAACATAGAAGACAGTTATCACAGTACAAAATGTAAAACATAGCATAACAACTGTGAACGTCCGTCAAATATGTACTCGATGACTTTGCTGAAGACAGAGCAACTGCAGAGAAGCCGTTAAGGGCACGACAAAGAAAAGGTAATACATGAGTCTGGTAAGCTCATTCTATTTCTGGGTTTAAGAGAGAGAGAGGGATAGGATATGAGTGGTGAGTGGCAGTGCGACCAAACTATAACATTATTGAATTGTGATGCAACAAGGTATGTATGTACAAATAAAAAAGAATAAACTACATATGTATGTCTGTCATATGTCCATGGTTTAGTACACTATGAAGGCGATCTCTTAAATCCAGAAATGGAAGGAGAACGTCGGATATCTGTACTATTTCGTTTTTGTCGTACCATTTATTACGTTTCTACAGTTACTCTGTTTGCAGCTCAATCATTGAGTACACTAGCGATAGGTGGATACAGTTTGTTCACTTAAATGTTTCGTTATACATGCACCTTACCACTGTATTTGCCGTCGCGGTTGTTGTAGATTAGTCGGAGAGGGGATACGTTTATTTACACTGTTTGTCTTTTAGGGTGGGGATGGAATAAGTGTGAGGTTGGGCGCCCATAAACCGGTTTAACCCCCCCCCCCCCCCCCCCGGTGACTTTTGTCACTGACCTTCCAAGCCGGTACTTCCATATTCCCCCTATTGTATGTTTGTTTTGTCATTGTGCGTCTCTTGATGTTTTTATAGTTATGTACATTTGCTAGTTCCTTGTGTTGCTGTTCGGGCAACTGTTTTGTTCTGTATGTGGTGTTTTTCTGCATGACTCATTTTTGTACTTTTACTCTGACCGATCACTTCTCATGCAATTATTCCCTGA
Source organism: Azorinus chamasolen (assembly GCA_963576725.1). NCBI lineage: Eukaryota > Metazoa > Mollusca > Bivalvia > Cardiida > Solecurtidae > Azorinus > Azorinus chamasolen. Next base: position 38,972,720 of record OY755241.1, on the reverse strand, counting down.
CCAGAAGTTTTCGATGCAGTGGCTAGTCCGAGTCTACACAGTTTGGATTGGTTTCAATAAGCCTGGTGTTGGCCTGTGCGTTTGCTATATCGACAGGAATAATGATAAGGTATTAAAGTTTACCAAATATATATAGACCAATAAATCAATTAGACAGTTATTTTCTGTTAAACTACCTTAACACTGTATTCATTAATTAGTACTTGTATTTATAATCAGGATTAAGTGATTTCTGGTTAGTCAATTAACCTTTAGCTTGCTATGGACGGATGAGTGAATACCTATGCAACCAGTTTGGATCGGCGTCTCATCAGGATCCAAACTGTTTGACACACTGATTGCATTTTGGTAGACAAATAATTATAGCTTGAATTTTGAAAATGTAGTAGGTGAAAATGTCTGTAAAAATAATTTACTCAGCAGGCTAAATGCTAATTTTATTCTCTTACTGTTTTATGTTAATTTCCTATTCATCCAGTTAATCCCTTAAGTATTAAATCATTACTTGATACTAAATTATTATTGCATTAAGTATGTACATGTATCAAGATAATATACATACATGTATTTTATAAACAAAAATCACTCATGGTGTACATTCTTTTATTAAATTAACTTCTACTTTGTCTTAACATAATTCTTGAAGCAGTGCGTGCATCTCTTTTTTCATTTTGTTTGCCGATCATTTGGTAATATTAGGTAACAGCCCCGAAGAGCTGCAGAATAGCTTAAAATTGCTGTCAAAAGTCAATACTATTGTAATGGTGTTTAGAAAACGAGGTAACATTTTACAAGGGGAGGCCTGGTCTTATAACAGTATTCAGTTAGAGACGGTGAATGACTTTTGATAACTAGGCACTGTATTCGACTATACAGGTAATTTCTTTTTAAACCAGCAGATTGTGATAGGCGAGAGCTTAAATGCACTTAATGCTCTTTTATCTAATATAAATTATTATGCTATATACAGTTAAGTTTTATGTCAACTTTTCGATGCATTTGCGAGTTTTAATCCCAGCTATTTGTGTGAAGTATGGGGTTTTGGAAAATCAAATGCAAAATTGAACGTGTATATGTCAAAATTTGTAAATCTGTATTACAAGTTCGCAAGTCTATTTTCACAAAATAGGGTGTATGGAGAACTTGGAAGATATCAACTTCATGTGTCAAGATTTGTACGAATTGTTAAATTTGTACAAATTGTTAAATATTGGTGTAAGATTGTCATTTCGGAAAGTATTTTAAGTATATAAACTGTAATAACAATGGACTGTGATATACTCACCTTAGCAAGTCCAGCTCCTAATAATTAATGCGCATATTCATGCATGTGAGGTTTGCATATTTAATAGCAATACTTAGTCACGTGATACTTGTTGAATTATTATGTATATTTGTATGACTAGAAACTGTATCAGTTTATGTCAAAATAACATATTCTTTACTTCTAATCTTCTTTTTTCAACAGTATAGGAAATCCAGGTAACTTGAGGAATATATTGTGAAATAGAAAGTTTGGAGACTGGGGATAATTTGCAGAGGTTTTAACTCAAAAGGTTGGCAAAATGGGAACAAACCATGTTTAACCTTCCAGACTGCTGTTACGCAAGTACCCATCGCTAGCTACGTGGCACGTAGCGATCCGTCTGATCAGGGTCTGCCCTGTTTGCTTTTGATATAATATACAAAATGAGTCCACAGTTTCTACCGTGGCCAAAAAGTATTGTGTCCATGTCCTATCATAAAACTATAATCTAATTATATTCATGATGTTATTATTTCTTTACATGACTATTCATGGAGTAGACCGTTAATTTAGACCATATCAATGAGCACAAAACGTTCTCTATGAGTCGTAAATACGAGTACAGGTCCTACATATTCCTGAATGTGGTCTCAAAGATTCCGTTTTTGTTCGCGATATTGTAATATATTTGTACTAGAAAAAGATCTGACATGTAAACCGCTATTGCTGATCTTTCTATGTCCCCGTTGACGATAGTCAAGGGACATTATGTTTGCACCTGTCCGTCCGTCCGTCTGTCTGCATATCTGTCTGTTTGTGTGTCTGTGTTTCACGCTTGAATGTGCAGTTGGTTGCCACAGTTTTTCATGTCAAGCACCACCGAGGGGACATCGCTGTGTCTTACGATAGTCAGGGGCATTACGTTTTGCACATGTCCGTCCGTTTGTCCGTCCGTCTGTCTGTCTGTCTGTTTGTCGGTGTGTCACGCTTGTACGTGCAGTTGGTTGTCACAGTTTTTTCATTGTCAAGCACCTCCACGAGAGCATCTCAGACACACTTTTCTAGTTTGCTATATAAGTTGTTTAGGGAAATATTCATTTTATTGTACAAACAGTATGATTTCGATGTTTATGATATACTTCCGAAAATCGTTTTATTTATACAATTACTGTACCATGCTTGTGAGAATTAAACCATTGTGAAAAACATTTGAACTACGATACCTCTAACCTGGATAATTCAAACTTCAGGATATCGAAGTAAAATTTCGGTCGTTACAAAATTTCCAATAAAATGTTCTACAGTAAAACCTCTCTATAACGGCCACTAAATTGTGTTATTTAGTTGGTATTTAGGGCAGTTGGCTGCTTAAAGCAAGGTGAAAGTAAAACAAAACGCTCCTATAGGATCGTTCTGTTTTACTTTCACCTTGCTTTAAGCAGCCACCTGCCTTTTACACAAAATAATTGATGTAATTTAGTGGCCGTTATAGAGAGATTTTACTGTAAAATGTATCACTACGCATATTTAGAAACAAATGCGACATCTTAATGCAGGTCAAAATAACGTTCAATTAGAAACCGGATGACTCGTACCTCTGCCATCTCGAAATATAATGTGTAGATATCGAAGTTCAACTGTATATTTCATTTCGACTTGTCCAGATGTGTTGGTTAGGGAATTAATAAACTCTTCTTAGTCCTTGACCTGTAATAGATTTTATTCACATTCAATTCATCCATGCTTTTAGGCCACCACTCTATTGCAATGGCAACTAACTCTTGCAAAACACATAGCATTGAGTTTGGGGTACCCCTACATACCAAGTTTCATGCCAAATCGAGAAATATTTAAACTTCGACCAGTCACAGCCCATCATTTGATTACCATACTTTCAAAACACCAAACCAATTTATTCAGTGTACTGAAATATCACAAGATACCATTTTTTAGCAAATTCAAACAATATCTGAATTTCGTCAAATATCTATAATTCGACCAATATGAGCCAGCTTTTCGGTTGCCATGGCAACTAATACTTTCAAAACAACTACGGATCATATCGAACAATATCTGTTTTTTGTCGAATAATGTCGAAATTTTCACCAATCAGAGCCCACCACCCAGTTACCATGACAGCCAATACTTTCGAAACAACCAAACTTCCCAACATGCGAATGTTAAGCAAAATCAAACAATATCTAATTGTCGGTTACATGGCATTTTATTTTAAAAAAAGGCAAACGCGGGATACATATTTGCACAAAACAATCAATATTCATATGAAGTTTAATTACTTACAAAGAAAATGTGTCGCAAGAAAGAAGAAAAGAAAGAAATAGAAGACAACGAGTAATAAGAAGAAGAAGAAATGAGAAGAAGAACACTTCGTTGTTTGGGGGACATTAATATTACATTATTGTTTGTTCTAAAAGTGTTGCAGTCATATGTTGATGTCCCCAGTACAATAGTCTCGCTAATATCAACGCATAATCTGTTAACATAGGGGTATGTTAACCCTTAACCTGCTATGAACATGAGGTCTGCTTAAGCTCCAATCTTTTGCCGTTGTCACTTCTGATTCGTTCAAGCTTTTAAGATACTATTGACGGAGTGTCAAACAGCCAAACAGTTTGGATCCTGATGAGACGCCGAGTTTACAATCCAAGCTGTTTGCAAGTGTCAGTTATGTGGCGCCTAGCAGACTAAGGGTTAAATCAGGCGGATGCGTAATGCAGATCAAAAGGAACTTTCTGCATACGTGTAGTACTGCACTAAGCCTCCACATGTTTAAAACTACCACAGACTTTTTGAGCTATTGTAGCTATGGAAACCGACATTGAGTTTCAAATATATTTCTGAAATGTATCATTTTCACTTAACTAGCTCTGTCAGCCCTTCGTTTGTAGCAGTATTAAAATAAAGACTCTTAACGCCATGCCACCTAATAATCATATTTTTTAATTTGTTGTCAATTTAATTGGTGTTCTGTAACTAGAAAAACAATCCTGGTGTAAATGAACCAATTAAAATCAGAGCTGAGTGTTGTCAAACGAGATTATCAGCGCAATTTAATGCGGGAAAGAGGATTGAGTGCAAGAGGGATAGCAAGCAAATGATAGATATCAACTAAGATAGATAGAGATGGAGTGAGAGCGAGAAGAGAGAGAGAGAGAGCGAGAAGAGATAGAGAGAGGAGAGATAGAGAGAGAGAAGAGAAAGAGAGAGGGGGCGAGAGAGAGAGATCGTCCATTTATTTTCTAGCTTTATATATCATCCATTATCTATTCTTCATCCATTTTATTACATTTACCCTTCACTTCATGAAAAGTGATGTAATTTAAGAAATAATGAGACCATGAACATCATTTAGATACCATTCAATGACATTTGAACGCATGCTTACTTGTCTATGGTAGAAACTTAAGAATCAGAATAATTTCTATACAGTAAAACCCCTCTAAACCAGAATTCTAGTTGAGAAGAACTAAGATATTTTTAGACAGATGGCTGCTTTATTAAGTTGCAACCAGTCTCTAAGACCGACATTTATACTATGTTGAACGTCTGGTTTAGAGTGGATTTACTGTATATTATTTCATAAGAAAACAGAGCAGGGCCATGCTTTACATGAGCTGTCTGATATGGATCTACTGTTTTTGCAAATGTGTTAAATACGTGTATATGGAGAATAGGATTAATAATTTTCCTGTACAGTAGAACCTGTTTTAAGCGACCATCAAAATCAGGTCTAATAATGGCTCTGTAAGGCAAGTGGAAACTTAATTCAGGTCAAATGTAATACAAAAAGCTCCTATAGGTCCTATTACTTTTGCTCTGAATTAAGCAGCCACCTGCTTTGTAAGACTCCTATGTTGGATAAATGAATGGTCGCTTAAGACAGATTCTACTGTACTATATGACGGATGAGTGGCAGCCATTTAGTATGGTTTAACATTGATGCCGGTCAACCACCCATTTAACGCTTTACTCCATGAATATTCGTGTAAGAAATAATGACTGTATGCATATTAATTAACTTATTTCTATAGTGCTATATGAAAAGGGAAATATTTGGCCCTGACAAAAATACCGAGCAATACTTATATTATACCATAACCAGTTAGAGCAGTCCCCGAGGAATGTATTTATGTGTTGCAAATGCGAGTCAGGTCTCAGATAAAATAATGTTTAAATGGTTTGCAAATGCGAGTCAGGTCTCGGATAGGGGAATGTATAAATGTTTACAAATGCGAGTCAGGTCTCGGATAGAGGAATGTATAAATGTGTTGCAAGTGCGAGTCAGGTCTCGGATAGAGGAATGTATAAATGTGTTGCAAGTGCGAGTCAGATCTCGGATAGAGGAATGTTTATAAATGTTTACAAATGCGAGTCAGGTCTCGGATAGAGGAATGTTTATAAATGTTTACAAATGCGAGTCAGGTCTCGGATAGAGGAATGTTTATAAATGTTTACAAATGCGAGTCAGGTCTCGGATAGAGGAATGTTTATAATTGTTTACAAATGCGGGTCAGATCTCGGATAGAGGAATGTATAAATGTTTTGCAAGTGCGAGTCAGGTCTCGGATAGAGGAATGTATAAATGTGTTTTGCAAGTGCGAGTCAGGTCTCGGATAGAGGAAATTTTAAATGTGTTGGAATTAGGCCTTTGCCTGACGAATATATTTATATGTAAGAAATAAGGACATCAAGACTATTAATAGGATGAATTTTTAAAATTGAATACGGATACAGGTTATTGTGGCAATGACAGAATATGTAGAATCGCTATCAATATACAGTAAAATCCCTTTAATGGATACGACCACCAAAAAATGGGCATAATTCTTGGTGGCAGATGCTCCACCTATAGGAGCGTTCTGCCTAACTTTCGTCCTGCATTAAGCAACCACCTGCTTTAAACGATGTCAGTGGCTCTTTATTAAGTGGTTGCATTAGCGGGGTTTTACTGTACATGTATGAACAAACAGAACAGGACACTATCAGACAATTCCTACATATTACAGAGGTCCAGATAAGGTGCGTACATTTATATAAACATTTTCAAGAATAACTCCTTTATTGCTCCACCAAATCATATACTATGACCATTCTTTAGAGTCGTCTCGGAGAGATGATTCTAAGTTGTGGTCACGGTATAGGGTTTGGCGGAGAAATGACATACAGTAAAACCCCGCTAATGCGACTACCTAATGGAGGTATTTTTCTGGGTGCTATATGCAGATGTTAGCTTAATGTAGGACAAACGTAATGCAGAAAGCTCCTACAGGAGCCTTTTGCATTACTTTAGTCCTGCATTAAGCAACCACCTGCTTATAAAGACACCCATGTCTATTCATTAAGTGGTCGCATTAGAGGGGTTCTACTGTACTTTAGTATTTGGCCACGCGCTTTATCCGTACCTCTGTCAGATAACGGAAGCTAGTACACTACTGTTTGTAATGGCGTCATAATACGTCTAAATCAGATAAAAAACAATGAACATAAAAACCGATCAGATTTGATTCAATGCCAAGTTAACATTCGCATTTGGAAAAATCAAAATGATGGTACTTGAATTACAAGTCCGAAAAAAGGTAGAAAAAAAAACAACAGAAACACCAGGACCACCATAACCATCAATATCACCGGCAACAAGTATTAAGTAACCAGCGAACAAAACCGAACATTCATTAACTTAATTGTAACCCTCACACATTTACGAAAAGGTCTTGAAAAGTTGATTTGTTACCGTAAAATTCTTCTAAAGCATTACTTGCTTCCTGCATTGACGACTATTGACGACTCTGTAAAAGTCACTTCGTGAAACCATTGTGATAAATAGACCATTTGCTCCTATAGGAGCAAATGATCTATTTATCACAATGGGTACAAAGTTCTAAACAAAATTTCTTTTCTCTAATTAATGCTCCCTTTTCGGTAGATTAATTCAAAGAGGTTGTGTCTAAAAATAGCCTATGAGGTAATTGGTTAAGCAACCACCTGTATCTACGTTCCAAAGTTAGACTTGTTGTGGTGGTAGTATAAGTGATGTTTTACCGTATTTATAAAATGCCTCGTTGATGTTTGGAGTGAGATTTTGAAGCAAGTGGCTCCATAATACAGTGTGAAATTCCTGCTTCTAAATGGGGTTTCTGTCTGGCCCTGACTTTAACACTTTACCTCATGCATATTTGAACAATATTACACAAACCTTCATGAATATTAATTAGAATAATTTATGTCTGGTATATAAATATAGAAATGTTTGACAATGGCAGAAAGTCTCGAATCACATTTAGTCATTTATATAATTCAATAAGTAAACAGAACAGATCCTGATCAGACAGTTCACATAGGGGCCGCTTTATCTGGGTATATTCCGTTTGCAAAACCATTAAATGTGCGTATATATGGAATGAATGGTTAAGATATGTGTCAAATAGACAGAAACCGCGATTAAAGTATGTCAGCCATTTATATTTGCTCGAAACATACTTTTATATTATTTATATTATCATAATATACCGTTATATTACACCATTACCTCATAGGCTATTTTTAGATTCAATATCTTTGAATAAATCTACCGAAAAGGTAGCATTAACAAGAGAAAAATATTTTTTTTTTAGAAAATTGTAGTTTGAAACCATTGTGATACATAGAGCATTTGCTCCTCTAGGAGCAAATGCTCCATTTATCCTAATGGTTTCACAAAGTGACTTTTATAGAGTCGTCAAAAGTCGTCAATATGAGGGAATGGGTTAACCGACATTTTAATATAGGCGAAATTATTTACTGTCGCAACAGGTGATTGCCGCTATAACTAATTTATATATGATGTGAGTAAGCGAAAAGAATCACAGTTGAACCTGTCTTAAGCGACCATTAAACAGGGGTCTAAATATGGGTCTGTAAAGTGGTGGCATAATGCAGGTCAAAATGTTGCCCTGAATTAAGCAACCACCAGCTTTTAACATGCCTGTATCCACTCAATGTAAGGCCGCTTAAGACAGATTATACTGTAAATGATTTTACGATAATACAAATGTCATGCAGCCTTTACTTAATGAATATTCATGCATAAATTCGCCCATTATGAATACTGATTAAGTATTGTGTTAAAATTGTAACTTGTGATATCTGTTGAAATGGCAACGCATAGAAAATCAGATCTATAACATACAGCATAAACAAATAGGCCCCAGTTTCACGAATATTCTCAAGTAATTACTTAATACCAGGCTTGCCTTATTAAGGGTATTAAATATGCATCTAGAGAAGACAAGTGAACTAATTGTATCAAAATCCTTAGAGACAGACTAATGCATTTTTAAATAGGAAATGCCTTTTTTTGCATTGAGTATTTAATTAAAGTTTATTAAACCCAAAATGAATTTGATAAACAGACATCTTACCCTTTTTTCTCGAAATAAACACTAATTTACGAAAAGTTATGTTATTGTATAATTTATTCATAACAGGCTTAGTAAAGTAATTACTTTAATAATATTCGTGAAACAGGGACCCAGAGCTGCCTGATCTTGGTCTACTCTGTTTGGGTCTACTGGGTCTACTCCGTTTTTGTCATGTAGCCTTAACTCATTTCCTCATATTGGGGCCTTTTAACGCCTCTGTAAAAGTCACATTTGAGACCATTGTGATAAATAGAGCGTTGCTCCAAATGCACAGTTGCTCAATTTATCACAATGTTGTCAAAACTACACAATTCTAAAACTTTCTTTTTTATAATAAATACTCTTTTTCGGTAGATTGTTTCAAAAGTTCTTGGTCTAAAATGGATCCATGAGGGAATGTCAGTGTTTACTGACACTGTCTATTCAAAGCTGAATGACTCGTCAATGATTTACTGCAGCCTCTTGTCAGTATTAAAGGCAGAACAGTGCTCCATAAGTACGCCTTTCTACACCTTTGCAAACAGGGTAGACCAAGATCATACAGGTCCTATAGGGGCCGTCTGATCAAGATACATCTTTTTATGTCACTTAACATAGCTGAACCCTTTACTCCATAAATACGACTTTATACACCTTTGCAGAGTAGACCCAGATCAGACATTTAATATAGGAGCCGTCTGGTCAGGGTCTGCTCTGTTTGCGTATGATATACCATATATATGACTCTACAGTTTTGCCATGGTCAACCATTCCTGTTTCCAAGTGCAATTGTAATAATTAAACCAATCAATGTTCATCATTTCATTATTTTTACATAAATATTCATGGAGTTAAGCATTTCCCTGATCTATATTTATTCCAAATTTCAATACCTACTGAATTTTTATGGACAAAATGGTTACAACGAAATATGGAAGGTGGACCAGTGTAGTCATTTTAAAAAGTATAGAAATAGATATATAAAATCCCATTAGCAAACAGAGCAAACCTTTAGGGACCGTCTGATCTGGGTCCTCACTGTTTTCAGACGCGTGTAAATGCGTTTTTATGAAGGAAAGGATTAAAGGTCAAATGTCAAACAGTGCAAACCGTGGCAAACAGTGCAGTTCCTCTAGGAGCCCGCTGGTTTGAGTCAATGTCAGTATACTGGTTCCCCGCATTCAAGGGGATAATATGAAACGTCTGGAATCTATCACTTTATAGAAAACAACAAGAAAGAGAAAACAAAACTCCCCATCAACTGTTTGTACTTCAAATTAACTGTTTAGTTGGAAAACAAAACCCATAAATCAGTTTCTCCAATCCATTATTAAATCATCTTGTATCATAACAGTGATTTGACAAAATGAATTATTTCCTGGCTTTGGAAAAATCGTTTTTTTCCTATTCGAATTAAAAATAAATACAAACGCAGAGAAGAAATATATATTCTCAACAACCTGTTAACAATTTCCTTGCTGAATATTTATGTTAGAAATAATGACGTCATATATATATTTTGACTGTTTTTTCATCATATAGGCATAAGTATACAGGAGCCTTTTGATATTGGTAGACACAGAAGGGTCAGATCTATTATAATATTCATAAGCAAACAGAGCAGACCCTGTCTAAAGCGGTCCTTTATTTATTGAAGCAGGTGATAGCTTAATACAGGGCAACAGTAATGCACAAAGCTCCTATAGGAGCTTTTTCATTATTTTTATCCTGCATTAAGCTACCACCTGCCCTACACGCCTACTATACCTGATAAAACCTCCATAAAGAAGTCACTCATCTAACATAGTCACCCTTCAAGCTCTATACACAAACTTTATAACATGTATCTTCTTTGTTTACCTGAGAAAACAATTTTATAGCTCTACAATTTCTTCGATTGTTAAAATGTCCTTTGTTAATAAGAAAAAAACCTAGTTATAGTCTACTTTCAGTCCGAATGACCGTTCAGTCGACTTTACATTTACTCCCCTGGTCAAGGAGCCGTTATTGAGCACTGCTAACATTTGACGCGGTTACGCAGCCGCAGTCAAGGCTAGTGACCCCTAAAGGTATCAATTTTAAGTCAACCTCGTGCGGATGGGAGACACTGAAAAGCGTCTCTGAAATTTCGAGCTGGTCAAGCCGGGGTTCGATTCTCGGATCACTGGGTTATCAACTTAACGCTAAACCACTAGGCCAAGCCACCACCACATCACTTATGTTAATAATACCGTGGATACAGTGTCAGCTAATTGATGCTTTTGACGTCATTATGTTTTACATCAGTCTTCTTCTTGGGTGTCCATCAGTGACCGACGATGATCCCATCTGTGCGCGCTCCTATGAGGTCTCGTATGACTCCTCAACACGAAGCTGGGAGCGCAGAGGTGACCGCACACATGGCAGAGGTTGGTGCTCTGTGCTTTTTGTCCTCGCAGGTCGTGACCTATCATCCTCAAAGGCTGTAATAGATTTGTTGGTCAGTAATCTCCAAAATGTTACATCATTAGCAGAACTTTCAAGTTCCCGTGGTTGGAGGTTACACCACCTGCGGTTGGCCTTCATTGTGTCCTTGTACCTGAGGTATGGTTTTCTTGTTTTCGAGTGCCTTGTTTGTGCTAGCCATGAAACGTCTGCTTGGGAATACGGTGGTCAGCCACTCTGATGACGTGGCCGGAGCAAATGCTCAATTTATCATAATGGTTTCAACACTACACAATTCTAGACATTTCCTTTCCTTTACTTAATACTCCTTTTTGGTAGATGTATTCAATGAGGTAGTTTCTAAAAATAGCCTTTGAGGTAATGGGTTAATGAGCATATCCTTGTCATGCCTACGTTGTCTTTATATCAATACTAGTCTGATAAAGGGTTCGTCCTGTTATCACATAAATGTATTTTCACGCATTTGCAAACAGAAAAACAAGAAGAGACGGCTGTTGTAGGAACGGTCGGATCGGGGTCTGCTCTATTTGTTTTGACATGATATAGATCTATATCTACAGTTGTGGTCAAAGTAAAACATTCTTGAGCTAATAAATATTCATGATGTCTTTATTTCTTACATGAATACAGAACAGGAAAAGGTTAATACATTTAGTAGGTATTTAGACTTGTAGCATCTAAGTGTAAGACGAAAGTAAGGAATTTTATGATGAAAAGATATCAGCTCAGTCTTTGACCTGCTAAACGTTTTACTTACTTTCTATATGACAACTAGAGACCGGGTGTAAACAGCATGTATCACGAAGAGAATTCGAGTTGAGATGTGTGAAAGTGTAGCTAAGATAAAATTTGTTCAGAAGTATTTAACCCATTCCCTCCTATTGACGCCTTTTGACGACTCTGCAAAAGTCAACATGTTGAAACCATTGTGATAAATAGAGCAAATGCTCTATTTATCACAATGGTTTCAAATTAACAAAATTCTATTTTTTTCCTTTTCTCTGGTTAATGCTCCTTTTCGGTAGATTTATTCAAAGTGGTTGGATCTAAAATAGCCTATGATGTAATGGGTTAAGCGCGACCAGACTGACATTGGACAACAATGTGGATCCAGATGAGACACTGATACTGTGGAACTTGTCTTAAGTGGCCATTCTATTATCGAACATAGGAATCTTAAAAGGCAGATGGTTGCTTACTGCTTGGCAAATGTAATGCAGAAAGCTCCTATAGGAACGTTCTGCATTACGGTTGACCTGCATTAAGCTGCATTAAATTTGACTTGCATTAAGCTACATAATTTGACTTAGTTTTGATGGCCGCTTAAGGCAGGCTCCATTGTAATCTAATAAGGATCCAAATTATTTGACACATCAATAGTTTCTAAAAAGTTGTAATGAATCAAAAGTAGGGGAAATTTGTAGCAGACCAAGTTTTGAGCAGATTCATACTATTTCTTCAACATCCTTAAAGATTAAAACATCTTTTTTACGAATGATATCCATGTAAGCTAACAGAAATACTGTTGAACTTCGATATCTCGAACTTCACGGGACCATAAAATTGACTTCGAGATAACAGGAGTTCGAGACATCCGATTTCTAATCTGGACAATTTCTCAATTTCACCGCTTAATACCGGTCTACAGAATTGCTGAAAGCTAATGTATTACTTTAGACCTGCATGTAGCTGACAAATGTGCTTCTAGATATGCGGATTCAAGTAATTCGAGCTCGGGTTATCTGAATTCGACTCGAGTTATCTAGATTTATTCAAAGTGGTTGGATCTAAAATAGCCTATGATGTAATGGGTTAAGCGCGACCAGACTGACATTGGACAACAATGTGGATCCAGATGAGACACTGATACTGTGGAACTTGTCTTAAGTGGCCATTCTATTATCGAACATAGGAATCTTAAAAGGCAGATGGTTGCTTACTGCTTGGCAAATGTAATGCAGAAAGCTCCTATAGGAACGTTCTGCATTACGGTTGACCTGCATTAAGCTGCATTAAATTTGACTTGCATTAAGCTACATAATTTGACTTAGTTTTGATGGCCGCTTAAGGCAGGCTCCATTGTAATCTAATAAGGATCCAAATTATTTGACACATCAATAGTTTCTAAAAAGTTGTAATGAATCAAAAGTAGGGGAAATTTGTAGCAGACCAAGTTTTGAGCAGATTCATACTATTTCTTCAACATCCTTAAAGATTAAAACATCTTTTTTACGAATGATATCCATGTAAGCTAACAGAAATACTGTTGAACTTCGATATCTCGAACTTCACGGGACCATAAAATTGACTTCGAGATAACAGGAGTTCGAGACATCCGATTTCTAATCTGGACAATTTCTCAATTTCACCGCTTAATACCGGTCTACAGAATTGCTGAAAGCTAATGTATTACTTTAGACCTGCATGTAGCTGACAAATGTGCTTCTAGATATGCGGATTCAAGTAATTCGAGCTCGGGTTATCTGAATTCGACTCGAGTTATCTAATTTCGAGTTATCCGAGTTCGATATATCCGAGTTCGAGATATCGCGGTACCACTGTGCCTTCTAAAATAGAACATTACCAAAAAGTAATAATATTTTTTATGTTCAATAACCGAAATATGCACAGAAAGAATTATAAATTACATCTGGCGGATCGTAGACACAATTATTGCTAGAACTGGCGGTTTTACTCCAGAAATATTCGGGTATGAGCACGTCTAGTGAAGAATAATGACCATTTTCTAATTTCCCAATAGAAACTCGTTACGACGGCTGATACCTTGATTCTCAGTAGAGGCTTGTAAATATTCAATTCAATTTCTTTACACTTTGGATGCTGAGCGTTCAATGTAGAATTTCCCATCATCATGTTCTCAATAGAGTGCATTAAGTGTAAAACTGGTATAGTTTACGGAAGGATTTTGAGAAATTAACAGTGCATACCCTGATCGGATGGTTCCTCTAGGAGCCCTCTGATCTGGGTCTAAACTGGGCCTACTGCATATGCCAGTACACTCCCTTTTCCCATGTTTAGAAGGTTAGCACTCGCTGGATCAAATCAGATAAAGCCTTGTAATGCCGTACCTCACAAGAAATGTAACATTACGCCTACAAAAGTACCAATCGATTGCAGTAAACACAATAGTACCTGTTCTCAGCGACCACGGAAAACGTTCCAACTAATACGATCATTAAGGCATGCCGTAGCTTAATGCAGATAGGAAAAGTTTAAACACAGGCGTAACCACCTGTTATAACCCTTTAGCTAATACAAGAGCCGTGTAATGCATTTGTAAATAGGGTAGACACAGATCAGACGACTCCTATAGGAACATCTGATCAGGAGCTGCTCCGTTTGCTTAAGATATAATATAGATATGATTCTACATACATTTCCTGCCATAATTAAATATTCATGTGTTTAGTGCTATTATAACAATTAGTCTAATTAATATCCATGATGGCATTATTTCTTTCATGAATATTCATGGAGTAAAGGGTTAATTTTTTCGACAAAACATAATAGAGTCATTTTTAGTATACTTACTTCCAATCATTACCCATATCTGAAGTATTCCCGTGTTCCTAAATGCAGCTTAACCCTTTCCCTCTTCTATGTTTATTTCAAATTGCCAACTCCTACGGAAGAGTCATGGATAAACTAGTATATATAATGAAATATGGAGGGTTGAAGAGTATGACCATTTTAGAAGCTAAAGAAACATATCTATCAAATTACATTGACAAACAGAGCAGACCCTGAACAGACGGCTCCTACAGGAGACGTCCGATCTGAGTCTACTCTGTTTTTAAATTAGTGAAAATGCGTTTGTATTTAAACGTCTCGAGTACTCGTTCTGTAAAGAGTTCACTTTCCACGTGGTATTTGTCAGCAGGTTCAATTTCTATCTAGGTGTGTGGAGTGCAAAAATTAAAATCAATGTACAATTTTATTTCCGAATCTCCTGCTATGCACTAAGCATATGGGACAGATAGTAGGTAGGGCAGATTGACTAACACTTACCTCTGTGTAAAAAAAATAATGTCTCCTCAAAGTTTGACTACTGTAGAACCCCTCTAATGCGACCACCTAATGAATAAACATGGGTGTCTTTATAAGCAGGTGGTTGCTTAATGCAGGACAAAAGTAATGCAGAAAGCTCATCTAAAGCATTACTTTTGTCCTGCATTAAGCTACCACCTGTATATAGCATCCAGAATTAAATATCATTTACGTGGTCGCATTAGCGGGGTTTTACTGTGCTTTTGATTCGATCAAGCTTTTGGGTAATTGTTTAACAGAATGACAAACAGCTTGGATACAGAATTGACTCTATAATTAAACATTGATGGGCTTTTCTACTTTGTAAATTCAGCGTTAATACGGTTAACCCTTTAGTTCATAAATAATTGTGCAAGAAATAATGGCATTATGAATATTAATTAGATAATGTATCATACCTGCATATGAAAGCAGGGATTTTTTTTAAAAAGCAGAAACTGTAGAATCAGATCTATATTATTTCATAAGCAAATAGAGCAGACCTTGATTAGATAGCTCCTACAGGAACTACCTGATCTGGGTCTACTTTGTTTGCAAAACCACAGAAAGCGTATTAATGAAGCAAAGGATTAAGACAGGAAACCAGGTTACCTTTACAGTAATTCTATGTTTTATGGGGGTATTTTAAAAGCTGGATTTCCTCGTTGTTTCTCCCCCGCTTGTCGCTCCCCTCCTCTGCCTCCTCCTCCTCCTCAGTTGTTCAAGCTCGGTTACGCTGCAATCCTGTGAACGCGGGACACGAGTAAACTGACATTTTCAAACAGTGTAGACCCAGATGAGGGAACTGTTAGAGAAGCCATCATATCAAGGTCTACACGTTGTCATTTAAACCATTCTCTCCTATTGATGCATTTTAGCGCCCCTGGAAACATCATGTTTTGAAACCATTGCTCCTATGGATAAAATGCTCTATTTATTACAATTGCTTCAGAACTTAGCAGTTCTAAAAGTTTCCCTTTTCCTTAGAAATGCTCTTTTTTACTATTCAAAGAGGTTGGGTCTAAAATAGCCTAGAATAGAATAGTTTAAAATTATGTAGCAACGGACACAGAAATCACCGGACACATTTGGCCAATCAATGATATCAGAACAACTCTATAAATAGTACCTAGGGTTTCACAGAAATGCAAGACGTGGATCAGTAGAAAGTGGAAACACCCACTGTGTTAAGTTTGCCTACATGCACATGTGTATCGAATACGACCAGTACACATGATTGATTATACGACAAATCCTGGTGTATGGCCCGTGTTTCCGTTGGTTTCCGTGGAAATACACAATTCTCCTTTTCGATATACATAACTTTTTCCTTTCCATGTGCTTTAGCACTAAGTCAGTTTCAAGATACACAGACTCCGATTCTAAATTTATATTGTTACGCAATATTTTCACAGGGTGCATATTTACAGAAACGGTAAAGGATTTGAAATATAAAGAACTGAGATTATGAGATACACATCATTTTTTTTGCAGACGGCGATAGTTGGCAACGGTAACGTTAACTACAGCTGAACTTCGATATCTTCAGCTTAAATGGGCCATACAAACAATTCGAGATAACAGAACAGAACAGATAGTTTATTAACGACTTGTACATAGTACATCGTCATAATATACATACAAAACATCAAAACATTTTGAACAGTAAGAATATCAAAACGTTTGATAGCAAACTCACAATAATCACGTAATCATCGAGCTTTGTTTCTTATTTTTTTAGGAGAGTAAAAAGAATAGATAACTAACAATGTTGTTTAATAATGTTTGCATATAACTATTTTTAAAGTTCCAATTTAACAGGATCTAACCTGTTTACCCTTTACTCCATAAATACGCCTTTCTATGCCTTTGCAAACAGAGTAGACCCAGATCTGACGTCGATCTAACCCGTGTCCGTTCTATTTGCTTATGGAATTATATAAATGCGATTCAATAGTTTCTACTTTGGCCAACATTCCATGTGTTAATATGCCATTTTAAAAATGAACTGATTAATACGCATGATGCCATTATATCTCCTTGACTATTTATGGAGGAAAGGGTTAAAATTAATCCGAAATATTATTTAGATGCTTAATTATTTTTTTGTTGCACACTTTAAAAATAATGCACAAGGCAATTTACGCAAGGCATCCTTGCTTGCAGTTTTCATCAAACCATTAATTTTAAATACAGATGGCCTGTCAAAGTAGCACCTTTGTAAATATTGTTCTCTTAATTCTTTATATAGAGAACATATACAAATAAAATGATAAGTGTCTTCAATATCACGCATATTGTAGCATAAACAGAATCTTTCATTCCGTGGTATTTGTACTCTTCCGTATCTACCAGTATGAATTCTTAAGGAATGTGAAGACAATCTAAATCGAGCTAAAAATAAACGTAAATCATACGGAAGGTTATCCACATACTCCTCGTATGTGAAATGTTCCTTAAAATGTTTATATTCGTCTAGCACAGGGCTTCGCACAAAACCAGCTGACCACTCTTGAATAAAACAGTCGACAACCCGCTGTCTAACAATTAATGAAATTTTGAAACATTGATAATGTCAACATTTGCAAAAACGTTGGAAAAACCATAATCATCTAATATTTTTTTTAACATTTGAAACCCAATTTTCGTAACCTGATTGACAATCCGCCAATCCGAGTTCATACAATTTCTTTAAAATAATTGCAAATTTTACACCAATACTTAATTAGTCTACAGTAACGGGCAATATATAGTGGATATCTTGCTAATTCTCCATATACCCCCACAGAACAACAGTTTGTACGTACATTAAGAAGGCGCTTGCAGAACTCTCTAGTTCTTTAGATTTTGTATACCCCCACACTTCTGAAGAGTAGTTTAAAATTGATCCAACAAATGCATCGAACAACTGACATAATATATTTGGTTTGAGTGGGACCGTTTTACAATTTATAAATAAAATATTTAGCGCTTTTACTGCTTTACCAACTAGGTGTTCATTATTCATGCCAAAACTTCCAGTATAACTAAAAACTGTGCTTAAATAATTGAAATTAGCAGCAACCTCAACCTCACTTCCATTATAAACCCACTTTTCGTTTTGAAATACTCCGCCCCCTTTACCATTACTTTTGTTTTCTCCCCATTAACTTCCAGACCCCACTTTGTACAATAAGAGTGTAATGAATTCAAATTATCCTGTAAATCTTCTGGTGAATTGCCTAACAGAACCATGTCATCCGCAAATAAAAATAGCATAATAACCAGTTCATATATGGTAAGCCCTGAATTAATATTTTGTTGTAAGAACAATTCTAAATCCTCTAGAAACAAAGATACCAAAATTGGGGAAATTACCTCCCCTTGTCTGATTCCAATCGCATACTCAAAAAATCCAGAGAAGCTGTTACAGTGCTTAACACATGCTTTCATTGTGTCGTACATACATACAGAAGTTCGAGTAATCCAATTTCATAGCTGGACAAAATTCTCAATTTCACAGCTTAATGCAGGTCGAACTTAATGGTGAAAGCTCCTGTAGGAGCGTTTAGCATTGCTTTCGATCTGCATTAGCACGTGTTTCTAGATGTGCGTAGTGATAATGCATTTTAGAACTATTATGTATGTCAACTTTGAAGGACCAAACCTTTCGGTCGAGTTATTCGAAGTCCGAGTTAACCAAATTCGATTTACCGAAGTTCAGTTTGTTTAAACTGAATGGACTACATGTACGTGCTTTAGACGTGTTTATGAATTCCATTGCTGTGTGTCACCTTTCATGATTTCACGGGTGTGTAAAGAAACAGCACGGAGTCGATGACCGAGCTACAAGTCCCCAAAGAACAGTTACCGAAGTTCAATTTGTTTAAACTGAAGGGACTATAGTTCGATTTCGAGCGCTGAGCCGTGACTGCACTTTTCTATTTATAGAAGTTGCAACCATTCTAATTTATGGGTAAGTGGACAATGGTTGTCACAAGAAGCTCGTGATAATCGTGCAATATTAGTATATACAGTAAAACCTCTCTATAACGGCCACTAAATTACATCGAGTATTAAATGGGTTAAACGCAGGTGGCTGCTTAAAGCAATGTGAAAGTAAAACAGAACGCTCCTACAGGAGCGTTCTGTTTTACTTTCACCTTGCTTTAAGCAGCCACGTGCCCTAAATACCAACTAATTAACACAATTTAGTGGCCGTTGTAGAGAGGTTTTACTGTATATTCTTATTACTTGTCTGTATTAACACAGGTAACTCCGGAACAAATACATGGTTTGTGATGCGTTTTACCTCTACGGGCAGACCTAAAGGTCACAACTCAAGGGCCAAAATCGAACTATACTTTCAACTGTTTGTTTAAACTGAAGGGAATACGTGCTTTAGACGTGTTTATGAATTCCATTGCTATGTGTCACCTTTCATGATTTCACGGGTGTGTAAAGAAAGAGCACGGAGTCGATGACCGAGCTACACGTCCCCAAAGAACAGTAAGTTTCCGTAACCATGTATATGGCTTTATGTAAATACCGTTTGCAACATCACAATGGGTAAACAAGTTGTATAGGTTAGTGACCAATGGGTAGAGTTATATATGTAGGGAGCAACATCGTGTTCGTTTAACCTTTAACCTGCTATGGGCGGATGAGTGAATATCTATACAAACAGTTTAGATCCAGACGAGACGCCGAGTAACTCGGTGTCTCATCAGGATCCAAACTTTTTGACACCCTGGTTGCATTTTGTAGACAACTTTTTGAAAGGTTAAACCACTTCGCTACCAACGGCGAATATGTGGTTATAAAACTTTTTGCTTGATTCTGAGGTCATTCTCAAGCATCTGATACTTGAGAATTATCTCAGACTCAGACTAGCAAGTTTTATAACCTTGGACCCGGGTCTAATAACTCGGTAACTAAGGATCTAAACGGATTGATAATGTGTGTCAATGGCCGCTTGAAGCCTTTCGGTGCCAAATTTCTAATTACCGTCTGCAATCCAATTTTGTTTAATCAGTCGGTAAAATAATGGCAAATTCCAAAGGAATAAAGCACATGTATAGAAATAGAGTTTGAGACAAATAGTAAAGTCCCTGATCTGGCGCCGCCTTTGGTGTTGAAAGGGTTAAACCACGTTGTTCACGAAATTTTAGTAATCCAATTTCTAGGAAACATGTCTGTTCGGCTATTTATAGTGTCTGAATAACTTATGAAAACGGTTTTAAAAGGGTAGTACTTACATTCGACGCGTATCAAAAACGCCTAAAATATACAAAACTCATTTGATTAAATCGCAAGAATTTTTTTCGAGTAAACGTTGAAAATGACAAAACTTACATGAATTGAAGACCCCGGTGTTATTCGCCATTTTTTAAATTTTATTCCTGTTGAGTTTTAGTTTAGTATCTCTTCGCGCCACTTCACGTCTCTCTGGCCACTTCAGTGTAAAACAAAAGTATAGTATTGATGAAATCGGATTATTTTGTATCAATGGGGTATTTGTCGATATATGTTAAAATTAACAATCTTCATTATAATGATTGAACATAACAGATTCCAAGCTTAATGATATTATTGAAAATATGCTTGCATTGTAGGGACTTCATCTTTAAATATTGGATTAAAATACTGACACTTTGTTATTCTCATAGTGGTGAATATTTTGAAGGATGGGATAATTATTTCGGCTTTGTTTGTTTAACCCCTCACTCCATAAAATGCCTTTCTACGCCTTTGTAAATAGAGTAGACTCAGATTAGAGGCTCCAGTAGGAGCCGCCTGATCAGGGTCTACACTTTATGAATATGATTCCCCGGCTTCTGCATTTGCCAAAACACATTGTGCCATTATAAAAATGATATCATCAATATTTATGATGTCATTATTTCTTGCATGAGTATTCATCACGTAGGAGAAAAGGGTTAATACTTATGAAACTGCAACCAATTGCGTTCATATTTGAACGTCCCTCGTAGTTTCACCTCATGGTCTTTAATATTATATTGACATTGACTATGTCTACATTACTTATTACAAAATTTCACCTCATGAATATTCATGAGTAGTTAACAGGGAAATGGTTACTTTGATGTGTGTGTTATTAGGTGCATGATTTAAATGTCATGTCATACAAATAAAACAATAATTATAATAATACAGAAGTCTTATAACAATAATCGAATAAATAGACAAGACGCTTAAGATAAAAACCTTTATTTCTCAACCAAACTCAGTGGTGTGGCCAGCTGATGTCTTGATTCTCAGTAGAGGCTTGTAAATATTCAATTCAATTTCTTCAATACTTTGGATACCGAGTTTTCCAATAGATTCCATTTAGTATAAATCGTGGATAGTTTACGGCAGGAGTTTGAGTAATAAACAGTGCGGATATGCATATGCCAGTACACTCGTTTTTCTCGTATTCATAAGGTAGACCCAGATCAGACAACTCCTTTATGAACCTCTGATCAGGATCTGCTCCGATTGCTTGTGATATAATATACTCTACATTTCCTGTTATAGTCAAACATATATGTGTTAATGTGCTATTATAACAATAATTTAATTAATATACATGGTTAAATATTTGTTTGTTCGACAACACATAATGGTCATTGTTATCGTACTCACTTCCAAGTATTCCCCATCTCAATAATAAAGGTCGCCGTTCATATGTTCTTAATGCTCCTTAGCACCTTCCCTGCTCTATGTTTATTTCAAATGTCAGTACCTACTAAATATTCGTGGACAAAATAGATATAGAAAGTAAAGAACCATATCTATATTGAATTCAATTGACAAACAGAGTAGACCCTAGATATACTCTGTTTGCAAACTCGTGAAAATGCGTTTGTATGAAGAAAATGGTTAAAACATTTACTCGTTCTGTAAAAGAGTTCTCTTGTGTTGTTTGTTCGCACTATCAATTGTTGGTGCAAACTTATAATGAATGTACAGTTTTATTTGTTACTCTCCTGTTATGTGCTTAGCATGTGGGGGTTATGGTAGGGCAGGTTGACTAACACTGACACGTCTGTAACAATATTGTCTGCACGAACTTTGACCACTTCTGGTTCGATCCAGCTTTTGAGTAACAGTTTAAGTTAACCATTTCCCTAATATTGACGACTTTTGGCGATTCTGTAAAAGTCACTTTGTGAAACCATTGTGATAAATAGAGCATTTGCTCCAACAGGAGCAAATGCGTTATTTATCACAATGGTTTCAAACGACAAAATTCTAAAATTTTCCTTTTCTCTAGTTAATGCTCCTTTTCGGTAGATTTATTCAAAGAGGTTGTATCTAAAATAGCCTATGAGGGAATGGTTTAACCGAGTGACACACAGGTTGGATACTGAATGGACTCTGTAATTAAACTTTGATGGGCTAGTCCACTCTAAAAGGTCAGCGTTGAAAGGGTTCATAAAGGAAACTAGTTGACTTTCACAGTTGTTCTACTTTTTTATGTTGTTTTGATTATTTTAAAAGCAAGATGTTCTTGTTGTCTATCCCTTTCCTCTTTCTTTTTTTCCGCTCTACTTCTGTCCCTGTCTGCTGTCCAAGCTCGGTGAAAATGCAACCCTATGAATGCTGGAAACTAGTATACTAGTATTTGCACTACCAACATTAAGAAACAAAGAATGACAACACAAATATACAATAAGGGGAAGCATTTCATACTGAATTGGCTATACGGTAGGACACTGAAGGGATCTTACATTTGGAACAAACGGCATTCAAAACGTCATCCCGCTGATGGCCAAACTCGATAAAGTAACTGTTTGATGTCTCGCACGTCTATTATTATGTTCTAAACTTTGTTCATATCAGTTTGATTTTGTTTGTGTTTACGACCGTTTCTCCTCACTATTGGCTAATTATACGTCCCAGAGAGAGATAGAGGGAGAACAAATACAGAGAATGCCGGGCGTGATGCCCTACTCTTATGATCGCTTATGTTTCTCTGGTTCTTTTAGATGCCCAGTGTAAAGCACTGATACATCGGACCTCGCTTTATAAACTCTCATTCGAAGTTTGAACAAGTGATAAATTTAGGACGACTATTAAATTCTAACTTTTGGAAATAATTACTTTAGAGTCTATACTCAAGAGGAGTTAGACAGTTTCCTATTAACCTTTGACTTGCTGAAACAAAACTGCCTAAACTCTGATGCCACCTTTTACTTGCTTTCATTTCGTTAAAACCTCGGAGAAATTATTGACCGAGTGTCCAACAGCTTGGATCTGGATTAGACGCCGAGTTACTCGGCGTCTCATCTGGATCCAATCTGATTGCAAATGCGAGTCAGGTCTCGCTTAGCATGAGAACAGTTAACGTACATGTCTGTGGCGTGACGATAGCTCGGAAATGTGTTCAACTCATATTTCTTCCAAATAGCTCGTAAACGCGCCGGTGTGATAATACATGGCATCAAGGGAAATACGGGGATGAGCACATAGCTACAGTAAACCTCCTTTGATCTGGTCTGTAACATTAATTTCCATTCCAATCTTATAGACAGATTGCAACTCAATGCAGGGTGAAAATATCATATAGAAAGCACTTTGGGAGCTTTCTGTAGGACTTTCACCATTCATTAAGCAACTTTCCGTATTAGAATATCTAGATTCCTGCATAAATACCATGTTCTACGTCTTTTTAGGAGCCGTCTGATCAGGGTCTGCTCGTTTTGCTTATAGCATAATATAAATATGATTCTACAATTTATGCCATGTCCATGTACTGTTATAGCAAATTAATCTAACTAATGTTCACGAAGTCATTATTTTCATCTGAGTATTCATGGAGGACAGGGTTTTGGTTAAGAAAAATAATCGGTTGAGGGTTTACTGTCTATGGATTAAAGTGTGAAATGTTTAAAGGTCATGCTTTAAGGTTCATTCAGTTACATTATATGATTTTATAAGCCACTACACTCCCTCATATGTACGTTTTCGCGGATTCCTGTATTGCAGTCCTTATAGTCTTACCACATTACTCCACGAATTGTCATGTAAGAAAAAATGAAATCATGAGTATTAATTTGATTAATTTGATTAAGTCCCCCAGTAGCTTATTTTGGTTACTGGCCGTTCCAAGGCGGTACTCCTGCTCTCAGCCTATGGTCAATTTTGTTGTTTAATATGCTTAATGTTTAATGTTTTTCGTCTTGATATGCGTCCTGTTATGTTTTGTCTTGTGGCTTTACCGTTTCTTGTTTGATGGTGTTTGGTGCGGTGTCATTTCGTGTGTGGCTCTCCCTGTTTGACTATTTTTCCATATTGTTCTAATAGTATTTCGACACAAGAATATTTGGCAATGGCAGAAGCTGTATGATCATATCTGTATTGTATCATAAGCAAACAGAGCAGACCCTGATCAGACGGCTCCTACAGGATCCGTTAGATCTGGGTCTTCTGTGTTTGAAATGCACAGAAAGGCGTACATGTATTTATATGTAAATGGTTAATGCGTTGATTCATTAAGGGGTCGCTTAACTCTTCGCTTGCTGAATTTTAAAATACATTTCTCCTTCTTTACCCATGCCCTGTTGTATAATTACATATATCTTCACTATGTACAAGTATTTCGCTGTGCAATCACTGCTGTGGAGTGCACTGGTTGCACAATCAATTTGTAAATAGTGCAGACCCTGATGAGACAGCTCCTGCAGGAGCTGTCTCATCTGGGTCTTCACTATTTACAGGTAGGTATATTGACGTGAATAGCAAGCGAAGGGTTAAAATCAGATCTGGAGCAATTTTGACATCTTCTGAATTGTTCTTGAGCTTTTGAGAAATTATTGACCGAGTGTCAAACAGTTTGGATCCTGTTTAAAAGCTGAGTTACTCGGCGGTTCATCTAAATTCTAACTTTTATGAAATGCTAGTCAGACACTGTGCAGTAGGCGAATGGATAAATGTAGAAATTAATCGAAAATGATGTAATAATGCAGTTTAGCATGATTACATAGAATATTGAAGTGATTAATTCGACAAGAGACATGCAATGTTAAGCCTTTATCCCTCTATCCGCGATCTGAATCGAATTCACAAACATGTTTGATCCAGAAGACATGCAGAGTAACTCGGCGTTTCATTAGGATCAAAACAAATATGTTTGGCACGTACTGAATAGCTTCTCAAATGCTGATACAATCAGAAGTAGTCCAAATGTCACCATTTGCAAAATTGAGCAGGTATTATTATTTTTGTTCACAGCGGGGCAAGAGTTAAATCTAATGGAATTGTTGCAGTTTGCAGCAATTGAGTTATGTATGTGATTCCTGTTATTTCCTTGACAAACTTGTTATCTTTTTACATCTAGCAAAACAACATCACCAGGCGAAATAAGAACATAAGATAACACAACTTATTGTTTATTTATCAGATTCAAGTTATTAGCATGTTCCCATTTTTAGACAGGTGGGGAAGAGGTGGGCGGTGAAACAAATTTGCAGGATAATTAACCATGATTTGAGTCGCATTTGCAAACAGTTTGGATCTAGATTAGACGCCGAGTAACGCAGTATCTCATTAGAATCTATATGGTGTGATGCTGTATTTAATTATTTGTAAATGTATGCCTTTTTCGCATAAATCAAACCATATACATGGTCTATATCGCTCCCCGGAAGTCTCTCTCTATACATATATTATAATAACAAGTGTTCCAACTGACAAGACGGGCATTCGATAGTACAATCGAGTCTGTAAATCTTACAAGTCTTGATAATTTCGTTATTATCTGGTCTATTGAAAGCCAAGATATTTCTCTACCAAACAAGCAAGGTTTTACGCAAGCGTAAAATGACTGCCTAACATGTATCAGGTGGCAAAATCACCAGTGTAAACCAAGAAGCGGATTATATAGTGTACTTGCAGAAAAAACACGATGGAGAAATCAGAGAAAGAACATACATGTATAACACTTGTATTAACCTGTCGAGTTTGAGAGTTTTTGTTGTGTTTGCATTTTAATTATGCAAATTTACTTTGAAATAAAAAAGTTTGTATTCAACTAGTTACCACATTCAGCTGACGGTTAATCGGTTATTCACTTGTTAACGTGTTGAAGTCATTTCATCAGCAAATCAGAGCTTAAGGCGCCATTTGGGTAAGTGTGGAGTAGGTTCTATACACGGGACGATGTGTGGATTGAATATGTCTGGATGCTAATATAGAATGGAGTAAAACAAAAACACATTAATGTCAAAATGACATACGAAAAGAAACAAATAGTGTGGTGTCTACCAAGGATCAAACTCGCGTACTCGAGTGCCATAGGCTAGCGCGTTACCACTACGCCACGATTGTTCTTAGTTTAAACATATTTTATTTCCATTCTATACATATATTGGAAATGGGGTTGGGTCACAAGTTCTGACAACGTTAGTTTCGACCCACCCCCTACAAAATTGTGTACAATCAAAATACAATTGTTCTTAAAACGATTGTTCTTAAAGTAAACGTGTATCAATTATAACTATATCACTAACATTTGGGAAATTCCCCCAAACGACTGACAACATTGAAAGAGTGCAAATGTTCGTGTCCATAACACACGTTTAAATACTTTCTGAAATCGAGAAAATGCAATAAAAAACATATTATTTCACCTCCCACTAGTTTCTGGCCTTTTCATTGGATAAGAGCAATCACATGGTGACCCCCTATATTTCTATAGAGGTTCAGTAGCTGACCCACTATTGGCACTATACAAAAAGATTTAATGCCATTCAAAATAGTTCGTCTTTTTAATCATTATTCTGATCCATGCTATTACATGTACTCATTTTAACAAGTATTCACTAAATATAACGGATTGGCGCAGTTTGAACCACTTTTGTTTGCTTTTTCCTTTTTGTTTACTTAAAATTTAGGCCTGCAGAATTGTGACGCGCAACGCTAAAAATACAACAAAATGACGTCATTTAAACGTTAACGTCATTCCGTAACAATAACAATGTCATCATCTGGGTCAAAATCAATGATTGAAAGTGGTCGATGAAATAAATCAGTTATTGGGTTTGTCACTACCGCCTCGCCCCCTATTCATCCTACAGACCCCCTATATTTCCGTAGTGAGTCAGTAACAAACCCAATAACTAATATTTTATGGAATATATTTGCAATAGTACAGTATCATATTTGCTTTTAATTCATATAAACATTTTCATTTATGACATTTGTTTTTGTAATTAGCTCCTTTCGATTAATGGAAACCCCGCTTTCGAAGAACATGTTCATGAACATGTGTATATGAAATTAAAATGGAAAAGTATCATGCGGAGTTTAAACAGTAATAAATGGGTAAGTAATAAATATTGAGAAAACAACAACATAAGTTTTGTGAATTTTAAAATAGACGAGATAACAAAAACATCTGTAGCAGTCGGCAGTTATAGAAACACAGGACCGCATTTAATCATGCAACAACTTCAAAGCCGTATGAGTATGAGCTGCCTTTCAGAAAGTCCAATAAATATAATTATCTGACGGTATCGTATGTATTATTATAAATTCAACAAGGATTTTCTCAAATACGTGGTTTCTGAACCATTAACAACGTTCGTGCACCCCGGTTTCACCATATAACCTGCGATAACCTGACGATTTGCAGTTCAAAGATAACTTTGCTGTTCAAACACCCGCTCCAATTTTTAAAAGACGTAACACTTCGTCTATTACGCGGAAATCAACAGACACATTCTGTTGCTTTCTGAAGCAATATAAAATTCTCTTTTTTACTCCGCTACTGAAATTATTGCTGAAAATGTGGTAATTATGCACAGAGTAGGCTACATCTTTAAGAAGGGGAAGGAACTTAAAAGAAAGATCTGAGATTCACGACATTGTTTTGAAGACGGTGATGGTTGACTACGAGAGTCCACTATTTTACCTCATACATATAAGTACCTGTAATCGTTTAACCCGTTCAGTGCTGAATCAGTGATGGACTAAGGAGTCAATTCAGTATGAAAAGATTTACATTTGTTAACAAACAGTGGAGATCCTGATTAGACGGATCCTCTAGGAGTGTTCTGTTCTGGGTCTACACTATTTGCAAATGGCATTGCACGCGTGTCCTGCATTTTAAAGCCTAACACTTTCGCAAAGAGAATAAAACATCTAATTAAATATTTATAATTCATTATTTGTACATGAACATTCATCAGGTAAAGAGTTAAAAGGTTATTAAAAATGCAATACATCTAGTTTTAGCATTTATTTAACCATGGGTTTCTATAAAAACAACTGAGGATTGCTTCGAAAGCAACATGCATATTAGAGCCTGTTCTGACATGCATGTATTTGATAAAGCCTATTCCGAAAGAAATACAAGTATATTTGATGATATCTCAATTGCTTACACCTGTATCTGCATTTGATAAGTTAAGTGGATGTAAGAATTATAGTACGGTGATTAGAAAAAAATCAGTTTAAGATTTTTAGAGATAGATTTATTTCGACAAACAGAATACATAATATATTCACAAAATATGTATCACACCAAAATAAATAGAGATAAGTTAAAATGATGCACAGGAAAACCAGGGTATGATTTCTATACCAAGGATAATACAAGAAAGAACATGCTCTAATTTCCATTGTGGTTCCTAACATAGGCGGCACCCTAATATAGGCGGCATGATACAGAGATACAAAAGATATAATATGAATGCTATCACAAAAGTAGATGTCATATCAAATGGATTATATTGTAAATGGAAAAGTAGTAAAGTCAAGCAAGCAAAGCCACATACAAGATGCAACCACCACCAAAACACCGATAGACAGCATGACACACACACAACCACACACCCAATCGCACACTCACACACGAGATGAACACAGAAAACATCAACAGCCACACAAGAACCAGAGACAAACACTCCACACATGAACAAAACCACAAGCACAAAGACGCAAGGCAAACAAAAGGAAGGGTGACAAAGAGAGTACCGCCTTGGCACGGTCAGTAGCAAAAACACCACCGGGGGTTTAAACCGGTTTACGGACGTCCTAACCTCACACTTCTCTCAAAGTCACCCTAGCTTTACAAATAGTGTAAATAAAGGTATCCCCGCCGGACTTCATATGTTCACGTCCAGTCATGGTGCGTATAGCTGCCAGATCCTGCTTTTTAATTCTAAGAAGGCGCAAAGCCTTTTGTATACCTCGTATGTACCCATACACAGAACACCGTGCAAGTTATATATAGTCATAGTTTATTATACTATTAAGATACTACCGCTACTGTATATAATGTAAATAATGTTTGTTTCTTTTAATTTATGTAGGTAACACCCTTTAATCAGTTTACATCAGGTCTGACTTGAGGTAATATTCGATCTTTTAAAACATTTCATAATGTGGCTTCTTGGCCATGTTTTGTCATCAGCTCTTATTAAACTACCTTATCATATTTTAATCACGCTGAACGCTTAGTCTTTGAGAGTTATGTGTGCGGTATTAAAGGATATTGCGTGCATTTTACATGCTGTACATAATGGTTTTGATAATGCAATGCGTGATAAATAGCTGTGATAGTCTCTTATAATTCAATTATGAATTTGTATATATACATATATGTTAAACTGTGATATACATGAATTGTAATATTAATATGTTGTATGAAGAAGAGACAGAAATAAATAAATATATAAATAAATATATACTACAGTATTCCATCTTGTGTGGTGATAGGTATACGTATACTGTATTCAATAACCGTATACGATGACAATTCATTAGAATGCTCCATTACTCTTTCACCCCTGAAAATTGTAATGGAATATTCCAGTTTCCAATTAGATCTAGTTCATTTATGATTATTTATGTGGGGTCTGCAATATTTTGCAATATGGCAAACAGTGCAGATCCTGACCAGAGGGCTCCTTAAGCAGCATGCTGGTTTACTTTTAAATGCTTAATGTGGTCATGTATCTAAAAAAAAACTGTTAAGGGCCATCATACAGGGTTTGATCGAGAAATAAACATTTAAGTCATAATCAGGTCTCTTATAATTGCTCACTTTATGATTATAGGCGCCATAGCCGGTAGTGCTGTAGCCGGTATAGCGGGTAGTGCCATAGCCGGTAGTGCTGTCGGAGACGCTGTGCCAGTCAAGCCGATCTACAAGGGCTCCATCGACCCAGTGTCGCCCCCAAACAAATTTTCCAAAGCGATTCAGCTTGGCACATTCACCAAACCATTGGTTCAATGGAGAAACAATGAAAACTTACTTGACAGATGTATTGATACCCAATATCAATAAAATCAGAAAACTGTGTCGATTGTTTACATGTTGCGTGCTCATATTATTACAGAGTTTAGAGATCTTCTTAAGCAGAACCTATCTATCAATTTGATCATTCCTCCATGTACCACTGACAAATTACAGCCAACGGACCTTTCTGTGAATAAATGTGTCAAATAATTCATGAACAAACAGTTTGAAACTTGCTAGGGGCGTGAGTAGTGTTGCACTTTTAATTACTACTCATGAAAAGACCCAATAAAACCGAGTCTGCAATTTTCTCTTTTTAAATTTCTACATTTGCTGCGAAGGATCACCCATTTTCAGAATATTGGTACAGTGAGCAGGTAATGACTCATTTGGGGCGAAAGTGACAGTTGTCAACAGTGTGTAGATCTGGCGCTGACTAAAATGAAAGTGCCAAATGGTTGTGTGAGCTTTACCAGCATTTGAAAGATAATACAGGAATTATGAAAGCTGGATTTAAAGAAATCCTTGAGAACATCGAAAACCTTGGTGAGCCTATCCTTTCAGATTAGATGCTATGAAGGGTTCATACAGTGCATGATAAGTAGACATGTATTCAAATGGCAGTCAGAATTCATAGCTTCGTGACCCTGGTTTAAGCCCCATTGTACTGAGTTTGATTTATGTTATTGATCCTTTACAGTGTATATAGATGTCAAATAATTTTTAAACATCTTTTAACTTCATTCTGCATCCAGTTATTCTAAGTGTTTGTGCTCATTAACCATTTCAGCATTGAATTTCAACATGCTCTAAAGGGGGGTCAGGGGGATATTTGGAATGGTACTGATGGAAAATTGGGTTATGAAATTTCTTTTCAAGTACGATTCAAACATACCAAATAAGAATGCTTTATATTTTGTGAAAACAACCAAATTAACCATCAACCAAAATACATGTAACCCGATATACGGCATTTGAAACTACAGTAAAACCCCGCTAATGCGACCACCAAAAAGGGGCATATTTCTGGGTGACAGAGGCAGGTGGTAGCTTAATGCAGGACGAAAGTTATGTAGAAAGCTCCTATAGGAGCTTTCTGCATAACTTTCGTCCTGCATTAAGCAACCACCTGCTTTAAACGGCGCCAATGGCTGTTTATTAAGTGGTCGCATTAGCGGGGTTTCACTGTATTCTAAAGAGTCATCACAACATAAGGTTTAGTGAGGAAAAGTTTCGAATCTGAAAATAGCTCTGCTTAATGTTGCAGTAAACACGACTGTATATCCAGCAGCACATGTTCTTGGTACAAATCATTGGTCATTGTATAAGTACGTGTGGTGGTTGGGATGGGGATTGGACAGGAGCGTAGCTGAATTTAAATGTCATGTACATACAATGACCTTATGTTGGAATGTAGAGAGGCGATCCCAATGAGTTGCAGCAAGGTGCAGTTCGGCTTAGAAACATACGACAGTATTTTCAGGTTTTCCAGTCAGGCGGTTTACAGTAATAAGAGATCTAGTTGGTGGCTTATTAACCATTTACTCCATAACGAGGCATTACTATGTTTTTGCAAACAGAGTAGACCTAGATTAGACGGCTCCTATAGGAGCCGTCTGCTCCAGGTATGCTCTATCTTATTATGAAATAATATATAAATATGATTATACAGTTTGGGATATGGCCAGACATTCGTGTGTTCAAATATTAATAATTCAATTAATATTCATTACTTATTTCATAGATATTCATGAAGTAAAGGGTTATTCTTGCATTAACTGTTATAATGCATTTCCAAAATGGAACGGTCCATCGATGTTTAACGGTGATTCATTCAGTATGGAAAGGTATAATTCGCAAGAGGAATTTGAATAATAGACACTGCAGACCTTGCTCAGAGGCACTCTAAGAGCCCGCTAGTCGTCTATTCGCTCTATTCAAATGAGAGCCAAACCATTCCACAATCAGATGGTTAACCTGTTAACGAGTCTTGCAAACAGTGTAGACCCGGGTAAGAGGGCTCCTTAGAAGGGTCCACTCACCATTGTCCGCGCTGTTTGTCGTGGCACACCTTTCTTTAATCAATAATTCCTGAAAATTCACAGTACGCTTGATCTATTTGAATTTTTGAATAGTTTTGTTGAAAATTAAGTGCCATTGAATACGTTGGCATTGGCACACATTGTAGTCCTAGATCTTAGAGTTCTTATAAACCCCATCTGATAGGTAGTTTAAACATATTTATTGCATATAATGTCATGCATGAGATTGGGCTACAAGATTGTACAGCATTGTATAATGCCCTCCCTCCAGGTAATACAAATGCAGCGTCGTGGCAATAAACAAACGGTTATGGATAAATTAGTCTGTTTAATGAGACACGAGTAGAGGTTTACATAGCCCTCTGATCTAGGTATACACTGCTTGTCATTCTAAACTACGTCGCAAGTCTAAACATGTCATACTGAGTGGACTCTTTAACCTTTAGCCTGCTTAGCAAATTATTTTTACATATTTTTTCACTTACATGTACCACATTTACAAAATTCAGGCTATAATCAATGTGTCTAGACAAAATGGTGTCAAACAGTTTGGATCCTGATGAGACGCCGAGTTACTCGGCGTCTCATCTTGATCCAAACTGTTTGCATAGGCATTCACTAATCCGCCCATAGCAGGCTAAACGTTAATTAAGAACTGATTGGCTATTCTACCCTGAACAGTCAGTATATACAGAAGCGTCTGGCCGAGAGCCAGCCAACTTGAATCCTAGTGATATACCGAGTTACTCGGCGTCTCATGCAAGTCATGTCTGGGTAAGGTATAACAGGGACACCTACCTTTGTTTTTAATATGCTCGAGGTTTTAACCCATTTCCTCCTAGACTATTTTTAGAAACAACCTTTTCGAATAAATCTACTGAAAAGGGGCGGTTACTATGCAAAAGGAATTGCATTCCTACGAAACCAATGTGATAAAAAGAGCATTTGCTCCTACAATGCTTTTTACAGATGCACCAAAAGGCGTCAGTATGAGAGAATGAATTAATACCACTGAACCTTTTGAATGTTGGGAATTATTTGACTGTCATTTGCAAATAGGGTAGACCCAGATCAGTCTGTTACCAGAGGAGGCCTTTAGTGGTTTTTTATTCAAACTCGTATGGCCAATGTAAACCCCTCTAAACCGGAATTCTAGAAAAGTACTTAGATACTTTTAGGTAGATAGCTGCTTAATGCAGGACGAAAGTCATGCAGAAAGATCATCTAAAAGCTTCCTGCATAGGAACAAATGCTCAATTTATCACAATGGTTTCGAAATTATACAATTCCAAATGTTCCATTTTTTCTAATAAATGCGTATTTTCGGTAGATTTATTCAATGAGGTTGAATCTAAAAATAGTCTATGAGGAAGATGGTTAATTCACTTTGAAAATGCAGCATTGAAGGGGATACAAATACAAATAATCAGAACAGAATAACATAACATCTTCCCTTGTTTGTTTTGAAAATATTTATTAGAGGGCGGTGCTTGATTGATATTCCCTATGCGCAGATCAACTTACATTGTATAATGGCAGGATATAAATATAGAAGATAAATGTATACTTTATCATATCCATTAGTACAATCATGTACTTGAATTCAATATTAGACAATAAATGATTAACCCCTTCGTTGCAACGACATGACATCTGCTACGATTTTATATTTTAAATGTTCTTCAATTTTCAAGAAATATGATCACTATATTAAACGGTCTCAATCGTCTAATCTGGATCCAAACTAAAAAACACAACCCTTTTATCCCGATTTATTTATAATAATTGTAAAATTATTTATTTGTGAGAATTTATCATCCTTAATTTGGAATGGTTTTGATACTATTATTAAAGAGATTTTATTATACCTTTTTTATATATAAATCTTAAATGATGGCGAGCACCTATGTTAACAGTTATCATAGGTCTTTGGATGAAAATGATGAAGATATTATTATTGTTGTTATTTGATATGATGATCATGATGATGATGATGATGATGCCTGAAGTGAATTGTTGGAAAAGCCATTTAACCCTTTAACCTTTAGCCTGCTATGGGCGGATGAGTGAATACGAGTAACTCGGCGTCTCATCAGGATCCAAACTTTTTGACACCCTAATTGCATTTTGATGGACAAAGTGATTATAGCTTGAAATTTGAAAAAATGTAGTAGGTGAACAATTCCGTAAAGATAATTTGCTCAGTAGGCTAAAGGTTAAATTCTAGTAACGCTTATATGCGTAACTTACAATTCTATTTTGGCTGGTCAAACCAGCCACATTTTTGTCAAAACGACCCCATAAAAACGTAGACTTGCCTCCAAAAAGTGTCTTGAAACTTTTAATTACGGTCAGGTGGTAGCGTATATGTTGAACGAAGTGTGTCAACAGTATTATAGTAAAACCCCTCTATTACGACCATTGTGAAAGTAAATGTGCATTGTGAAAGCAAAACATAAAGCTCCTTTAGAAGCTGCCACATGCCTTTGATACGATCAATTAGCTTTCTTTTAAGTGGTTGTAATAGAGGAGGGGAACAATGTCGACAATTTATACTGTATCCAGTTTGAGGAAACCGCTTTTCGTTTACTGACATACTAATTATGTGAATGAACCATTTCAGTACAGGAAACGAGTCGCTAAAGTCATTTGCAAACAACGTAGACCCAGATGAGAGGGCTTTAGGAGCCCTTTCATATTGGCCTGTACAGTTTGTCATGTTACACTTTTCTTTTAAAACATTCGTCAAGCTTGAAATACTTCATTTTCAATGTTGTTATAGTTTCTGGTCCTTCGGAATCATTAGTTTTGATGTAATAAGTTTTGAAAATTGAATACTGCTTAAGCCGGTGCTAGGGGGCGTGAGTAGTATTGCATGTTTAATTACTACTCATGAACAGATTCAATAAAACCGAGTCTGCAATTTTCTTTTCGCATTGCTACTTTTGCTTTCGAAGGATCTCCCACTTTCAGATTATGTTTACCATTTCCTTCATATAAACGTGTTTTCACGCATTTGCAAATAGAATAGACCCATACCAGACGACTCGGCTCGTATTGGAACTGCCTGATCAGGGTATGCTCTGTTTGCTTATGAAATTACAGTTACTACAGTTACCAACACAAACCTGTCTACAAATGTGTGTACAAATGCCATTATAAAAATAGCTACTAAATATGCATGGTGTCATTATTTCCTACATTAATGTTGAACAGGGAAATATGGAACGTCATAGCTGTCATACAATAACCATTTTCTGTTTATTGAGTATACTCTTTATTATGTTATGTACTTTCTTTATTATGTTATGTACATTCTTTATTATGTTATATACACTCTATATCATGTTATGTACTTTCTTTATTATGTTAATGTACTTTCATTATTATGTTAATGTACACTCTTTATTATGTTATGTACACTCTTTATTATGTTATGTACCCTCTTTACTATGTTATGTACACTCTATATCATGCTATGAACTTTCTTTATTATGTTAGTGTACTTTATTATGTTATGTACACTCTTTATTATGTTATGTACACTCGTTATTATGTTATGTAACTTCTTTATTATGTTATGTACATGTTTTATTATGTTATGTTATGTACATTCGTTATTACGTTATGTACACTCTTTTTTCTGTTGTGTACTTTCTTTATTATGTTATGTACTTTCTTTATTATGTTATGCACATTCATTATTTTGTTATGTGGTTTTGTTTTAGTATGATGTTGTCACAACCTGCAATAGTAATAACGTATGTTGCACCATTGAAACAAATGTCTATTCAGTGGCAATATTTAAAAAAAATGTCAAGTTTCAAACTTGAAACTGTCAACTGCTTACAAGACAACGATCTGGCCAGATTGGGATTCGAAACAATCGGTGACCGAGTTTGATGTTCGATAAGAAATTCCAATACGATCTGCCTCTGGTTGTGATATAGTAGCTTTTAGCGTTGTAATTATGAGAGTTAGCGGCTGGCTAAAAATTAATGACTAGATTTAAGGAAATGACAAAAGCTTTTTCTATAAATGCGAGACTAATTTCTATTTATATATGTGACAAAAAATCCGAATACTGTTTATATTTCTTCACTTATTGTTAGATCTACATGTATATATATATTTTCCCAGCGGGTGCACATATTTTTGTGAGGGCCAACCGCCGATGGTGAATGCTAGTGAATTAGGCATTACTGATTAAAATGATAGCGATGAATGTCGTTGTCGGTGTAGTTTAACGGTAGTAGCATTGACTTAGGAAACCCGAGTTCGATCCTTGGTAGAAGCAGTTAATGTTGTCCTCTTGGCACCCGTAGTTTACATGCTTTCGTTTTAAACTATTTGTAAAATTTCCTAAAGATATTTCGGCTTTTGTTTACCCGAGACTTATAACTCGTTTGTTTTGTTTTCAGATGACCCGTTTTGCATATTTCACCAATTTGCATGATTTGTGTCAGCTAAATCTTGTAAATGTAGTCTATACAACTAACGCGTGTAAGGGTATGTGGCAATAGGCACTCTCTTACACCCGGTGACATTACATATACCTCTGTAGTTGACTCAGAATGTAGTCCGAAATGAAACTAACTCCCGTACAAAACAGAAAGTAAAGTGTTTTTGTGTTTAGCTGACAGTTCAACGGAAGAAAAGCAAACGGTTGGGATTTCCCAATAAGTTTTTAGGGTTGTAGCAGAATTTCAGTGCCATTATAAGAAGTTCGGAATCTACAGTTTGTAGAAACAGTTTTCGAAATATTGAGCACACAACATTCCATTCTGTTTGTTTACATTTTTGTAATAATCGTAATAACTGTATTACCAATTTTATGATAAAATAAAAGCTATTTATTCTTAATTCAGACTATTTAGATATAAACTCAGATAACCATAAAATACAAACTTTTTGTTTTGCCAAGATTCTTGTCATGAGCCCATCGCAGAGGGTGTATGTGAGAGTAACGAACGACAACTCTGCAAGGAGATTTTGCAATAGCTTGTTCGGTAGAGCACGTGCTTTACAAAAATGAAAATGCGTTTTTATGAGGGAAAGAGTTAAACCACTCAGCTTTATGAGATGCATGAGCACGCAAAATAAGAATGTTTTGGTCTCTACTGGTTCAAAGTGAATAGCCAATGTTACGTCTGCAGTTAAAATTACAGGGAAATGACACTTGACCTGATACCGCGACCAGATACCATTTAAAAGATGGAGTGTTATGAGATGCATATGCATGCCCAGAGTCTTTATCTGTACCAAAGTCAAAAGTAAGAGCCAACATTAAATTAAGGAGATAATTACTTTTGACACATAACTGTGACCTTAACCAAATACATCTGATCAGGGTATGCGTTGTTTGCATATAACTGTTTACCAATATCAAACAATCATGTGTATATATGCTATTATAACTAAATCAGCTAATAAATATTCATGTCATTCTTTCACACATGAATAGTCAACAGGGAAATTGCTAATATTAATATCATGGTTACCTTGAAACCTCATCTGACTATGACTGATACAGGTTTTATGTTAAACTACTTAAATGTGACATTTAGTTTTGAAAAATATAAAGTTAAGGTGTTTCATTATTTTTTATTTTTTCCCATACCAGCAAAGATGAAAGCAATCATTAGACATAATTCTACCAAACTATTTTAATTTTGTGGCATTGATTACAAATTTCATTAATATACCTTAAATAATAAAAGGTTATGACATTTTCAGTTCATCAGGGTCTGGATATTTTAGTACCAGAGCTTTTAACCATTTTTCAAATGTCATAACTTCTTATTTCATTTTCGGAACATTTTGAAAGAACAAAAAAGGTCTGAAAGCCCTTGTTTAGAATTTTCATTCTGAAATAAGATAAGAAAATCTGGCGCACTAAGTACTGACGAATAAATAAAAACGTCTGGATGTAGACAATAGGTTTATTTTTAATAACCAAACTACATGTAATGTTTGAATAATTGCTGTCCAGTCTAAACAGGTTAACCCTTTCGCTCATATAAATGCCTTTTCACATCTTTGCAAACAGAGTAGACCCAGATCAGACAAATATTGTAGGACCCGTATGACCAGGATTTGCTCTGATTGCTTGTAGAATAATATAAAGATCTGATTCTACGTTGTCTGTCATGGCAAAATAGTAAACTTACAAAAATCAAGCTTATTGATATTCATGATGTCATATTTTTGAGCGTGAATATTCAATAGAGATAGGGTTAATATAATATAATGCGTATTAGATAAATTATCCCATAACTTCATATAATGCTTTTCTACGCCTTTGCAAACAGAGTAGACCCGGATTAGG
This sequence comes from Azorinus chamasolen, assembly GCA_963576725.1. NCBI lineage: Eukaryota > Metazoa > Mollusca > Bivalvia > Cardiida > Solecurtidae > Azorinus > Azorinus chamasolen. The sequence goes on along the minus strand of OY755241.1, from coordinate 38,933,986 downwards.
CGGTTGAATCAATGAAAGGGGGAGAACTCTGCTGTCCTCCCTTAATGCAAAATACTATAATACTTACATTATTATCGATCAATGTCTATTGTCTACACGATTTAACGATTTTATCTTAAAAAATCAATAATAGTCTATATTCTCTCTGTCAACTTATTTTAAATGTGAGATTTACGACTGAATAGCTTTAATATAGTTCGTCTTAATTGGCTGCTAGAGTACGACAAAGGCCGGTGTCGAACGCAACATGCATCAAGCACCAAACACCAAACAAAGAATTTTAAATAATGAAAGTTGATGTACATGTATATGGCTTCCCGCTTGCTTACCAATTTATTTTATTTCTTTCATTTTTGTTTATTTAAATTCTATTTTGAGACTGATCAACAACGTATAATTATGTTACTGGAAAGAGCCCGCGCTGGTGCGGGCAGACTGTTTGATTCATTCTGGTGAATTGCAAGGTACAATCACTACAATGCTTTTCCAATATCGTTATTAATTATAGTGTGACCTTAAGTTTTATGTTAAAAATGTTTTGGTTTACAGGACAAAATATCGGAAAAGCATAGTTTATGTAAGGGTAAACACTTTATCTGATAGACTTCTTTACACCATAGTAGATAATGTTGATAATGTTGATAATAACACAGAAAAAGATCCGCTCAAGTAGTGCTTATACCAAGATGCATTTGAATTTAAATATATATTATATAACACAAATATAACATTCAAATCAAAAGGGCATCAGTGATCAAGAGTAGTTGCAGTCCCTAAATGGCAATTGCTTTGCTTCTTATAGCACTGGGTTTGGTCCAGGTCTTAGTCTGGTCTGTCAAATAAGGATGTCTTCCAGCCGGCTTTTAAGTAAACTGAAATACTATTGACGCAATAAAAACCAAATAAATGTTTACAACAAACATATTAAGAGCACTAATTTAAGTGCCATTTAAGCAACGGTTTTTTAATTAATCTGTTAAATACTATTTGGTAAAGAGAAACAGCTAAATCCAATGTGTTTGGTTTGTGATGAAATAAATGATTGTAATCAATACATGTACCTAAAATGATTTTAAAATATGAAGCAGCTGGGCATAACTGTAAAGATAATAAAGACGTTTTTTCATTTCAAGATATCCTTTATGGTTTTGTTACAGCTGCTCGGGGAGTGGTGTCGTTTCAGCTAATATAGTTCCTTATAGATGTAATTGATATTATGATATTGTGAAAATGAATTAATTTAAATACAGTGTTGTAGGCGAGTAACAATCTTGTGTCTATAAAAAACCTTTAATCACCAGCAAGTTCTCTTACAGAACGGTACACCCTTATAACACAATTTCCAGATTATAATAAATGCGTTAAATAGCATTCGACAGTCATGCACGTTTATCAGTGACTCTGTAAAGTACTAGTATATAATATGCAAACACGTCGAAGTCCGTCTAAAGAGTAAAATCCGTCTAAATGAAGCAACGGACAGTGTTGTATGAATGTTCTAAAATGGTACTGTGCCAGTCTCAGTCTCACTGTCTGTGACAACAGAGACAACAGTATGACCCGTTAGGTGCTGGCGTGATTTGACCGAGGTGTGCTTCAACAACTTCTGCTCTCCGTCTGTCATTCTCGTTAGAACACTTTTGTAAGGAAAACAATAGAATCGATTGCATTAAAAACAGTAAAAACAACAACGGTAACATATGCATATGGAGTATGCAAATAAATGGCACAATGCCAGTCTGTGAGAACTGCACACGTATTTGGGCCTTGGGGCGATTTAGCCTTGGACGCATCAGCTGTTTGGCTCTTCGTCTGTCATTTTATTTCCTAGTCTTTTTGTAAACAAAACAATACAGCTATAACGCCGATAACTGTTGAAAGGGCAACCTTTTTGCATTGTACATATAAATTACCTGCGTTATTGGTTATTAGCCTTTCTGTGCAGGCAGTCTGTTGCTCCATATGCGTTCGCTCTCCATGTGCCCTGGGTCTAAACGATAGTAAGTTCGACCCGAAAGGGAGGAAACTGTGAGAACGTAGATTAGTTTATTGAAAGTCGGCGAAAACATCACGTGATGCACGTATAAACAGTAATAATCCGTCTAGTGTTTTGTCAACATATATTAAAAGAGAAACAAAACAAACAAACAAAAAATAATACGTTAACTTTGTGTCCGTATCGGAATATTCACCAATCGTCACTCACCTTGGAAGGTATTTTCCCGTCTATTGTTAGATGGAATATTTCTGTAGGTAGGGGAATTTCTCTGTCTGTATCCAAACTGCTGATACTAATGATTTTTTCGATGTCAAATAACACAACTTCAATATGTAAACTACCCGCACATAACATTACCCAATATGTACGTTGTGCCGTATTTACGGCAAATCCGACAAAAATCGTGCTCGTTCTCTAATTAGTAGTATAGATATTCATTCTATTTGTAAACCGAAGGGACTACGTGCTCAAGATGTTATTCCAAAGTAGCGTCCGGTTTGTTTGTGCTGAATTCCATTGCACCTTTCTGTACTTTTTGCAGCAGGGAGAAGGGTCAGTAGAGAGAGCTAGGAGGGAGTCGATGGCAGTGAACCAGATTTCCTAATAATTGTAAGATTCCATTTTCATTTGACATTATGTAAATAAACCGGTTGCCGCGTGACAATGTGAAAACAATTTATATAAGTTAGTGACAATTGGGTACAAAATTACACATGTGGAACAACAGGCATTCTTTTGAACAACAAAGTCAGTCTTTAAAGTTCGGATTAAAAGACTGATTGTTTGTATTCCACATGCTGTGGAATATTGGGAGACTATGAATAATTACTTCGGCTTCGTTTGCTTAACCCGTTACTCCATTTCTACGCCTTTCTACGCCTTTGCAACAGCGTAGATCCAGATCAGAGGCTACTGTAGGAGCCGTTTAATCAGGGTCATATAGATATGATTCTTTGGTTCTACAGTTTCTGCATTTGCCAAAATTTCTTGTTTTGATGTGCCATTATAAAACATAATCTTATCAATATTCATGATGTCATTATTTATTTCATGAATATTCATCTCGCAGTGCCGTAAAACCCAACTCACCCACTCACTCACTCATTCAAAGAGTAAAGAGCTAATGCACCCCAAAATGCAACGGGTTGCATTCATATTTGAACGCCCCTCGTATTGTCACCGCATTTTCATATATATTATATTTACTCGCTTTACAATATGATAAGTCTTATCTAGATGTTTAACCCTTTCCCCCATTATAAATTGTCTGCTATGGTCAAACATTCATGCGTTCATGTACCACTGTATGAAATAATTCAATTCATATTTATGATGTCATCTATTTTATAAATATTCATTAAGTAAAGGGTTATGTTTGCATTAACTCTTATCATGCATTTCCAGGATGGAATGGTCCGCCGATGTTTTACCATTTCCCTTATGTAAGCTCATTTTGACGCATCTGCAGAGTAGACCCAGATCAGACGGCACCTATAGGAGCCGTCTAGTCAGGATCTGCCCTGTTTGCTTATGGTGTTACCCACTATTCTTCATTCAATTAATTTATATTAAGAGTTCCCGTCGCGGGATTTACAACTGGCGAAAGGAGCCTCCTGTCGCCAACTGTAGACCAATGATTTGTAGCGAAAGGAGCTTTATCAAACCAACTTACCTGAAGTAACCCACAGATCTACATTCAATTACATTAAGAATCCCTCCCATCTCGAGCATTTTGTTACTTGCAAATTATTGGCCAAGGAGTATCCTGTCAGTTGTTTCGATGGGCACTGTTCGTAGGTACTTGGTGTGTGTGTGTCGCTTTGTACTGGGTGGTGGATCTTGATGGTAAGGATAGCCCAATCTCTTTGAAACCACCTGGGTCGTGGCTTGGCACGACATTGTTTGTCTCGTTCAGTGTCGGTTGGATTGATATTACGATACTCCTTTGCCAATTGTGCATACGGGGTGTATATATTGGTGGTTTGTTTGCAATTGTTGTAATTGCATTATGTTTGTTTATATGCATTAGCTACAAAATTGACCTATTCTGTTAACCCATTGTCCTACATACTCGTATGTAAGGCAATATCTTATTATTTATTATTTATTTATTTATTTAAGTCTCATCCATGTACATACGTAAATAGCTACAAAACATAGGTTGTTAACCAACATAACATGTACACAGCCATTCTTTAAAGAATTATAGGAGATTGTAGATTAATATATCATATATCATTGCACACGGTAACATCTATTTACAGAGAGTAATTTTTAACCATGTGAATCTAGCTAATCTCATGTTAAAAAACTGCAATATGACCGTTCCGTTAAAAACAGATTTGGACAAAGTACACTAAACGTGTTTATTTAAAAAATGCCTTAAAATAACCGTTATTACCTTGATCAGATCAAAGATAGGAACTGATTAGCTATAAACACATGGAATAATAACTAAAAGGTAAGGGAAAATAATACCAATAGAGGACATAATTTACATAACAAAGCAATACGTGTCTCACATGATGACTTATGTATAGTGTTGTATGTCATACATAACCCCGATCCATGTGCTTCTGTGTCGTAACTGTATGATGAACTGACACTGTACATATAATGTTTCATTTGAGTTTTGGTGACATGAGTGGGCGGACACAATATGCCGTTAGTCACGGTGTGCGTCTGTTTCCCTTGAATTGAGGACATAACATGTACAGAAAAGGATGATATTGTTTTTTATGCATAGTTCTTAAATTAATTCAATTTTTGATAGTTTTATTGATATCTCTATCTTAAATTTCATTGTGTTTTAAATATTCTATACGCATTATATATATTCAATCCTGTACATGTAATTTAATCATGTGAAGCACTTTTGAACGCACACATCCTGTGTGAAAAGAGCGCTATATAAATGTGGTATAATAATAATAAAGAGCTCCTTTCATGGTCTTTACAGCTGATGAAAGGAGCCTCCTTTTGCCAACTGTAGACCATGGAATGTCATCGAAATGAGCTTTATCAAACCACGTTACCTGAAGTAAAAAATTCTGAAAGGGGGTGATCCCCGAGAGCAAAATTTGCAACACAAAAAGAGAAAATTGCAGACTCGGTTTTATTGAGTCTGTTCATGAACAGTAATTGAAAGTGCAACACTGCTCACGCCCCGTAGCACCGGCTTAAGCGGTATTCAATTTTCAGAACAAGAAGTACTGAAATTCATGATCTCGAAGGATCAGAAGGTATAACAACACTGAGAATGAAGTACGGGGCGACGTTTTACGGCCGCCACACAAGCACTTAACACCTGCTGTTGTGAAGATTATAAATTCTGAACCACAGTTCTTCATACAATTACAGTAAGAGTTCCTTTCGCATGATATACAGCTGGCGAAAGGAGCTGCAGAACATGGATTTTCAGCGAAAGGAGCTTTATCAAACCAACTTATCTGAAGTAACCCAAAATCATTAATTAAATTTCATTAAGGGCTCCTTTCGCGGGATTTACAATGGCGAAAGGAGTCTCCTTTCGCCTACTGTAGACCATGGAATGTCAGCGAAAGGAGCTTTATCAAACTAAGTAACCTGAAGTAACCCACAGTTCTTCATTCAATTACATTAAAACTCTATTTGCAGGATTTATGTACAACTGGCGAAAGGAGCATCCTTTTCCAACTGTAGACCATGGATTTTTAGCGAAAGGAGCTTTATCGGACCAACTTACCCCAAGTAACCCACATATCTTAATTTAATTATATTAAGGTCTCCTTTTGCGGGATTTACAGCTTGTGAAAGGAGCCTCCTTTTCCAACTGTAAATCATCGAAATTCAGCGAAAGGAGCTTTATCAAACCAACATTAAGTAACCCACAGTTCTTCATTCAATTATATTAACGGCTCCTTTCGCGGGGTGTACAGTTCTTGATTTCATTATATTAAGAGTTCCTTTCTCTAACAGGAGCAAATTCTCTATTTATCACAAGGGGTTCAAAACGTCAAGAGCGTCAATATGAGGGAATTGGGTTAAAGCGTACAGGACAAGACAAAACTTTTGTCAAATTCTAACCCTCTCCTATTAGCCTTCGAATTTGTTTTGTTCCATTTGGGCCGTAATCATATTTCCCCTTTCAAAGTGATGGTATCTACGTGCGTACGTGCGTATCGCTAGCTACGCCCTTCCTTGTGGGGTCATGCGTTTCGCCGCATACTGATACGAAAATGGAATTCCATGCAGTATCTGATACATGTCACGAGGAATATTGACCTAAAGTTGGAATGTAGAGAGCAGATCCTAAGGAGTTGCCTTAGAAACATAACACAATATTGTATTCAGGTTTTCTAAGCTGGCAACTTACAATAAGACGAGATCTAGTGTGTGACTTATTAACCCTTTACTCCATAACGAGGCATTTATAAGCCTTTGCATACAGAGTAGACCCAGATCAGACGGCTCCTATAATCCGGGTCTGTTCTGTTTACTTACGAAATAATATAGATATGTTCATAATTGTTTCTGCTATGACCAAACATTCATGTGTTCATGTGTCGCTGTATAAAATAATTCAATTAATATTCGTGATGTCGTAATCTTTTTCATAAATATTCATGAAGTTAAGTTAAGTGTGCATTTTATCATTGTTATAATGCTGCATTTCCAAGATGGAATAGTCAATCGATGTTTCATTCAGTATGGAAAGGAGGTATATTTCGCAAGAGGAATTTGAATAGCGGGCTCGTAGAGTGCATCTGAGCAGTGTCTGCTGACCTTGCTCAGATGCACTCTACGAGCCCGCTAGTCGTCTCTACGCTGTATTCAAATGAGAGCTAAATCATTTCCCGCATTCAGGTGGGTTAAATCCTGTTAAGCGCAGTAAACGAGTCACTACAGACATTTGCAAACAGTGCAGACCTGGGGGAGAGGGATCCTAGAAGAGTTCACTCATCAGGGTCTTCACTGTTTGTCGTGGTACACATTTCTTAAAACAATAATTCCTGAAAAAAATCACAGATTGACCTGTTTGAAATTTTGAATAGTTTTGTTGAAATTTCAGTGCTTGAAATAACATGTGTGTACAGTCTCTAAATCGGAAGTCTGGTAGAGAAGAATTTAGATACCTTAGGCAGGTGGCTGCTTAATTCAGGGTGAAAGTCTTGCAGAAAGCTCCTCTAGGAGCTTTCTGCATGACTTTCACCCTGCATAAAGCTGTCACCTGTCTCCACTCTCCAAGACCGATATTTATACTAAATTAAACGTCGTGTTTAGAGGAGTTTTACTGTACTTGTAGGCCTACGTGATTCTAAGACGAACATTTGAGCATTGTCTACTCTGTTCGCAAAGGCGTAGAAATGGGTATGTATGGAGTAAAGGGTAAAGAGACACGGGTTGACTACAGACACAGAATGAAACGTCTTTCTGCTTTCATTATTTTTATGACCTTTAACCTTGATATAAGCACCCCTTGGTCGCTTTACAAACAGAGAAGACCCAGATCAGAAAGCTCCTTAGGATCTGATTAGGATCTGATCAGGGTCTATTCTGTTTGTTTATGGAATTATACAGATCTGATTCTACAGTTTCTGCCATGGCCAAAACATCTTGAGTACGATATACAGTTATGAAAGTTCGACGAGTAAATATTCGTGATGACTTTTTATTGTTCATGAATATTCATCAAATGAAAAGGTTACATGTAAGAACCAAACTGAAAACCTTTTAAATATATATTGTTTATGCACGGAGAAAAGACGCAGATTGTACATGCACTAACGAAGACGTTACATTCACAGTGACATGTTTGTAATTGTCAAAAAAAACATCGATAGCCGTTGTCGACCATTGTTAGCCGTTGTCGGCCATTGTTGCCCTTACCTTTATGCTGATAAGAGATACAAGGTGTACATTTGCAAACAGCTTGGTTCCTGATGAAACGGCGGGTAGCCCTTTGTCCCATCCGGGTCCAAGCGGCTCCACACTAGGTCAATACTTTTCTGCTCAAAAGCTGGAGTGAATTGAAAGCAGGCAATACGTGCAACTTATCCGAATATTTCGGAGACATCATATTTTTTATCACGATCAAGGTAAAGTCGTCGGTAGAGTTGACAACAGGTAAGTGTCTTGTCATAACCTTTCGAATGCTCCCGGCGACTCCTTGGTGATAATATCAATCATCCAAAAAATATTAGTGAATATATCTTGTAATAGTAAAAACACGTTTTAGCCATCTCGGTTTTATGTTTATGTGAAAAAAGGTCATTATATATTGTATATTATAAATCTTATCAGCGGGATTTTCAGCAGACGACAATTTTTCCCGCCATTTTAAAGGGTTATGGTCATTAACGTTGTAAGAGCTTGTAACTACAACTGTTACCTTTAGAATGCTAACGGCGTGTACGTGATAACGTTTGCAAACGGTTTCGATACTAATGAATCGTCGAGTAGCTTGGCGCCCTGTAAGCATTTAAGCTATTTAATTCTCGATTGTTTTCATGAGAAGCAGAAAGAAAATTTATATCGAAACTGATGCCGAAGGAAACATGTTACAGACGACAATTTCCTCAACACGCCAAATGTTTACCCTTACCCGGCTGTAAAAATAATGTTTACTCAAATTTGGATATGGTACAATTATGACTACTTCCGAATTGAACAAACGTATTATTTGTGAAAATGCTGACCGAGTATCAAACAGCTTGTGTTCTGATGAGATGCCGAGTTACTCGGCGTCTCATCTGGATACAAGCTGTTTGCACGTGCGAGTCAGGTTGCGAATAGCGGGATAATGATTAATTACCATGCAAGAGCGCGCGGACAAGCGTTACCGTGCACATCCGGGCATTCTCAGGATCAACTCCCAGCCATGCGGGCTAAACTTTCAGCCGTTTGTTTGTTATTGTCATTTCTAAGCAATAGTTACGGTCAATCTGTGGAGTACCAATTCCAGGAAATACTGGATGACAGTGGCTATTATCTTCTACGATGGTCCGTGACAGATACCAAAATCTTGTTTGAAACAACGGTCGGAACGACGGGATATGTTGGATTCGGGATTTCCAAGACCGGTCTTATGAATCCGGCGGACCTCGTGATCGGATGGATTGCCAATCGAGAAATATACTTTGGTGTAAGTCCGTTATGTTTGTACTCGTCTGCCTATCCATTGCGTCCATGCTAATATTTCTACTTGATAAATCATATTCACGAAAAACATTAACATTCTATATCATTTCGATAACAACTTCAATTTTAACCCTTTCGGCGCCAAATTTGTAGTTGTCGTCTGCAATCCAAATTTGTTAAATCATTCAGTAAAATAAGGAAATGAGATAAATAAATGCAAATTTCAAAGGAATAAAGCACATACAGTAAAGTCCCGCTAATGCGACCACTTAATGAATAAACATGGGTGCCTTTATAAGCAGGTGGTTGCTTAATGCAGGACAAAAGTAATACAGAAAGCTCCTCTAGGAGCTTTCTGCATTACTTTTGTCCTGCATTAAGCTACCACCTGCATCTAGCACCCAGAATTATACCTCTTTTAGGTGGTCGCATTAGCGGAACTTTACTGTATATAGAAATAGACATCGATACAAATAGTGAAGAGCCTGATCAGACGCCGCTTTGTAAAGGGGGCGTCTGATCTGGGACTGCACTATTTGTCGTGGTGCATTTATGCGACTGCGGCGGTGAAAGGGTTAAAGACTTGATAATAATCTACACTATTTTTTCCCGGCAAAAACGTCAAAGGTAATACTATCTGGCGGAAACTTTGGTCTCCTATATATGTTTAGTTGTTTCGTGAATCTAGTTTATGATGTTATTGATTCAGTTAAAGTCCCGTCACTCCCGAGTCTACCTTAAAACGGACATTTTGAATTCACAGTGCAGTATTTAAAAGACGTTGGCTGTTTGACCCCTTACGGGATGAATGTCTGTGCAAGATACAGTGACGACATTAACATAATTACATGTAACACATTTCCCCCTAGTGACGCATTTTTGCGCCTCTATAAAATTCACACGGTTTCAAAATACAAAATTCTAAAAGTTTTCTTTTCCAGCTCCATTCGGGTAGATTAATTAAAAAAGATTGGATCTAAAAATAGCCAAGGAGAAAATGTGTTAAGTAAGTTTTATAATGACATAAACACGGGCGAATAGTTGGCAATGATGGAAAACGGTAGGACCATATCTATACCATTTAACCCTTTCCTCCATATATACGCCTTTCTACGCCTCTGTAAAAGTCACCTGTTGACCCATTGTGAAAAATAGAGCATTTTCTCCTATAGGAGCAAATGCTCTATTTATCACACTGGTTTCAAACTACAAAATTCTAAAATTTCCCTTTTCTCTAGTTAATGCTCCTTTTCGGTAGATTTATTCACAACGGTTAGATCGTAAAATAGCCTATGAGACAATGGGTTAATAAGACAGTACAGCTGGCCATAAATCAGGAGCTGTCTGGCCTTGGTCTACTCTGTTTGCAACGGCGTAAAAAACAGGACCATGGAATATAAGGTTGGCCTTTTATCCCGTTCAATACTACAACCTTCATTTTGCTATGAGAATTTTAACAACGTATTCTCCATTATTCTTCAATCAGCTGTGTACAATTCCAATGATAAAATGTCTAATTCAATTTTTAAACGCGTGTTTCTGTTTCATTTCTTTAAAAACATGATCACAAGTCCAACTACTCTGGATCTTGATGAGAAGTCCAGTTTCCATAAATATTATCCGGATCGAAACTGTTTTCACATGTCATAACACATTAGCTCGTGACGACTTATCTTGATCTACCTAGTTTGGAAGTATTCGATTGCTCGTTTTTCACTTATGTCATCCATTTTATTTACTGTCTCTTAGTTCCTACAAATATAGACGTAAAATACACTTGAACCCTTTACTCCAAGAATATAAATGCAAGAAATAATGTCGTCATGAATATTAATCAGACTATTTATTATAAATAGCACGTGGACATTGGAATGTTTGACCACAACAGAAACTGTAGATACATATCTATACCTATATTATATCATGGGCAACCGAGCAGACACTGATCACACGGTTCCAATAGAAACCGCCTCATCTGGGTCTTCTCTGTTTGCAAATGCGTGAAAATGCGTTTATATGAAGGAAAGGGTTAAGAAATTGTAACGGATAGAAAGTAAATAAAAAATGCAGCAGACCCGATTTTGAACAGATAACATTCTTTTTTCAGCAGGTTTAATATTTGGTCTTTTTCGTGCCAAAACATCAAACTTTATATTTTCGATTCCCAGTGAAAATCCCATTTTGCTAGCTTATCATTAGAAAATATGCGATATATCCAATATCCAAAATTAAATAAATCATGGGCTTCTTATTTGCACATAACCCTGCTCCTTGTCAACTGCGAAGCTATGATTACAATTACAAACAGTTTTGACCCTGATGAGACGCCGAGTAACTCTGCGTTCATCAGGATCCAAAGTGTTTGATGGTATAAGTGTACAATTTGTGGTAAAAAGATGAGAATTGAAAAATAAAATCTGTAGCAAATGAGAAATGTTTCAGACGAACACGAGTGGCAGCAACATAACTTATAACCCTTACCATGTTAATAACATGCTGACCTGCATATGCAAACAGTTTAGACCCAGATCTGACACAACCGCGGGGTCTCATCAGAATCCAAGCTAGTTGTCGCTCGGTTAATAGTTGTAAAACAACATTTAGGAATCTCAGAAAATATTAAACATACAGCAGACAAACCCTTAAACAGGTGATTATTTTCATAGTACGACAAGTGTTAGGCTTTTCGGGGAGAAAACTAAGAAAACTGATATTTTCAATTATTCAACAGCTTCATAAAATCTAGATGGTGCGGATATGTGCGAATGAATACATATTTATGTCTAATATAAACATAATTTGATATAAAATAAAGCAACTAATAGGAAATCACCACTAATGGATCTCGGTAACATTACAGAACAGAAAGCGTTATACATGTACAAGTTACAGCAAAACCGCTCTAAACCGGACGTTTCATTTAGTGTCAGTGTCGGTCTTTCAGGCAACTGGCAGCTTAACGCAGGTTGAAACTCATACAGAAAGCTCCTGAAGGAGTTTCTATGGGAGCTTTCTGTATTACTTTTGCCTTGCATTAAGTAACCACCTGCTTTTAAGACCCCTGTGTTCAATGAATGTATGACCGCTTAAGACATGCTCTGCTGTATTTCAATATTGACAAATTTGGACTATTCTAAAGTAAAACAGTATCACCTTTCTACAGCGACCATTTAACTTAGATCTGATTCATGCATTCTAGACAAGGGATAGCTGAATACAAGAAGAAAGTCATGATGAAGCCTCCTGCATTTCTTTCGTCCTGCATTACGCAACCATTTGCTCTTATCTATCTCCATATTTATTCATCTTACGGTTGCTATGGACAGTTTCTACTGTTTTTTATATTTCTGTTTCTCATGTTTATGTGCACTTGGCAACAAAATATAAAAAAGACAAAAGGAGTACATATATCTGGTAAAAACGGATTTTTATATACATAATTATGTTTCTGCATCAAACCCAGTATTGCTCCTACTCATTAGGGTTTGAATGAAAACTAAGATATCTTAGTACATATATGTCAGTACGTATCTGATCTACACCACTGGAGATACGTTAACAACAATGTAGACCTGCGGTAGAGAATCAATGGTATTTAACTCTTTTGGCACCAAATTCAAAAGTGTCGTCTACAATAATAATTTCATATTAAATATAATTCTAAACTAAATAATAAAGGTATATTAGTAAAACATTTGTTTTTAAAATCTGTATGCTTGTGCTTAAATTATACAGAAAACAGTGAAGTCCCAGGTCAGATGCCGCCTTGAAAAGGCGGCATCTGACCTGGGACTGCACTGTTTTCAATGGTGCCAACAGGCGACATTAGCGCCGAAATAGTTAACAGAAGCATGATCAAACAGTGTAAACCATGGAAATAAGGGGTAGAATTACAAATATGTATTCTTTCAGACTTGTAAGTTTCATAGACACAGATGCAGGTAGATTATCTGGTCCCAGTATAATGAAGGTGTTTGCTTGCTTCTGATTTCATTCTCAAGTATCTAGTTGGTCTGTCTTTTTTATTATCATTTATTTATGAACGATGTTACTTGAAATAATACTAATTGTTACAACCTTGGTACCTGGTGTAAAATCGAGACATGGGCAATAACACAGAAGTTAATCATTAACCCGTTCATAATCGTGTAAGAAAAAATCGCATCATGAATATTAATTAGGTTAAGTTTTGTGATATTATATGAAAATATTACATTTTGGCTCAAGTAGAAAATGTAGAACTGTAGAATTAAAGATATATTGTACCATAAGCAAACAGAGCAGACCATGATCGGACGGCTCCTGTAGGAGTCGTTTGATCTGGGTCAACTCTGTTTGCAAATGTGTGAAAAGGCGTTTATATAAAATACAGTTAAACCCTTTCCTCCATGAATTTTAATGTTAGCATTTATCACTTCATACATATTCATTGACATTGGAAGTTAGGGCTGTGACAGGAACAGAATCAGAACTACATTAAATCACGAGGAAACAGAACATATCCTAATCAGACAGCTCCTGCAGAAGCGGTCTGATCTTGATGTACTATGTTGGCAAAGGTATCATGGGTGCGTGTATATGTGGGAATGGGTTAAGCGATCACATACTGATGAAACATAGGAGTTTTAGCCCATTATCTCATAGGCTAGCTTGGAAAAGGAGAGTTTACTAGAGAAAACATGTCTATACAGTTGTTAGGATGTGACAGGTATAAAACCTGTGTATACAGCTCTGATGTATGTCAACAAAGTGTTGTAGACTATCTACCGCACTTTGGTGTCCAGCGCATGTTTATGGTTATCGTTGTAGAGTTTTACACTGTTATGCACATGTATAGCGTATTTCTAAAATCGAAACAAAATCGAAAATCTAAGCAAATGTTTTGATATTTCCCCGTCCAATGTTATATTGCAGCAAGATCGCATTTTGTGGGGAAATAAGAGATTTTGATAAATCAGTATGCATATTATCAACAGTCCTTTGATACTATTTACCCTTTCCCTGTTTTATGTTTATTCAAAATTTCAATACCTACTAAACATTCATGAAAAAAAGTTAAAACGACATATGGAAGGTGGAATATTGTAGCCATTTAAGAAAGTAAAAAAGCATATCTTTCAAATTCCATTAGCAAACAGAGCAGACCCTCATCAGACGACTCTTGTAGGAGCCTTCTTATCTGGGTCCACTCTGTTTGCAAATGCATGAAATCACGTTTACATGAAGGAAAGGGTTTAACCCATTCCTTCATATTGACGCCTTTTGAAACCTCTGTAAAAATTACTGTTTGAAACCATATAAAAAGAGCATTTGCCAAATAGGAGCAAATGCTCAATTTATCACTATGGTTTCTAAAAGGTTCCCTTTTCTATTAAATGCTCCTTTTCAGTAGATTTACTCAGAAGATGGGTCTAAAAACAGCCCTATACGAGCGTATTAGGGAACGGGTACATAGTCTACAGCGATACTGTGGGAGTGTGGGAATGTATCTAGCGAACTGTTATTTATAATAGTGTACCTGTTACACTTATCGAGTGTTGTTACATATACAGTAACACCCCTCTTTCCTACAAGGACCAATGAAGTCACATACTGGTTCATATAGAAAGGTGCACTTTTAGTACATGACAGAAGTTGTATAGAAAGCTTCCGGGGAGATTTCTGCATTACTTTCTATCTACATTTAGCAACTATCTTCATTAACCCATTCCCTCATATTGACGACTTTTGACGACTCTGTAAAAGTCACTTTGTGAAACCATTGTGATAAATAGAGCATTTGCTCCTATAGGAGCAAATGCTCTATTTATCACAATGGTTTCAAACTACAAAATTCTAAAATTTTCCTTTTCTCTAGTTAATTCTCCTTTTCGGTAGATTTATTCAAAGAGGTTGTATCTAAAAATAGCCTATGATGTAATGGGTTAAAGGGGCACACGTTTTGATTCAATATCTGGTCGTTACAGGAAGGATCACTTGTCCTTGTTTGATTAACTCACATTAATGTAGTGTAATCAAAAGAATATTAAGTGGAAATAGAAATAAAGACAAGGCAAAATTACATGCTTAACAAAATTTAATGACTAATATATCCTGTAAAAACATGTAATGATTCGACATGAAGTTCGTGTGAGTATATATATATAACCTAAAGTAGACGAGTATCTCAGCAGAGGAAATGTAACGGCGGCAAAAGGGGTGATAATAATAACTGAAGAAATATATATATATATATATATATAGTGCTTAAAGAAACTCGTGCACAGTAAAACCTGTCTACAGCAACCATTTAACTTAGCTCTTATGTTTTGAAAACAGGCGGTAGCTTAATGCAGAACGAAAGTAATGCAGAAAGCTCCTCTAGGAGCTTTCTGCATTTCTTTCGTTCTGCATTAAGCAACAACCTGCTATTATCGACATCCATGCTTATTCATTAAATGACCGCTAAAGGCAGGTCAGTACTGTATAATTATGCGCAGCAACATTTAACAATCTAAGTTACTTGTCACATGTTCAGGAACATGACTGTGTAAGTTTGGTATAAAGTATACGTAGTTATTTTTACCAGTTGTTATTCAGGCATCAAATGGCAAATAATTCACCCTCCAATTACATACCAAGTTACTCGAATTCTAATCTATATACAAACTGTTGTAGAATACAGTAAAACCTCTCTATAACGGCCACTAAATTACATCAAATATTTTGTGTTAAAGGCAGGTGGCTGCTTAAAGCAAGGTGAAAGTAAAACCTAACGCTCCTACAGGAGCGTTCTCTTTTACTTTCACATTGTTTTAAGCGGCCACTTGTCCTTAATACCAACTAATAAGCACTATTAAGTGGCCGTTATAGAGAGGTTTTACTGTACTATAAACGGTTCGCTCAATAAGAATTAACTTCCTTAACCGCCATAGGCGAGTCCGTGTGAAATTTAAAAACAAGTTTGGATCCAGAAGAGACGCCGATTAACTCGGCGTCTGGTCAGGATCCAGACTGTTTGCGAATCTGAGTATGACTTTGTGAGACGGTTCAGGAAAACTCAAACTTTAAAACCTAAATCAGACGATTATCTCAGCAGAGGAAATGTTACGGCGGCAAAATGGGTGATAATAATAACTGAAGAAAAATCGTTACAACTTTCATGGCACTGTTTCATTTGAACCTGCAAGGTTTTCATTATTCAAAATACATTAAATGTTTAATTAACTTTTAGCACTCTTCACATATTCTCTTCTTCAAATAGTGTCGCCTATTTCTATTCACTTTCTTATCTTCTTATATATTTTACCATGAACATGATCAAAGTGACACACAGTCTGGATCCTGATGAGATGCCGAGTTTCTCGGCGTCTCATCCGGGTTCAAACTGTTTGCAAAGGCTCACACGAGGGCTGAAAGTGAACTACTAAACTGGGTCCATGCTTATAAAGCTTTTAGTTGAGTCTGAGTTTCGTTCTCAAGCTTTTGATTGGTCAGATTTGAGTTCTCAAGCTTTTGATTGGCCAGATTTGAGCCAAAGGCTCAAATCTGACCAATCAAATGCTTGAGAACGTTCTCAGACTCAACTAAAAGTTTTATAAGCATGGACCCAGATCGTAAAAGGTTCGTATTTTCCATCCTGATGTTGTCTTCCTCAATGTTAGAATTTCTTTTATCAAACTCACGATCAGATGTCAAGTGTTTTATATCCTCACCAGACGCAAAATTATTGATCTGGATTGTTTTTGTATCCAAACTGTTTCCAACGGTTCTCTCCTATATATGGATCAGGATCCAATGTACATGTATTTTTACTTGTCAAAAAAAATCTAAAATGCTTGGACGAATCGGAAATAAGTGGTTCAAAATACAGATTATGTTGATGTAAAGTGGATTAATTTTTGAATTGACATACTAACGCAAATGAAAGCTTCATTAATTTTATTAACCCTTTACTCCATGAATATTAATGTTAGAAATAATGACATCATGAATATGAATTAGATTATTATTAAAATGATATTTTAACACACGATTGTTTGCCAAAGCAGAAACTATAGGACCCTATTTTGTTATAACATAAGCAAGCAGAGCAGACCCTGATCAGGCGGCTCAAGTAGGAGCCGTCTGATCTGTGTCTACTCTGTTTTCAAAATCGTAGAAAGGCGTATTTATGGAGCACAGTGTTAATAAAACAGTTTGTAAAAGCAGGTGGTTGCTTAATACATGACAAATGCAATGCAGGAAGATCCTATAGGAGCTTTCTATATAGTGTTTTGTCCCGCATTTAGCTATCGCTTGTATTGAAAATCAATAACTAGACCTCTTTTGAGTGTTCGCATGAGCGAGACTTTACTGTAGAAAAAAGCCATACATGTACAATGAAGAGATACGCTAATAGACGACATGTAGATGTAGATGTTTGACCCTTGACTTTTGAAGAACATTTTGGATCCATATGAGATGACTCATCTATGTGTACTTATACAAACATTATTGTAAATATACAAACTGTAGACTGATTTAACCATTTCTTTTGTTCATATACTGTTTTTAAAAACAATTAATATTCATGATGTCATTAATTCTTACATGAATATTGACCAGATAAAGGGTTAAAATGAATTAACTCGTTGGTATACGATCCTCATTGCAAGCAAAATTGATCCAGCTGAGATATGTCGTAAGCTCAGATATGTCGTGAGCTGAGATATGTCATGAGCTAAGATATATCGTGAGATGAGATATGTCATGAGCTGAGATATGTCGTGAGCTGATATATGTCGTGAGCAGAGATATGTCATGAGCTGAAATATGTCGTGAACTGAGATATGTCGTGAACTGAGATATGTCATGAGCTGAAATATGGCATGAGCTGAGATATGTCGTGAGATGAGATATGTCATGAGCTGAGATATGTCATGAGTTGAAATATGTCGTGAACTGAGATATGTCGTGAGCTGAGATATGTCGTGAGCTGAGATATGTCGTGAGATGAGATATATCGTGACCTGAGATATATCATGACCTGAGATACAAAACATCGGACTCAAGTTGATAAAGTGCATATCTGTCACAAATAAACAGAAATAGAGCTACAGATAGAAGTGCGTAATCAAATTCTAAAATCGTCATTTCTTTAACAAACCCCATGTTGAGACCATTCTTTAGACTCGTCTCGAATAGGGTTTGGTGGAGAATTAAAGAAGTTATTCCTGAAAATGTATTTATTGACATTTTATTGATGCATCTTATCTGGACCTAGCAATATCATAAACATTTTGAGTAATGTGAGCGTATTGACCTTACACCCACATGGATGAATAATGAATACTTGTGCAAATAATTTGGATCAAGGTCAGATCAGGATCCTAACTATTTTACACTAGTTTTGCTTTATTGTAGAGGAATTTAATATGATTGAAAATAAAGTAGACAACAAATGTGTGCGATCAAAATTGCTAAACATGCTAATTATTCACTATTATACATGTTCCCGCTATTAGCGACATGACTCGCATTTGTATACTGCTTGGATCCAGATGAGACGCCGAGTAGCTCGGCCGAGTAGCTCGGCGTCTCATCAGGGTTCAAGCTGTTTGTCACTCGGTCAACAGATATCTTAACCTTTTACTCCATGGGTATTCATGTAACAAATAATTACATCATTAATATTAATTGAATTGATTGCTATAATAATACATGGAAACCAAAATGTTAAACCATAGTACAAACTATAGAATCAAATCTATATTATATAATAACAGAGCAGACAAAGATCAGACGGCTCACATAGGAGCCGTTTGATCTGAGTCTACTCTGTTTGCAAAGGTGTAAAAATGGTGTAAAGGTTAAAATCTAGATGAAATAAGAAGTAGTCAAAGTTGCAACAAATCCAATTTTGCGCGGACACTATTTTTTAGCGGCGTAAGGCTTAACCCTGAGTTTTCAAATGGACTATTTCAAAAGTCAAACAGGTCAAGCTTATATTGAATATTTAGGATAGTGCCTAAAGACAAATGTAAACAATGACAAACAGTATAGACCCAGATGAGAGGGCTCCTCTAGGAGCCCTCTCATCTGGGTCTACACTGTTTGCAAAAGACATTAGTGCCTCGTGTCCCACACAGTAAGTGTTAATGTATTAGACACACTGGCTTCAAAAACTCCGAGACACTGCGATGGATGGACAAGTCAAGCAATACAGCTATTACATTTGACATGATACGTCAAAGAGCTTCTTACAATCCTTTTTCTGTAAATATATTTTACCCTTATCTACCAATGTGAAAAACTAATATCTGTTTAAGTTGTAGAATTGGGATAAATTTGACTGATACCGATGTGATCAAGTTTTTGAATAAGTGTTGACTGAGTGACAAACAGCTTGGATCCTGATCAGATGTCAATTTCCGCCGCGTCTCACATGGATTCAAAGCTATGTGCAAATGCCAGTGAGATCGCGAATGGCGGAAAAAGGGTTTCAGTGACGTCTGCAGATTTAATTCTTGTTATCTGCCCTGTGTAAATGACTACATTTGCAAACAGTTTGGATCCAGATGCGACGCTGAGTAAGTCGGCGTCTCATCAGGATCCAAACTGTTTGATACACATGTCACGTGTTTGAGAGAAAAAATTGAACGGCAGTTCTCAGTTGTGAGAATGCGAGCGTTTATTATGATGAAGAACGTTTGCAAACGATCATAAAGGTTGAAATAACGCTTCTCACGCCAGCGTTTATCCACCTAACCCCGACCCGCGTCGATTTTTGCAAATAGTTTGGATCCAGATGAGACGCCGACTAACTCGGCGTCTCATCAGGATTTAAACTGTTTGACACTAGATTACTAATTTCACCAAATGCTTACGTTATGACACTTGTTCAATAGTTTCACGAAAGTTTGATCAAACCGGAAGTAGCCCACACGTGCACCAGATCCAAACTTGAGTAGCCATTTTTTAACCCTTACAACGCTGACTTTTCAAATGGACTTTTCCGAAATTTAAACAGGTCAAGCTTATTGTGAATATTTATGGGGTTTTCTAATGAAAAATGTAACCTGACAAACAGTGCAGATCCTGATAAGAGAGCTCCTTCTATGAGCCCTCTCATCTGGGTCTACACTGTTTGCAAATGACATTAGTGACTCGTGTCCCGAACGGTAAGAGTTAACAATAGGACAATGACTAAGTATATGTGCCTTCTGTAAATAATTGTTGTCGGCTGCAATGATTATACTTGATTATTCCATCATTTGCCTTTAAACCAGCACACAGAGGTACACAATAGTTTGGCCTCTGATGAGAGATCGAGTTACTTAATGCACCGACGTTTGATAAGGATCCAAACTGCCTGAAACTTGGTCAGTATTTCTTGAAAAGCTTGCTCGAGTCAGAAAAAAGTCATAAATGCACCAAATCCATTAAAACGACAATATCATTTTACCAGCAATGTTAGGGTTAAGTAAATCAGAAATGTGCTGATCGCGTGCATGATTTGAAGCATCTCCTTGTACAAAAAGGAGACATCGCCGTAACCACTCTAAACCACCATCAATTTCAAGGTATACTTTCATAGGAACCCATAACACTGAAGACCTGTCATACTTTCAAGTCCTTATTGTGCAAATACAGATTTGCATGGTATTTTAAAACAGCTTGGATCCAGCTTAGACGTCGATTGTCACGGTATGAGTCCAATTCACTTCATTATCACTGGGTGTTGCTTAATTTAAACAAAGCGAGTTTGTTGAATTGTTCAAACTAACCCAAAAGCAAAAACAAAAACGATTTTAACAGAGTACATTTCGGGACATGCTAAGAGGCCATATATATTCCACGTCAGCAAGACAACAAGGCTCTCACATTGGACGCCATAAATCTATTACTGCATTTATATGGTATACATAGATAAGTACCTTTGAAAACATGCATTAACCCTTTCGCTGTCGATGGCGATCTTTCCCTGTTCTATGTTTATTCCCAATGCCATTACCTACTGAATATTCATAGACAAAATAGTTACAATGAAGTATGGGAGGTGTAACACTATAGCTATTTTAGAAACTAAAGGAACTGATCTATCATATTCCGCTAGCAAACAGAGCTAACCCTGACCAAACGGCTCCTATAGGATCTGTCTGATTTGGGTCTACTCTGTTTGCAAATGCATGAAAAAACACGTTTATATGAAGGATAGATTTAAGCAAAATGTTGCATCACAATTCATTACTGAAGAAAATGAGTTGCATGACAAACAGCGCAGCCCCTGGAGAAAAGGCTCCACCAGGAACCCTTTGATAAGGGGTTATAGTGTTTGCAATCGTCTTTTGGTTCCCGCTCAATACGGGTTTTTAACATACTATGGGAAATATTACATTGCTTCGTGTATATATTTACCAATATCATATTTTTGTAAAGAAAATTGTTTTGAAGAAAAAGTGTCGGGTCTGCTCTGTCAAGCGTTCTGCATAAACCCTTCCCTTGGTGAATATTCATGTAACGTGACATGGCTGTTAGGTATTTGTAGAAATTGTAGACTAAGATATTATATGATGTCATAATAAACAGAACAGATTCATATCAGAGGGCTCCTACAGGAGTCGTCTGACCCCAGTCTTCTGTTCGCAAAGGCATGGCAAGGCGTTTATATGAGGGAAAGGGTTAATCATGCGCTTGATGAATATGCGTGTACGAAATGGTGGCATGGTGCATACTGCATATTATACCGGTTTTAACTAGATGAAATTGTTTGATGACATATAAACAGAGGAAGTTCTGGCAATGCAGGAACTATAATAAGATCTACATTATTCTATAATACAGTTGAACAAGCCCTGATCAGACGGCTTCTACAGGCGTCAAATTCGCCTGTAAATGTCAAAATGCATTGATCTCAGGTGAAGTCTTAACCCATGACCCGTTGAAAAATAAGGTTTGCACCAACTCTGATCCGGAGAAATATTGTACCAAAAGCTCCTGATAAACTTCTAACACAGAGTCAGCCAGTTTGGATCCTGATGAAACGTCGGTTTTGCTAAGCAGGCTGTATGCACACGCAAGTCAGGTAGCGTTTAACATAATTATTTGGCTTTGACTGTGCAAAATAAAAGGCGACGAAAATAAAATAAATCTACCCATGATAAGTGCGTCTTAAATGGCATTTGCAAACAGCTTGGATCCAGATGAGACGCCGAATGAATCAGGATCTCATCAAGATCCAAGCTGCTTAACACTTTGTGAACAACGTCTTAACCCATTCCCTCATATTGACGACTTTTGACGACTCTGTAAAAGTCACTTTGTGAAACCATTGTGATAAATAGAGCATTTGCTCTTATAGGAGCAAATGCTCTATTTATCACAATGGTTTCAAACTAAAATTTTCTAAAATTTTCCTTTTCTCTAGTTAATGCTCCTTTCCGGTAGATTTATTCAAAGAGGATGTATCTAAAAATAACCTATGAGGTAATGGGTTAAAGGTTTGATCGGATTTGCAGTCAGTATATCCAGAGGTCCAGATAAGATGCGTGAGTTGAAACATTTTCAAGAATAACTTCTGGATTTCTCCACCAAACCCTATGTTACGGCCATTCTTTTGAATTGTCTCTTAGAGGCGACTCTAAAGAGTGGTCACAACAAACGGGTTGGTTGAGAAAGGACGATTGTAGTACAGTAAAACCTCTCTAATGCGACCACTTAAAGAATAACCATAGCTGCCCTTATAAGCAGGTTGTTGCTTAATGCAGGACGAAAGTGATGCAGAAAACTATCTGCATGATTTTCGTCCTGCATTAAGCTACCACCTGCCTCTGCCATCCAGAATTATTCCCCTTTTTGGTGGTCGCATTAGAGAGGTTTGACTGTATTAGAGTATGTGCCTTTATCTGGTGTTCAGATGAAAAGATCAGCAAATGGAAGATAGAGCAGACATTGTGTTTCCAGCACGATATGGGTTAAGGTCATTAATTAAGAGAACATGCGCGTGAGGTTGAGAAATAATTTGGTTGCCATGACACATAATCTAAAAACCAATAACTGGGAAAAAAATGATTGGTTACATGTATTTAACATGAAGCTCGCATAGAATAAATATTTGTTTGGATCCAGATGAGACGCCGAGTAACTCGAAACTCTTTGTTACTCTGACACAGTTTTTGAGAAAAATGGAATTACAGCAGATGAATTTTGTAGCGAACAAACTTGGATTTTTAGATCTAGAAAAGAAAACAAAAAAAGATAAACGTGTGTGATATATGTGGGCACGCATATTTGAGCGAACAAACATTTTTCTTGCAATGATGAAATTAAAAATGGGTGTCTTTATTGTCAGCTGCCTCGAGTCAACAGTTGTTGCCGAAAGTAATTCAAAAAGCCCTCATTGGAGCTTTCTGCATAACTTTCGTCATGTGTGCTACACTTTGCCGTAAGATCCAGATTTAAACCGTTCTGTATTTTGTAGTCGTATACCCTTTACAAGTTACCCCGCTATTCATCCTGCATTAACCCATTCCCACATATTGACGCCTCTGCAAAAATCGCCCTTTGAAACCATTGTGATAAATAGAGCATTTGCTCTTATATGAGCAAATGCTCTATTTACCACACTGGTTTCAAAACTACACAATTCTAAAGTTTCATTTTCTCTAGTTAATGCTCCTTTTCGGTAGATTTATTCAAAGAGGTTGGATCTAAACATAGCCTATGAGGGAATGGAATAAACGTTACCGGAACGTTCAACACTTTGGATCTTGACATCCCATCGGGATCCAACTGCTCGCAGTTGAGCTTCCAATGTGTCTGTTTCATGCTCGCAGTTGAGCTTCCAGTGTGTCTGTTTCATGCTCGCAGTTGAGCTTCCAATGTGTCTGTTTCATGCTCGCAGTTGAACTTCCAATGTGTCTGTTTCATGCCTACATATCAAACTGGAAATGTTTTTGATGTTTTTATACAGCTTAGAATTATATTAAGCGTAGAGAAAATCAGCCTCCAGCGCCATTCTTAACCCTTTCACCACCAATTTCGCAAACATGCACCACCACAAATAGTGCAGTCCAAGATCAGACGCCGCCATTTCAAGGCGGCGTCTGATCAGGGACTTCACTTTTTGTCCCAAACTCTTTTTCTCTATCTGTGCTTTAATTCTTTGAAATTTGCATTAATTTATCTCATTTCCGAATACTTTTACCGAATATTTTAACTACGTTGGTTTGCAGACGACAATTAGAAATTTGGCACCGAAAGGCTTAACCCTTTACTCCATGAATATTTATGCGAGACATAATGACTATACTCATGGATTATAAACTAACCGGTTTTTTTAAATTACATTTTTTTCATGACAGAATCGGTAAACTTATATTTATATTACTTCTTAAGAAAACAGAACAGATCTTGGTCAGCGGCTCCTAGTGGAGCCGTTTGATCTGGGTCTACTCTGTTTGCAAGGCTTAAAATGCGTATTTATGGAGTGAATGTTAAGTAAAGTAAAATCAACCTGAAGCGACAACCTAATGAATAAATATGGGTATCTATAAAACAACAGGTGGTTGCCCAATGCTGGACGAAAGTAAGCAGACAGTTCCTATAGCTTTCGGTTTAACATTCATCCTGCATTCAGCTACCAAACTACTTCTAAGTCACAGATATATTACTGCATTGCACAAGTTATAGTAAAATCCCTCTCAACCTGAATTTTAGAAAATAAGAATTAAGATTTTTTATACAGTCGGCTGCTTCTTGCAGGGTGAATATCACACATAACGCTCCTTTTTGGGAGCTTTCTGCATTTCTTTCAGCCTGCTTAACCATTTCCCTCATATAAACGTGTTTTCACGCATCTGCAAACAGAGTAGACCCATATCAGACGGCTCCTATAGGAGCCGTCTGATCAGGGTCTGCTCCGTTTGCTAATGGAACTATCTGTTTCTTTACTTTCTAAATGGCTACAATTTCAACATTTTATATTTCATTATAACTATTTTGTCCATGCTTAGTCAATATGTATTGAAATTTGCAATACACATAGAACAGGGACAATGTTAAGCCATTTTATTACAGAACGTCATTGAAACTAAGCTGAACGTCCACATTCGAGGGGGTTATTTGTGATTGTTTTTCCTTAATTAAAATGACACAAAAATATGTGCACGACAATTTTTTCCACAGGTCATTAAATGGCACTCTATGGATTAATGGTTAATTAATCACCTGATAATCATTACTTTAACCCTATCGCTGCCAATGCCGGATCTGTGATTACCTATGCAAACAGTTTGGATCCAGATGAAACGCCGAGTAACTCGGCATCTCATCAGGATCCAAACTGTTTGTTACTGTTACTATGTTTTTGAAACAAAAATGAAGAAAATCAAAAGAATGAAAGTTTGTAGCAGACGACAAAGTTAGCAGACGACATAGTTTGGCAGCGAAAGGGTTAATGACGTCATTAATGATATAATGTGCAAATAATTTTGGTGCAGATGAGAGTCCAAGTGTTTCAGCGTCACGCAAGAAACTGGTCTAATAGCACCGTGTCGATGGGCGAAGCAGAAAAACTCATAGATCATTATTATTTAACCCTCTGCACGCGCTAGCGGCGTAACCTTGATTACGTTTGTAAACAGTTTTGACCCAGATGAGACGCCACATCATGCTGATCCAAACTGTTTGACACGCTTACGATGTTTTTGCAAAAAATGAGTGGAAGTATATTTTAAGAATTAAAGCAGACGAAACTAGTTGCAGACAAAAACATTCTTAGACAAAAACATGCACCAAGTTATAATTTAACACACCATATCACATCCTGCTATTACATCATGTTATTAACTATTATCGTGCTGAAATAAAAATGCTTCTGCCAAATCTATGGTCTGTTGTTTGTTTTACATACCCTGACTCGTACAATCATTTAAGAAACTGTTGCATGACTGAGTGTCAAACAGCTTGGATCCTGATGAGACTCGGCGTCTCATCTGGATTCAAACGTTTTTCAGATGCGAGTCATGTAGCTTTAGCATGGTAAGGGTTAGAGAAACGTCTGTTCAAAATTTGGATCTGGAGAAAATTTTAATTAATTCCGATTTATGGGAACTATTGAGCAAATTTCATGTCACAAGCTTTTGAGAAACCATTGAACAAGTGTCAAACAGTTCGTGTGTTGAAGAGAGTCGAATTACGGGGCGTCTCATCAGGATCCAAGCTCTTTGCATACGAGACATAACAAAACTTTATTACATCTCAGGCATGGTACATGCAGCATGAGGTACAAAATGTGTTACAAATGTGAATGTCCTACATGGAAGTTGATATTAGAATCACATAAGAAACAGGTTGAGTTCCTGTCAGACAATGCTCAACTAGTAAATAGTAATGTGATTATCATTCTATATGTTATTATATTTCCTGGAGTATCATGTCTCAACTTTTCACAACCTTAGCAGCACATTTTAAAGATATAGTGTACATGCTTGTAACATGTGTAGGATACCTGCCTAAAAGATCTTGAAGAGTTTCCATTTTTCATATGCATGCACCTACATGCTGTTAATGTGTCCTTATGATAAAATAAAAAATACAGTAAAACCCCGCTAATGCGACCACCAAAAAGGGGCATAATTCACAGTGGCAAGGGCAGGTGGTGGCTTAATGCAGGACGAAAGTTATGCAGAAAGCTCCTATAGGAGCTTTCTGCATAACTTTCGTCCTGCATTAAGCAACCACCTGCTTATGAAAACAGCCATGTTTGTTTAAGTGGTCGCATTAGGTGGTCGCATTAGGTGGTCGCATAAGCGGGGTTTTACTGTACTTCTAAGTTCCTTTATTTGTGATTAATTAATACCACATGCAAACTATTTTAGTTTCTATAATTTTAAATGATATACTTTCAGAAAAAAACATGGCAATTTCTTTTGTTAGTAGTTCTAGTTTGTTGTTAAAATTTGAACAATGTTTCATTTTTGCGATGAATGGTGATGCATGGTGATGATGATGATGATAATAATGATGATGATGATGATTAGGTGGTCATGGTTTCATTCCGATACTAATCATGACCTGACTAGAAACAACACATCATGTAATTGCTCACAACTGGTGACAAATCTCTTTCAGTTCTACACATGTGCACTTTTTAGCTTCCTTTTCTGTATGCTATTTGACGTGTTACAAATGTGACTGTATGTCACATCGAAATTCGGCATCTATCTCATTCGTCACAAAATGTTACGAATGTTACGAATGTGACACGTAACATTCGTAACACGTGTTACGAAAGTGATTCGTTACGAATGTGGTCTAACAAGGGGAAACTCTCTGCACACTCAACAATTGTCGTCTGCAAGTAGAATCGGCTGCTTCCGTTCCAAAAGTTCGTTTCTCTCTATTTCGTTCACAAAACATTTAACCTTTCCTTCATATAAACGTGTTTTCACGCATTTGCAAAGTAGACCCAAATCAGACGGCTCCTACAGGAGCCGTCTGATTTGGGTCTACTCTGTTTGCAAATACATCGAAAGGCGTCTCTATGGAGTAAAGGGTTAAGATATTCTCTTTCGAAAAGGGTTAAGATATTCTATTTCGAAAATAAAACATGATTAAATGCTCCGAATGAGATAATCGGATTTTATAATTAAACACCGGGCGAGTAAAGTCATTGTCATTGCAACATGGGGGACATAATTTGGTCAATAACTCTTTTACACTCTGACTGCCGTGGTCCAAGCTGTAATACACGTGTGGGTCCAGATGGGAATCACAGAATCAAACAGGCTGCGTACAGTAGAACCCCTCTAGGTCGTCAATACGCCTCTTACGTATTTCCGAAATACGTTATATATATTTTGTTTCTAGATAGGTCATTTGTTTGTTTTATAAATACGCATGTTCTTTATTTCCAGAACACGCCTTTATAACTCTATAACGACTACTAAATTACATCCAATATTTTTGTTAAAGGCAGGTGGCTGCTTAAAGCAAGGTGATAGTAAAACAGAACGCTCCTATGGGAGCGTTCTGTTTTACTTTCACCTTGCTTTAAGCAACCACCTGTCCTAAATACCAACTAATTAACATAATTTAGGGGCCGTTATAGAGAGGGTGTACTGTATTTCCTTAGTACACGTTTCCTTTATATCCTAAATACGTCTGTTATACATTACCTAAACATACCTGTTATATATTTCATGTAGTTACGCCTCTCATATATATTTTCAAAATAGGCTACGCCTGTTATAGAGGATCTTACATGTGTGTTCATTACAAGTTGTTTTCATGAAACGAGTTTACTTGGATAAGAGTTAATGTCTATTATACGAATGAATGGGAATGCAAACCGTTATTGATCACCCCCTGGAGGGGGCGATCCTATGGAATGCGTTTTCTATTTGTGCTATTGACAGAACAGAACAGAACATATCTTTATTCAACGTGTACAAGCATGTACATTGTTGTTATAAATACATATACATAGCATATGTCACATAGGTCAAACGATTTTTCAGATTGACAGTATATTACAATTTCAATCAGATTAGTTATATGCAAAATCTTTACTTGAAAAGAAACTGACATTTACGTTGTGCATAAAGTGCTGACTATTCAGATTTGAGATGACTTACATGTAAGCATTTACAAGTGCGTTTCTCCTGCAAAAGGAATACTTTATATATAGAGCCAATTTAACTAATTCCTGACGGTTTTGACTTTGTAGCAGCTGACAAAACTTTACAAAGCTTGGTTTAGAATAATAATACTTTTTTATGTACTTCTTACGCAGATCTGTGTACGAACTACATATAAGAACAAAATGAAACTCGTCTTCAATATCACGAGTTTCACAGTAGCTACAATATCTTTCATTTCTTGGAGTTTTATTTTTACCGTACCTCCCGGTTTCTATTTTTAATGAATGTGACGACAGACGCAGTCTAGCAAGATAAAATCTAAGTTTATATGACAAAGTATCTAAATATGCTTCAAATCCGAAACAGCTTTTATAATGTATATATGTTGCTAGTACACCGCTTCTATTTATATTCTCATCCCACCCTTGTATAAAACCATCCACTAATCTTTGTTTAAATATTTTGTGAAAGGATTTCGGGTTTACAATTATTGGATCCATCCAAACATCAGCAAAACCATTTGTTACTAGTAATGTTTTAACATTTGTAACCCAGTTTGATTCGCCATTTCTACACTCGGCTAATAAAGTATTGTATACAGTAGATAATATTACATTCTGTGTTGAAACTAGTTTCAACCAATATTTAATAATTCTAGAGTAACGATTAATATACAAGGGATATCTACCCATTTCACCATATATACTGTATGTCGATGTACACCTCTTCACATGTAATAACCTTTTACAAAATTTTAGGTGTACTCGTTCTATTTGTTTAGATTTAGTATAACCCCATACTTCACAGCTATAATTCAAGATAGAACTAACAAATGCATCAAATAACTGACATGTAACACTACCTTTCAGGTTCAACCCTTTAATATTGGCCATGAGTGCATTCAATGCTCTCAACCCTTTGCCTACTATAAACTCTTGATTTAAAACAAAGCTCCCAGTGTAATTGAAAACCGTCCCAAGGTAGTTAAAGTCACTAACTGTTTCCAAAATCTCATCCCCGTATGACCAATTTTCATTTTCCCTTAAACCACCCCTTTTCCTAAACACCATTACTTTTGTTTTCGAGCAATTTACTTCTAAACCCCAAGTTTCGCAGTATTCATTTAATTTATCTAATTTATATTGCAAGTCGTGTGGCGAGGTACCAAAGACGACCATGTCATCGGCAAAAAGTAAAATTGCAAGCATAATATCATCTATACTTATTCCTATAAGATCTGGATCTTGAAGATTTAACTCTAAATCCTCAAGAAAAAGGGCAAACATTATGGGCGAGATTATCTCCCCCTGCATGAGTCCAATATAATTATCGTAGAACTCAGAGTAAGTATTTCCTTTTCTAATACACGTCTTGACTTTATCGTACATATCCTTTAAAACACGTAAAATTTTACCGTTAAGACCCAACTTATATAACTTGAACCACAAAGAATTTCTATTTATACTATCGAAAGCTCTCTTTAAATCGACGAAGGCGCAGTACAAACGTTTATTAGACCCTATCGTCTTCTGCACAATAGCGTGAAGAATAAACACCGCGTCTATAGTTGACCGACCCGATCTAAAGCCAAACTGTGCATCTGATATAATATTATTGACACGGGGTAGTGGAACGTTTCTCCTATTACTGATGATCAGTGTAGCAGCGAATAGTTTTATGAGATTCACGCTATTTGGATTCTGATAAGACGTGTTTGCTAATAACATTTATTCTAGATCTCTGGATCAAGAAAGTGAAGAGGTTAATTATCATAATTAAGCGTGAGATTGAGACAGATTGGATTCTGATCAGACAAGTTACGTAATGATTGCACGATCAGGATCCAGACTGTTTGCAAATGACCTTTATGTTCGGGATCAAGTCAATGAAAAAGTTAATTATCCCAATTTAAGCACAATGTAAAGGAAAATTGCAGGGGTATCATATTTTGTTGAGGGGTATCATACTTTGTTGGACAAAATGCCCGAGAAACTCCTTAGAAATGCCTGAGAGTTGAATGTTTTATATAGAATATATTGGGCTAGACAGAAAAATGAGGAAAATGCTTGAGATTTGATTTTTTTACCTAAAAACATAGGTAATAAAAACTGGGCATTAGGATTAGACAATAGCAAATTAAACTGTTTCATTCATTTCACTAAATTGTTATATTTATATAAATATTCAAGTTTAGATGGGGTCTAATCAAATTATTTAGATTCCTTCTCTGAACCGCCGATTCCTAAGTACCCCACACCCTGGTGTTATATTACCGTTCCTTGTAATAAAATTTTGAGGGCAATCTATATGCTTGGATAAATGTTTGTCTTGTATCAGTGGGAATATTCCTATGAAACTTACACACTGTGCACACTGTACATGCACGGCAATAACACATTTATCCATGGGTATTAACCCTTTCACCGCCAATGTTGCAAAAATGCACCACGACAAATATTGCAGTCCCAGATCAGACGCCGCCTTTTCATGGCGGCGTCTGATCAGGGACTTCACATTTTTGTCTCAATTCTATTTCTATATCTGTGCTTTTTTTTCCTTTGAACTTTGCATATATTTATCCCATTTCCTTATTTTACCATATGATTGAACAAAATTGGATTGCAGACGAAAATTAGAAATTTGGCACCGAAAGGGTTAATCCTTTCGCTGCCAATGCCGGATCTGTGATTACCTATGCAAACAGTTTGGATCGAGACGAGACGCCGAGTAACTCGGCGTCTCAGCAGGATCCAAACTGTTTGTTACTGTTATTATGTTTTTGAAACAAAAATGAAGAAAATTAAAATAATTAAAATGTGTAGCAGAAGACAAAGTTAGCAGACGACAGAGTTTGGCAGCGAAAGGGTTAATGCACGAAATAATGACATCATGAATGTCAATGAGCTTTAGTTTTATAATAACATATGAACGCTGACTCTTTTGGCCTTGTCGGATACTGTAGAATCATATCTTTATTACTTCATAAGCACACAGAGAATACCCGGACCAGACGGCTCCTGTATGAGTCGTCTGATTTGCCGCTGCCAGTTTGGAAAGGTGTTAAATGCGTATCTGTGAATAAAAGCGTTAAATCCAGACCTGCTTGTCTTATGGAATCATTTTTTGCAAAGAAAACAAAATCTATACCCAGTGATGATGAATCCACTAAAACCTCGCAAAGGTAGAGCACTAATGGGTGATTATATCGAGTTATTTAATAACTATCTATTATAGATAACTACATGTATATCTGAGCAGGGAAAGTACAATACATTAAACTATCTCTAAACCGGAAGTGGTGTCAATGTCAGTCTTTTCAAACGATGGCTTACCGTTTTCTTCATATAAGCGCCTTTTCATGTATTTACAAAACGAGTAGACCTAGAGCAAACGGCTCCTAAGCAAAACATCCTGAGTGCATATGTAATTATCAATAGTAATATTCATTCTGTCATTATTTCTTACACGACTATGCAACAGGGAAATGGATAATATAGGATAAATGTAATGCAAAAAACTCAAACAGGAGTGTTCTGCTTGACTTCCACGCTGTAATAGGTAGCCACCTGTCTTTAACCCTTTCCTCCATAAATACGCCGTTCTACGCCTCTGTAAAAGTCACTTTATGAAACCATTGTGATAAATAGAGCATTTGCTCCTATAGGAGCAAATGCTCTATTTATCACAAGTGTTTCAAATTACAAAAATCTAAACTTTTCCTTTTCTCTAGTAAATGCTCCTTTTCGGTAGATTAATTCAAAGTGTTTGGATCTTAAAATAGCATATGGAGGAATGGGTTAATAACAGAATCGTCTTTACCAATCGTTTGGTTTAGTAGGGGTTACTCTACAAACTAAAAACATATGCATATGAGTACTGGCACAACTTTCATTTTTTCAATCTGAATTTTTTTCAAAGAGTGAGTAATGTATGTTTTCAGCTCAAAGTTTAATTTCTCAGAAACTGAGCAGAGTTCTGCATTAACCCTTATTCTGCTAATCGCGACCTAACCGTCATCTACAAACAGCTTGGATCCAGATTAGACGCCGAGTAACTCGACGTCTCATCTGGATCCTAGCTGTTTGACACTCGGTCGGTAGTTTCTCAAATCATTGAACAAATCGAAGGTAATGAAAGCTTGCTTCATGTCAGAGTTTTAGCACATATTATTTTCGATAGGATAAGGGACATTTGCAGTGAAATTGCAATGCCTTTTAATTAAGAGACGATGCGCAGAAACAGTGCAACTGAATTACATGTCCGTAAAAAATCACAAACCCATTATTGTCCAATGAATACTTCGCCTTCAGTAGGTTAAGCACATTTATTTGGGACAAAAATCTTGTTTCCATTTCAAGTAGCACCACAATCCATATCTGTTTCGTAGGCTTATATACGGCGCGTATTTCAAACGTTTTCAATCCTTTACAAATTAGATAGATCTATATCATGTAGTACTAGACTGATCAGGGGCTGCTTTGTTTGTTTATGACATGATATAGATCTGATTCTACAGGTTTTATAAAGGTTAATAATTCCCTTAAAATAAGCTAATAAATAGTGATGATGTTATTCTTTCTTTCATGTATATTGGACAGATTAAGGTGTGAATCGACATTCCTCCACCAATATTTATACCGAAGAAACCCTCCAAACCAGACGTAAAGTTCTGTATAAGTAACGGTCTTGGAGACAGATAACAGCTGAATGTAGGGTGAAAATCACGCAGAAAGGCATTCTATTAGCTTTCTGCTTGACATACACACTGCAACCACCTGCATAAAAGTGTCTAAATTCTTCTCTAATAGAATTCCGGTATAGAAAGGTTTTACTATAGTGTGACCACTCTTTAGAATCGTCTTTTTGTGACGATTCTAAAGACTGGTCACATCATAAGGTTAAGCGAAGAAATAAAGAAGTTATTACTGAAACAACTTATGCAGTTTATGTATGTTAACCCTTCGCTTGCTATTCACGTCAATATACCTACCTGTAAATAGTGAAGACCCAGATGAGACAGCTGTCTCATCAGGGTCTGCACTATTTACAAGTTGATTTTGCAACCAGTGCACTCCATACGTGTACACAGTGAAAATATATGTAATTATACAACAGGGCATAGGTAAAGAAAGAGAAATGTATTTTAAAATTCAGCAAGAGAAGGGTTAAAGGCCTCCAACAAAGAT
The DNA here is from genome assembly GCA_963576725.1 of Azorinus chamasolen. Classification (NCBI taxonomy): domain Eukaryota; kingdom Metazoa; phylum Mollusca; class Bivalvia; order Cardiida; family Solecurtidae; genus Azorinus; species Azorinus chamasolen. Next base: position 38,900,078 of record OY755241.1, on the reverse strand, counting down.
GTTTAGTATGATTGTGTTTGACAGTGCTTGCAAATATAATATATAAAATAAAACCTCTCTAATCGGAATTGTTAGTGAAGATGAATCGAAAAATAATCTTAACCCATTCAGTGTGAGAAACGAGTCACTAATGTCCTTTGCAAACAGTGTAGACCCAGATGAGTATACACTGCTTGTTATTCTTAGACCTCCGTAAATTTATCCGAAGATTACCGATGATAATAAATGGAATATACACGAGTCTCAGGTCAAATTGGGAGAGTGATACCCACGTCAATTAACGCTTTACTCCAGGAATGTTAATGTAAGAAATCATGACATTATTAATAATAATTAGGTTATTCTTTATTATGGAGCACTAACACAGGCATTGTTAGAAACTGTAGAGTCATATCTATAATATATCATAAACAAACAGAGCAGACCCTGATATGAGTCTACTCTGTTTGCAAAGGTGTAGAAAAGCGTATTAGTGGAGTAAAGGGTTAAATACTCGTTGGAAATAGCAAGACAATTACTTCATGTAGCGCTTATATAAATGTACCCGCATTCCCCGGACAATAAATCGCGTCTGACGCGTTTCAGTTCTTACGTTTCTGTTTTCTAAGATTATCATACAATCCCTGGTTCCCGCGCCTCTAAATTCTTACGTTTCTATTTTCTAGGATTATCATACAATGCCTGGTTCTCGCACCCCTCGGATAGATCCATCTCAAGACTGGCAGCTGCAAGAAGCATTCGAGGTCAATGGAACCACGGTCTTCAGATTTGAACGTGATCTTGACACCTGTGATCCCCTGGACGAGAAAATTACGGTATGATGAGACTTAAGTAAAACTCCTGTAAAGCTACAAATTTATTAATAAACACATGTGTCTTTAAAAGCAGGGGGTTGCTTAATGTAGGAGTAGCAGTAGTGCAGAGAACTCCTGTTATAGTTTCTGCATAAATTGTGTCTTCCGTTAAACCACCAACTCCCTATAACTATTTACTCCATAAATATGCCTTTCTATGCCTTTGCAAACAGAGTAGACCCAGATCAGACGACTCCTATAGGAGCCGTCTGATCAGGGTCTGTTCTGTTTAATTGTGACATAACATGAATATGATTCTACACTTTCTGCTATGGCCACAGTTTCAAATGTTTAATTGCTATAATAACAATGAATATATGTCATTGTTTTTATATTAATACTCATTGAGTAATGAGTTAACCCTTTCCTCCATAAATACGCCTTTCTGCCTCTGTAATAACCACTTATTGAAACCATTGTGATAAAAAGAGTATTTCAGTATGAAATGCTGACATTTTCTAGAGGAGTTTTAATGACAATAGCGCAGACCATAGACATACATGCAGGACACCTTTTAGAGCCCTCTGATCTAGGTCGGCACTGTCTACAAATGTCAGTTCCTTCGTTTTCCGTATTTAAAGGTATACATCTGACTTAAAGTTGGGAAACATGCTGGCACTCAAACAAATAATGGCTACTTCGTAGATAGTTTCTTTATAACGCATAAACCTTTAATTTTTAGGAAGACATTGTTTAACCTTTTTCACATTTTTAAAGCAGACAAGTGCAGTTTAATATAAATATCGGTCATGGAGACAAGTGGCAGGATGAACGTCGTGCAGAAAGCTCCTCTTAAGCTTGCACCTGTCTCCAAGACGGATATTTATACTAAACTGAACGTCCGGTTTAGAGGGTTTTACTGTATAGAATAAGATGAATAAATGATGTAATTACACATAGCATTGGTGTAAAAACGTCATTTATCTAGGTATATTACATACCATGCTGCTATGAGTCGAAATAATGGCAATAGACGATGTAACATTTTAATTATTCAATACGTATCCCTGTTTGTGTTCCTTCTAGCGGTTATTTGGTCACGACCTATTCCAACTGAATGGAACTAGATAAGACACGGACAAACTCCGTGTTAAACCATTTCCCTCATAAAACATCTTTTCAAACATTTGAAAACAGAGTAAACCCAGGGTCTGCTCTATTTGCTTTTGACATGATATAGATCTGATTCAACAGGTTCTGTTAAAGCAAACAAATAATTCCTTTAAAAGTTTATACAATGTCTTGAAATATGGAACGTGGAACATTGTAGCCATTTTAAAAACTAAAGACACAGAACTGTCAAATTCCATTAGCAAACAGAGGATACCTTTATCAGACGTCTCCTATAAGAGCCTTCTCATCTGGGTCTAATCTGTTTGCAAAGGCGTGAAAAGGCGTTTATAAATATGTAAGAAAGGGTTAAGGGAATTGCAGCTGACAGTTTGGCTTACGAAGCAATCATTTATGAGTGATATATTTCCATGGTAATCAAATAAACGACCGTTACTCGAAAAGAAAGATTTATCGCGATTTTATATAAAAAGTAATGGTCTTTTTTCTTTTTACAGCCAGTATCAAAGCTGCGAAAATAGTTGCATTACTTTTCGAAAATAAACCCTTGTAGGTACGAGTGACAAGAATTCCGACCTTTCGTTACAGAGAGACACGATGCAAATTATATACAGCTTCCATCATAGCGATCCAGATGTAACCCAGGGACTAATTCCTTACCATGGTGCAGCCACACGGGGAACCAGAACATTGCTACTCCTAGAAAGGGACGTAACTCCAGCGACATATCCTCCAAACAATACCTTCATGGTTGAAATAAGAAACTATGGCGTATGTATAAGCCTTTTCCCGTTCACTCCAAGATACAATAACCCTTCCTTCATATAAACGACGTTTCACGCATTTGAAAACAGAGTAGACCCAGATTAGACGGCTCCTACAGGAGCCGTCTGATCAGGGTTTACTCTGTTTACGTATGAAATTATAACAGATCTTACTCTACAATTTCTATTAATACCAAAACTGAATGTTTACAAAGAACTAACAGACATTCACGTTGTCATTATTTCTTACATGAATACTGACCAGGTAAAGGGCTAACATAAACTGGTTTCAACTGACGCCTGGAACACTTCCATTTATCCTTTAGTGTGTTTATGTTAAACAAAACACCACTTTTCTGGTGTCAAGATTTGATATTTGTTCCTATAAAAACGATTTTCATTGAGGTTCCAAAACATTTGACATTCATTGGTAAGATAACACGTTTATCACCAGCTTGTATAGCAAAACATTTGACGACATAAACTTGAATAGCAAAAGATTTGACGACATAAACTGGAATAGCAAAACATCGTACGCTGGTAAAGCAAAACAAATGACAACATTTATTGGTATGGCAAAAAAATTGACAACATGGATTTGCATAGCAAAACTTTTGACGACATAGCTTGGAATAGCAAAACAGCGCACGCTGGTAATGCAAAGCAAATGACAATATGTACTGGTATGGCAAAACATTTGACGGCATGGATTGGGATGGCAAAACATTTGACGACATTGATTTGGATGGCAAACATTTGATATAATTAGGTAACATGGCAAATTACTCGATATTAACTGCTACAACAAACATTAGGTGTAATTTATAACTATAACAATAGTTTCATGATATACGTAGAGCGAAGCAGTTGGCACTCATTAGGAATATTTGATATTATTTACTATATTAAAACTTTTGACGACACTCATTAATATAGCAAGCAGCTGAATACTCAATATATTAAGTGATGTAGCAAAACTGTGAACATTCACAATTAAATTAAAACATTTGACATTATTTGGTGTAGGAAAACATTTGACGACATTGACTGGTATCGCTAAATCAAAACATATGTCAATCATCAGGAAAGTTGTATACAATAGAACCTGTCACCCAAAAGAGGTCTAATTATGGGTCTGTAAGGCAGGTGGTAACTTAATGCAGGACAAAGTAATACAGAAAGCTCCTACTTTTGCCTTGCATTAAGCAAGCACCTGTTTTAATACTCCTATTTTGAATAAATGAATGACCGCTTAGGAGAGATTCTACTGCAGTCAAATACTAAATGTTTGGATATAGATTGGTACAACATAGCATTTGAACAAATTTGTTTAGCAAATTAATTGACGGCATTAAATTGTATTTGGCAAGGTTTGGTAAAGCAAATTATTCCACGCCATTAATATTACAGTATACTACAGTAACTATTTGATATTGGGTTTAGCGAAATTTACATTTTTGTCAAGAAAAAAAACACGTTTTATTTTAATTGGTACAACAAAAACATTTTACTTTAAATGGTACAGAAACGTATTTGATACTTTCTGGTATAGCAAATATTTGATAGTTATTTTTGTAAACAAACTATTTGATTCTATTAATGATATACACGATTTGATAGTTATTTGTAAAGCAAACTATTCAAACTATTTTATGCTTAATAAACACAATAGTAAAATATGTGTTAGTTATTTATAAAGCAAACTAATTGATGATATAAAATTGTATAGTGAAAGAATTGAGGGTTATTTGTAATGTAAATTATTTAATTCTAATTATTTCTGGCAATGCAAACATTTTATAGTTATTTGTATAGTGTAACATTTAATGGATATATGTAAAACACACTATTTTATTCTACTAAACTGTATAGTGAAGCGTTTGATATTTCTTAAAGGATCTCTATATGGAGACATCTGATTCTGTCATAACATGATCTCTAATCGTTCTTTTAAATCCAAACATTCTGGCATTTTTCTGTTGGTTTCTTGCATTGTCTTTAAATCGAAAATCGGCATTTTCTTTAAATCGACATTCCGGATGTATAGTTTGTCCTTAATGACAAAATGTGGCATTTTCTTTCAATACGAAATTCCTACATGTTTCAAATGGAAACTCCAACATAGTCCTTCTTTTGTTTGAATTTTCCGTTATTTCCTTTCCATTCGATTAAATTCTGCAATTTTCCTTCCAGTCTGAAATCGACCTTTTTCTTGCATTTCGATAATCCAGATTTTGTTCAATGTTGCTGAATCAATGCGATATTGTTGTTTTCAGTTCGAAATTCCGGCATCTGGGTCCAGGAGACAATGTCTAGTGCACAATCTCGAACTTCCAACAAGTCATCTAATAAAGGTACGTAGAAAACAAGAGGTCACTAGAAATCGTAAACAGGTCATAAGTGGTCGTAGGCCTAGAGGGACTGTGCCCTGAGATTGTTGTACATGATCAACAACCTCTCTACGACTGAAATACGACTGAAATTGATCGCACGATTGGAAACGATTACCAACGATCACTGAAGACCACCCGCGATTAACAGTGACTTGTCGTGCGACTTTCGTACGAACATCGGCGACCAGAGTCCGGTAGCAACCGTAAACAGGTATTTAGGGGTCGTAAGGCCTAGTGGGACTGGACCCTAAATAAACACTATTACAAAGATCAGTAAACGGCATGCTGAACGCGACATGATTTATAAAAAGTGAATAAAATGCATGCAACTTTCAGCATAACTGGCATATCTGTAAAGGGCTTTGACCCAGAAGAGACGCCGAGTCTGATCAGAAATAATTTCTATAAATTCCAACAGAACAAGTTATGGCAAACCTTTTTACTTTCAGCGTTTATTCCATCAATGAAATACAATTTACTTCAATGATTGTGTTTTTTGGTTGTTGTTGTTGTTGTTGTTGTTGTTGTTGTTGTTACAATGCGCCAATTTGACATTTATCAGTTCGACATGTGTCAATTCGACATGCATCAGTCCGACGTGTGTCAATTCAACGTATGTCAACCCGACATGCACCATCCTCCATTCTGCTTTCTCACCAAAGCGGTCGTTACTTTCTCGGACTAGTTCTAATTGTCTTCTGCAGCGCAGCTTCTTTCAAATAGTTCGGTAAAATGAAAACTTAAGATGAATAGGAAAATACAAATTTTAAAGGAATAAACCGAGATAGACAATGCAGTCCCTGATCAGACGCCTCCTTAACTCTTTCGCTGCCAAGTGTAGTCGTCTGCAAACTTTATCGGCTGCTACAATTTTCATTTCTTTAGTTTCTTTAATTTGTGTTTAAAAAAAACCAGTAACAAACAGTGTGGACCCTGCCGAGACACAGTATCACTCGGCGTCTCATCTGGATCCATTCTGTTTGCATAGGTAATTACAGACGCTACATTGGCTGCGAGAGAGTTAAAAGACGGCGCTTGATTTGAGATACCACTCTTTGTTGTGGTGCATTTTGGCGACATCGGCGATGAAAGAATAATTCTAACAAAAGTCCAGAATGTTTGATATGATAACGATCGTAGTTCCGGTTAAGGATGGCACGATTGGTGGGACAGCAAATACATACAATAGACATGACATTGTAACGCCAGTCTTTGCCCATATGACATTACTTGTTTAAGTAAGTGACTGCTTAATACAGAACGAACGAGATGTACAAAGCTTCTGTATAAACTTTCTGCCTATTGTTTGTCCTGCGTTATGTTACCACCGGTCATACTGGCCCATCAACGGATCTCTTTGGGATGGTGACTGCTAAGATTAACTGTATGTGGAAACCATGATAATTGCGGCACGTGTATGGTTCACACTACTATTTATTTATTTAATATGTAATAATTTGCTGTAGTGTGAAGGGTTTATAAATCACACGGCAAATGCCGCAATGAAAATATTTCATTCTTCGTCTGAAATTAACAGTATATTTTATGGATGCCATAGCGCCGTATGACCGAACTCACCCACCGTCTCACACTCATTCACTCACTCACTAACTCATTCACTCATCCGTCCATTATTGTATTCATTCATTCATTCTCACTCACTCTAACACACATTAACTTCACTCACTCACTCACTCACTCACTCACTCTCTCACTCAAACATTTGGTTGAACGAAAGTAACACAGAAAGAGTCTATGGAAGTGTCTTTATTTCTTTCTGTCTGAGGTAAGCCATCATCAGCCATGCATACTAAACAGCTTTTGAGAATTTTCGATATGTTTGAGGTTGTCTGAAACCATGAATTGCAAAACATTAAAAGTACTGAATAACTGCACTAGCTGTGAATTGTTATTAACTAGTGTACAGAAAACAAGACTCAACAGTTTGTTCTACCATACAATAGAACATACGTAAACAAGTTAAAAAATAAATATTGTTTATATAATAAACAAGAAGAATAATATATGTAGGTCCTTATCCCTATTACTCAGGGAGCCAATGGGGTCTTCCATGCACCCCACTAGACTTTTTTCATGGGTACAAAAATGTCCAGAAACGTCTCCTGAATAAGAATCGCGAATGTACTAAGTTTAGATTATCTTAGTCTATATGTATTTTAACCGTTTCCATGGCAACCCCCCCCCCCCCCCAATTTTCGTAATGATGACACATACCTTCAAATTCGCCCATATCACAGCCAGTTTTTGTCCTAAACCTATAAAACTGGTACCAAATGGCAGATAAGACATTGTGCTTTTATTTCCAACTTGTTCGTTTAATTATCTTATTTGCATACTCATGACTATTAATAGTAAAAAAGTATAGAAATAACGTAAAACTTTCATGTTTTATCCTACGAATATCATACTGCCAAACATGTTATTTTCAATATTGTTTCTCTTTGTTTTCTTATCACTAATTAATATCCATGAGAATGCAAGTGGGGCAATTTACATAAAGGAAACCAAACATGAAGATTCATACATCAACTATAAAATTATGTTAAATCATTTATAATTATCGCCAAAGTAGGGCGCGACATCTTTGTGTGTTGCAGAAATTTAAACACTCTGTAATATGAACAATGAGGTTAGAATGTTTGCCTAGGAAACAGATATATCACCATCAGTGCTATATAATGTATCCCAAATTCATTTATCTAACAATCTTGGTGATATTCAGTGAATATTTTAAACTTTAGCTAACCTTTTTGCATTTTTGTTTGCTTTATAAGAGTAAGACTTGTGTCTGTCGAAAATTTCAACATCTTTTACTGTTCTCATACATATGCAAATTAGTTCATATCAGAAAAGTAATATTTACTATTAAAGCAATGCCTCATATCTATGTTTGTAAAAATTGATTTCACGATTCATCAAAAATAACTTCTAGCGGTGTATTAACCCTTTCCCTGTTCTGTATTTATTCTAAATTTCAATACCACATGAATATTCATTAACAAAATAGTTATAAAGAAATATGGAAGGTGCAACATTGTAGACATTTTAGAAGGCAAAGAAACTGATCTGTCAAATTCTGTTAGCAAACAGAGCAGACCCTGATCAGACGGCTCCTCTAGGAGCCGTCTGATCTGGGTCTACGCTGTTTGCAAATGCGTGAAAACACATTTATATGAGGGAAAGGGTTAAGGTAGATGTCAATTTCCAAGATTTGTGAAAGGATCGGTTACCATGAAAAAGGTTACAATGTTACTTACCGTTCATTGTTTGATTATCAATTTAGATACTTTGCTTTTCGAGTATTTTGTCATTAATTTAAACTACATTTGAAGTTGTTTTCTAGTATTGGTAGGATACAAATTGAGAGATTTACGTTATTTCTGTATTTTTTTGCTATTTTTAAATTTTCTCATTAGTATTCATGTGTATGCAAATAAGATAATTCCTCAGTATAACCTTTAAACAAAAGCACAAGGTCTTAGCTTTAATTTGGTACCAGTTTTATATAGTTAGCTCAAACACTTTCTGTGATATGGAAGATTTTTTTCAGGTAGGTGTCGACTAACAAAATATGTGTGAACAGAGTGAAATGAATGGTTACTATGGAAACACTTAAAACGTTACTTAGAGTTAATATTTTGGTCCTTAAATTTGATATTTTGTTTTCTGATGATTTTGTCATCATGTTAAACTGCATTTAAATGTGTTTTCTGATATTTGTAGGATAAAAAGTGACTAGTTTACATTATTTACGTTAGTTCTATATTGTTTTTACTAATTGTTATGTTCTCATTAATATTCGAGAGTATGCAAATAAGGTAATTCCAACACATGCTGGAAATAAAAGCACAATGTCTTATCTCCAATTTGGTACCAGTTTTATATGTTAAGGACAAAAACTGGCTGTGATATGTACGAGTTTGCAGGTACGGGCCATCATTACGAACACTGGGGTGTTACCATGGAAACGGTTAAAACGGTACTTAAAATTAATGCTTTGGTCCTCAAATTGGATATTTTGTTTTCTGGGGATTTGTCATCATGTTAAACTGCATGGTAGATCCCATTGGCTCCCTGAGTAATAGTAACAGTTCGATAATTTGAATACAGAAATAAATATCTATCATTGTCTTATAAAAGACAGATGGCAGTTTAGTACAGGGTGAAAGTCGTGCAGTAAGTTCCTCTGGGATATAGAACATGATGATCAACTCTCTCACTTTGAATACTGTTTGACGCCTCTGAAAACGTTACGTTTTGAAATCATTGTGATAAATGCTCTATTATTACGTTGGTGAAAGCGTACACAATTATGGAAATTACCATTTATTTTGCTCGAAGATTTATTCAAATATATTGGGTCTAAGTATAGACTATATGGGTGCGGCATCTTATCCGGATCTAAATTGTTCGAGCCATATTTATTGAACATTGGAATCTTAAAAAGCAGGTGGTTGCTTATTACATAAAATTCTTATAGGAGCCGTCTGATATGGGTCTACTCTGTATAGGAGCCGTCTGATATGGGTCTACTCTGTATAGGAGCCGTCTGATACGGGTCTACTCTGTATAGGAGCTGTCTGATATGGGTCTACTCTGTATAGGAGCCGTTCGATATGGGTTTACTCTGTATAGGAGCCGTCTGATACGGGTCTACTCTGTATAGGAGCCGTCTGATATGGGTCTACTCTGTATAGATAGGAGCTGTCTGATATGGGTCTACTCTGTATAGGAGCCGTCTGGTATGGGTCTACTCTGTATAGGAGCCGTCTGATACGGGTCTACTCTGTTTGCAAAATGCGTGAAAAGGCGTTTATATGAAGGGACTGTTTAAAGTATAATAAATCATTCAGAATGTGTACAGGGTATTAACCATTTTGGCGCCAAATGATTTTCGTCTGCATACATTGTCGTCTGCTTTAAATGTCAAAATGGATCTTCCTTCGATTTGTTCTCAGTAATACATAGAGTTCAAATACTTACGTGTATCAGATTCGTATTCGTCAACAAGCCCTGGGAGGCATTCTCCGGCGACTTCGGTGCAAAAGGTATGTCTCATGATTGCCTCATGCAAAGATAAATGTTCCAGGTTTTTAAAACAGCAACAAAAGTATGTAAGCTACGCCAGTCTATGCCCATATTTAGCTATTCGCGATTTGATCCGTGGTTTGATCAGGATCCAAGCTGCTTGATACTCGACCTATAGATTCATAGAAGCTTCATCATGTTGGTCGTAGTAACAATTGCACCGGGTCCGTAGTTGAGTAGGTTTAATTCTTCGCTTGCTATTCACGTCAATATACCTGCCTGTAAATAGTGAAGACCCAGATGAGACAGCTCCTGCAGGACCTGTCTTATCAGGGTCTGCACTATTTACAAGTTGATTGTGCAACCAGTGCACTCCACAGCAGTGATTGCACATCGAATTACTTGTACACAGTGAAGATATATGTCATTATACAACAGAGCATGGGTAAAGAAGGAGAAATGTATTCTAAAATTCAGCAAGAGAAGGATTAACCAATTCCCTTTTCAGTCCTTAACCCTTTCCTCCATAGGCTATTTTAGATCCATCCACCTTGAATAGATCTACCCAAAAGGACTATTAACTAGAGAAAAGGAAAATTTTAGAATTTTGTAGTTTGAAACCATTGGAGCTCCTATAGGAGCAAATGCTCTATTTATCACAATGGTTTCATAAAGTGGCTTTTACAGAGGTATAGAAAGGCGTATTTATGAAGGAAAGGGTTAAAAGGAAAAAAGTAAGTCCGAGAGATTACTCATGGTTATAGGACATGAACCACTCTCTAAGTACTGTAACAATGGCCCGCATGGTGAGACAATATGCACGTGCGAGTATTAACCGATTAACTCTTCTCGCTGCCAAATAACGTCATCTGTTAAAATTTTCATTTGTTTAGTTTTTCAGAAACATTACTATGATAGTAACAAACAGTTTGAACCCTGATGAGACACCGAGTTACTCGGCGTCTCATCTGGATCCAAACTGATTGCAAAGGTTATCACGGATGCAACATCGGCAGCTAAAGGGTTGTTCAAATGTACCTTAAGTTGCTAAGTTTGAAACAAAAAACAAAATGTTGTTATGTTTTGCAAGTGTGTGACATGACTAACAAGTCATTTTCCGACCTTAGGATTGTCAGTTCTCGGAATAAACAAGTGGTAAACATATTAATCATTAGGCCTTTGCAAACAGAGTAGACCTGGATCTAGGAGCCGTCTGTCTGGGTCTGCACTGAGATTAAGAAGTCATATAGAGACGATACGACAGTTTGTGCCATGACCAAAGCCTTCCGTTTTCATGTGTCATTATATCAAACACCCTAATCAAAATTCATGATGTCATTACAATGTATGTCTTCATTACTCTTCATAGGGTAAAGGGTTAAACAGACATTCTATTCACATCGAGGTAAGTGCTAATGTTATCGTTGTAATATCGTTTCAGTACGAGCCTGTTATCACAGAGGGGAATGAGCGTTTCGTGTACCGCATGATCCTCTACAGCTGTAACATCACCGACATGGCCATAGAGAGACAGACATTTGAATGTGAGAACGAGGCGCCAGTCAACGTGAGGGCATGCAAGAGCACCGTGATTAACTGGGCAACTGGCTCGAAAGTACGTATTGGTTACCGTTATAATTGTGCATTGTCTACCGTTATAATTGTGTATTGGCTACAGTTACAAGTACACATTGACTACCGTTACAAGTACACATTGTCTACCGTTAACCGTTGTATATATATATAGGAACAAACTCAATAAATCCGAGTCTGCAATTTTCTCTCTTTGCATTGTTGCTTTTGCTTTCGATGGAGCTCCTACTTTCAAAGTTTATATTCGTGGAAAAATGGCGAATTGTTTTGAAACACATGTATATCTATTAGTCCTTTATGAATAAATAAACACGCAAAATGCCCCTATGGAATTTGCTACTTTTTAACAAGAAGTATGCCATATATATGACAACGATAGTGCCAATATTCCAACGGTCAATAAAAAGAAAAAAGAACAAGCAATCGGTTCTTAATGTGAGAAAAGCTTTAGTATTATAAACACATCACGGCGAAATGTATAGCCAATGACAACACGTTTTATGTGTGCATTACTTCGATGATATGGTTATATTTAATATATCGTCGAATATTAGATACACTAAATACAGTAAAACCCTCTAAACCGGACGTTCAGTTTAGTAAAAATTTCGGTCTCAGAGACAGGTGGCAGCTTAATACAGGATGAAAGTCGTGCAGAAAGCTCCTCTAGGAGCTCTCTGCATGACTTTCATCCTGCGTTAAGCAGCTATCAGCTTAAAAGTATGTAAATTCCTCTGTACTAGAATTCCGGTTTAGAAGGGTTTTACTGCGCATACACCAGTAATAATAGTTAGACCAGCGAGCATTGGTTATCTATTTCAAGTTGGCGGTTAGACTTTTAACAGTTTGAATGCCAGGAACCATCTAGATGATATTTGCAAACAGAGCCCTCTGCTCAGATCTGAACTGCTGCCATTTCGGATTATTATCAGAAAAAAAACATATACCACTTAACATATATATTAACTAGGTTCACTAATTATTGTGAAGAATGTAGGTATTGACTAATGTAACGATAGCCAATACGTACAAAATGAGTACATTGTTGACACGTGTTAATTCGTAATCGTAACATTAGTCAATGCGCATTAATAGCAATATTAATTACATCGAAATTAATTATCCCGAAGGACCAGAAAATATAACAACACTGAGAATGAAATACAGGGCTACCTTTTACGACCGCCACACCTGCTGTTGTGATGTACATACATTCTGAAAGTAGAGCATTCTTCGAAAGTAGAAGCAGCAATGCGCAAAAATTATACATAACCACTCCTTAAAAGCATTTTGTAGAGATCATTGGGTATAATTGTCATAATGTTGGGCTTGGTTGGGAAATAGAATAGAGCATGCATTAAGAGGCCATTTATCCCTTTCCCTGTTCTACGTTTATTCCAGATTTCAATACCTACTGAATATTCTTTCACAAAATAGTTATAATGAAATATGGAAGGTGATATATTATAGCCATTTTAGAGAGTAAAGAAACAAACGTTCATTTTCCATTAGCAAACACAGCAGATTCTAACCAGACGGCTCTTCTATGGAGCCATCTGATCTGGGTCTACATTGTTTGCAAATGCGTGAAAAAGGCGTTTATATGAGGGAAAAGAAGACAGGTGTTGGCTTAATGCGGGTCAAATGTAATGCAGAAAGCTCCTGTTCTGTATTTAAGATTCCTATGTTCAATAAATTAATACAGTAAAACCTCTCTATAACGGCCACTAAATTGTGATAAAGATCTGATATTTAGGGCAGGTGGCTAATAAAAGCAAGGCGAAAGTAAAACAGAACGTTCCTATAGGAGCGTTCTGTTTTACTACTTTCACCTTGCTTTAAGCAGCCGCCTGCCTTTAACACAAAACACTTGATGTAATTTAGTGGCCGTTATAGAGAGGGTTTACTGTAGTCGCTTTGGACAGGATCTACTGTATTAATGAAAAAGAGTCATGTTACTCACCTTATCTATCCCTAAATTATGATATGACAATTTATCTACATGCTCCATAGGAGCAAATGCTCTATTTATCACAATGGCTTCAAAACTACACACTTCTAAAATTCTCCTTTTCTATAGTTAATGCTCCTTTTCGGTAGATTTTTTCAAAGAGGTTGGGTCTAAACTAGTCTAGGAGGGGATGGGTTAAGAAATACTGAATGAATGAATATCAATTAGCAGATTCTTATAATGACACCATGAACAAAATAGTTTTAACGTGCCACAGACTGTACAATCAGATTACAGGACCCGTCTCATCTGTGGAGGAACTGTCTGATCTGGGTCTGTACTATATGGACAGTCCTTAACCCATTCCCACATGAATATTTATGTAAGAAATAATGATATCATGAATATCAATTAGACGTTTTATAATAGCAAATGGACATATGGAGTTTTGGGCATGGCAGAAACTAATTGTAGGATCATAACTCGACTACATAATATGAAAACAGAGCAGATCCTGTTCAGACGGCTCCTATAGGAGTCGTCTGATGTGGGTCTACTCTGTTTGCAAAGACATAGAAAGGCGTATTTATAGAATAAAGGATTAAAAGCTGTAAAGAGCTAATATACAATTACGTTTTTACAGGCAAGTGTCTGATTGGTGCAGGTCAAATGCAGTTAAGAAGAGTTCTGCTACAGTTGCATTAACCCATTCCCTGATATTGACGACTTTTGACGACTCTGTAAAAGTCACTTTGTGAAACCATTGTGATAAATAGAGCATTTGATCATATAGGAGCAAATGCTCTATTTATCACAATGGTTTCAAAATACAAAATTCTAAAATTTTCATTTTCTCTAGTTACATGTAAGGCTCCTTTTCGGTAGATTTATTCAAAGAGGTTGTATCTAAAAATAGCCTATGAGGGAATGGATTAAGCAGTATCCCTTTACCTCGTGAATATTCATATAGACAATGTTTTTGTATAAATATTAAGTAGATGGATTAGTATGTATAGGTTAGTGTTTGTTAGTCAGCATTTACAAAAATAAATCGGTCTAGCGCGGCGCAACTGCGCGACTGGTTTATTTTGTTAATGCTGAGTAACAAACGCTAACCACTTTAATGATTGAAGTTATGTTTTGTTTACAAAATGTCTCGTGATTTAAGTAATTTTCATATTATCACCACCCACCACATCATAAACAGCAGGTTCATAATATTATTATGCGACAACCGCGTGATACACCTGAGACACGCTACACCACCCACCACATCATAAACAGCAGATTCATAATATTATTATGCGACAACCGCGTGGTATTGTCGATAAGGTTTGACCTGGCACTGTATGAATATTCCGCCTTTTTCCGTAAGCTGTTTTTATCTGTCCGAACACACACTTGAAGCATGCGTCCTAGTATATTATAAGGTTTTCAATGCAATACAAGCGTTGGTAGCCCAGTGGTTTAATCACAGCAATACCAATAGTTCGAGCCCCACCGTGGTTGTTTTTTACATACATGTGTTTTAATATATGATATTTTTAAAGTTCTTTTGGGCAGGTGGACGCATGCTAGCCACGAGAAACATTGTGTGTGAAGTTTGTACAGTGGAACTTGTCTTAGACAAAATATATTGACAGCATATACGTGATGTAATCAAACAGTTGTGTTTAGGCAATCTCTTAGGAAGCGCTCTTTGCAAAGAATTGAAAAAAAATAAGAAAACAATGATAACAAGTGGACAATAAAGAGACATTCCAGAATAAAAGATTTGCAAAGAATTGAAACAATTAAGAAAACAATGATAACAAGTGGACAATAAAGAGACATTTCAGAATAAAAGATATATATATTTCCGAAAACAATTGTTGCCTTAGTTTAGTTAGGTTTTACATAGATTCGAACCAACAACTTCTATTCTTAGAGGCAGCGACACAATCCACTGGACTATTGTGACAGTAATTAATATTGTATAGCGTGTGTAGTATAATTATGGTGCTAAGCACGTAACGATTTCATGTATACAGTCAACGGAAATTCACGATTTTTCATCGACAAAAGTCGGCGGAAAGTGATGAGTGCCAGGTCAAACCTTACCGATAATACACCTGAGACACGCTACACCACCCACCACATCATTAACAGCAGATTCATAATATTATTATGCGATAACCGCGTGGTACACCTGAGACACGCTACAGTTTTGCGAGGATAGCAAGTGAAGGCCCAGATAATTACAAAATGAAGGATCCTGATTTATTGAAATTGCTAGAGGGACTTCTTGACGAAGAACCAATTCTATCCACACACGAGTGAATGGCGACTCAAGTTTTAAATATCAACACTCAACTGTTTTAGAATTCCACTAATAAAAAGTTAGGTGATAAACTGCAAAGACATTTGCCGTGATTTTGATTTGATTTCAGTATGAATATTTTTCATGTTCATCAATGCATATGTCTATACAGTAAAACCTCTCTATAACGACCACTAAATGGTGTTAATAGGTTGGTGTTTAGGGCAGGTGGCTGCTTAAAGCAAGGTGAAACTAAAACAGAACGCTCCTATAGGAGCGTTCTGTTTTAGTTTCACCTTGCTTTAAGCAGCCACCTACCTTTAACACAAAATACTTGATGTAATTTAGTGGCCGTTATAGATAGGTTTTACTGTATATCGTTTAAAGTGTGTCATTGATGTTAAATGTATTCGCAATGTTTGTCCCAGCCTGCAAAACCTGACAGCAACTTTATCGGCTCAGGTTCAAACTGCAAATTCTTGTTTGCAAATTAGCACAAGATTTCTGAATTCCCCTTTACAACAAACACAACAATTCGTTATAAATTTACGTCCCTGAGAGTGTAAAAAAGGACGGCAAAACGATTATTGACGCGTATTTTGATTTTCCAATGTGTAAATACTGATGACCAGCGTGTTGATTCAGGAGTTATTGTTGCTAATGATTGAAAAATAAAGTAAAAACAAAGTTTTTTTTATATTTACATGTATTTGGTAAATGTGCCCCCAACACGTTTTAAATAATTTCAAAAGCTTGGATCTACATCAGTTGCTGTAAAAGTGTTCCGGAATTTCGAGGTGTCACTGTAATTTTATAAGCAAACAGAACAGACTCTGGTCAGACGGATCCTATAGGGTCCATCTGATCGAGGCCTACTCTGTTTGCAATGGTATGAAAAGCCGTTTATATGAGGGAATGTTTAAACATTAATACTGACAAGTCCACTTAAAGTGATAATATAGGAGCAAGGATCTAGTTGATGTTCGGTTTATGATAACGATGGTCTTCATGTTTAAATATTACTGACTAGTAGAAGGGCTTATCTAAATGTGGCATATAAAGTACAGTAGAACCCCTTTAATTCGACCACTTAACGAATAAACATAGCTGTATTAATAAGCAGGTGATAGCCTAATGCAGGACAAAAGTAATACAGAAAGCTCCTCTATGAGCTTTCTGCATTACTTGTGTCCTGCATTAAGCTACATCTGCTCCTAGCACCTGTACATAGCACCCAGAAGTATACATCTTTTAGGTGATCGCATTACTGTAAGCAGAGGCCCAGAAAAGATGCGTAAACTAAGCCGTTTTCAAGAATACATTCAGTAAAACCTCGATTATCCGAATTTTCGGTATAGAAGAATTTAGACCCTTTTAGGCAGGTGGCTGCT
This sequence comes from Azorinus chamasolen, assembly GCA_963576725.1. NCBI lineage: Eukaryota > Metazoa > Mollusca > Bivalvia > Cardiida > Solecurtidae > Azorinus > Azorinus chamasolen. Next base: position 38,882,713 of record OY755241.1, on the reverse strand, counting down.
TAATGCATGGTGAATGTCATGCAGAAAGCTCCTAGAGGAGCTTTGTGCATGACGTTCACCATGCATTAAGCTGCCACCTGTCTTACAGGTCGATAATAATACGTATTTTAGTGTTCGAATAATCGAAGTTTTACTGTATTTCATACTCAACCAAACCTTATGCTATGACCACTCTTTAGAATCGTCTCGAAGAGTAGTCACAACACAGGATTTGTTTGAGAAATGGCGATTTAATATTTGAGTACGCACATTTATCTGTTACCCTGGTAACACTTTATCTCACTAAATGGGCGAACAAAAGACTGATTAGTACTGGTAAAACATGTTGACCCAGATCAGTATCATTCCTTAAAAAACAGAGTATACCCAGATCGTCTGATCTGGGTCTGCTCCCTTTGCAAAGTCGATGCCATTCGTAAAAGAGTTCCGTAGAAGCTGATTCCTCAATAATGTTACAATAAGGAGGTAATAAAACCGTAAACCCCACATTTCTTAAGAGTCAGGTGTTCATCTTATTTTATTTCAATAGCATTCATAATTATAAAAAATCATATCATTTCTCGGAACATTTTCTTTTTAAATTTCAATGGTGTTTCCTTTCCAGGAATTCCACTTCCCAGAAAATATTGGTTTGCCGCTAGGTGGGGAGCAGCGATCCGTCATGTATGTGCTAGAAACACACTTCACCAACTTCGAGTTCATTGAAGGTAGATTACCTTGTTTGATAGAATAAGGGCGTGGTGCTTAGTGCAATGGATCCACCGTGAGGAGGACTCTTTGTACTCAAATGTGATTTGACTAATACATATACAGTAAAACCTCTCTTAACCGGAATTTTAGTAGAGAAGAATTTAGATATTTTAGGCAGGTGACTGCTAGGAGCTTTCTGCATGACTTCCACCCTGCATTAAGCTGTCACCTGTCTCCAAGACCGATATTTATACTGAATTTAACCTCCGGTTAAGAGAGGTTTTACTGTATTTCAAACAGCTTTACAGTAGAACATTTCGCGATCATTCGTTTATGGAACATACGGTTCTTAAAAAGCAGGTGGTTGCTTAATGCCGGGGAAAAAGTAATGCAAACAGGTCATATAGAAGCTTTTTGCATTACGTTTGACCTGTATTAAGGTACCACTTGACTTATATACCCATAATTAGACCTATGTTTGCTGGTCGCTTATGACAGGTTCAAATGTATAATAATTTAATAGTTTACTTGGTAAATAGTTAACTGATACCGAGTACTTACGTACTTGATGTCTCTAAAACAGATGGTCAGCTATTCAAGAATGAAAGTAAAGTAGAAAGTGTCTTTGGGGGCTTATTGCCGTTCTGTTCTAACCCTTTTGTTTATATAAACGCCTTTTAAGCATTTGCAAACAGAGAAGACCCATATCAGACGACTCCTAGAGGAGCCGTCTGATCAGGGTCTGCTCAGTTTGCTAATGGAAAATTCTCGTTCTTTAGTTTCTAAAATGGCTGCAATATTCCATATTCTATAGTTAATTGTAACTATTTTGTCCATGAATATTCAGTAGGTACTGAGATCTGGATTAGATACAGGACAGGGGCTGGATTAAGCTTCTCCATGTATACGCATTAAACACCTATGCAAGCAGGGTAGACCAAGATCAGATGACTGTTCTTGAAGCCATATGGTCAGCGTATGCTCTGTTATGGAATAATAATGATTCTATAGTTTTTTGTCTTGTCCCTTTTTCATTATGCCTTTGTCAATAAGTATTTGATTAATATTTATGATATCATTATTTCGTTAACCCTTTCCATTATTTAAGCGCATTTCCACACACCTGCAAACAGAGCAGACCAAGATCAGACGGCCCCAATAGGAGCCGTCTGATCAGGGTCTGCTCTGTTTGCTTATGGTGTAATATAGATAGGATTCTACAGCTTCTGTCTCAGCCAAAACGTCATGTGTTCATTTATCATTTTAAAAAATAATCTTATTAATATTCATTACGTCATTATTTCTTGTATGAACATACAACAGGGAAAGGGTTAACGAATAGTCTTGAATTCAAGGGTTACATTCCCATAAATGCCATTTTTAATGACCTTTGTAGAAGTGATATACTGTATAGTCTTTACACTGACTCATATTTCATATATTTCATATTTATTAACAAAATAATGTACATTAAAATCCCTCTAAAACGGACGTTAAAGTTAGTATAAATATCGGTCTTTGAGACAGGTGGCGGCTTAATGCAGGAAAACTCCTCTATGAGCTTTCTGCATGATCTTTACCCTGCATTAAGCAATCATCTGCCTAATCAACATTCTTCTCTACTGTAATTCCAGTTTAGAGGGATTTTACTTATGCAATTTTTATTTTAGTTTTTTTTTCCATATTACGCAAATGAAAATTGTATTGTCGTAAAGTGAACACTTATCCAGCCAATCACAACCTGACTTGCATTACACTGATCCAGCCAATCACAACTTGACTTGCATTACACTGATCCAGCCAATCGCAACCAGACTTGCATTACACTGATTCAGCCAATCACAACCTAACTTGCATTACACTGATCCAGCCAATCACAACCTGGCTTACATTTGGAAGCATCTTAGATCCAGATGAGAAACCAGTAGATCGGAGACTCATCAGGATCCATACAGTTTGACTGTAAATACGTCTTACTACGCTCTTGCAAACAGAGTATATCCAGATTAGATGGCTTCTTATCAGGATCCGCTCTGTTTGCTTATGAAGTAATATAAATATTATCCTAAGGTTTCCGCCATGGCGAAAACTTCTCGTGTCAAGATTTTATTAGAACAATTAATCTAACGGATAACGGGTTAAACCTTTCCTCCATGAAAATTCATGTCAGAAATAATGACGTCATGAATATTAATTAGATTAATTTGTTATAATAGCACAAGGAGACAGCAATTTTTGGCCATGGCAGAAACTGTACTGTAATATCAATATCAGCAAACAGAACAGACCCTGATCAGACGGCTCCTAGTTTTTTGTTTTCCTCTGTTTGCAAAGGTGTAGAAAGGTGTATATGTGGAGCAAATGGTTAAAGCTTCAATGAACCGAACGTAAAAGAAGTTGCAAAACTCAGACGTTAATGTTTTACCTAATATGGGTGCCGTTTTACACCTGTGCAAACAGAATAGACACACACAAGACTGTTCATATAGACACAAACAAGACTGTTCATATAGACACAAACAAGACTGTTCATATAACGAACAAGACTGTTCATATAGACACAAACAAGACTGTTCATATAGACACAAACAAGACTGTTCATATAGACACAAACAAGACTGTTCATATAGACACAAACAAGACTGTTCATATAACGAACAAGACTGTTCATATAGACACAAACAAGACTGTTCATATAGACACAAACAAGACTGTTCATATAGACACAAACAAGACTGTTCATATAGACACAAACAAGACTGTTCATATAGACACACACAAGACTGTTCATATAGACACAAAGAAGACTGTTCATATAGACACAAAGAAGACTGTTCATATAGACACAAACAAGACTGTTCATATAGACACAAACAAGACTGTTCATATAGACACAAACAAGTCTGTTCATATAGACACAAACAAGAATGTTCATATAGACACAAACAAGACTGTTCATATAGACACAAACAAGACTGTTCATATACACACAAACAAGTCTGTTCATATAGACACAAACAAGACTGTTCATATAGACACAAACAAGAATGTTCATATAGACACAAACAAGACTGTTCATAGAGACACAAACAAGACTGTTCATATAGACACAAACAAGACTGTTCATATAGACACAAACAAGACTGTTCATATAGACACAAACAAGACTGTTCATATAGACACAAACAAGAATGTTCATATAGACACAAACAAGACTGTTCATATAGACACACACAAGACTGTTCATATAGATACAAACAAGACTGTTCATATAGACACAAACAAGACTGTTCATATAGACACAAACAAGACTGTTCATATAGACACAAACAAGACTGTTCAAATAGACATAAACAAGAATGTTCATATAGACACAAACAAGACTGTTCATATAGACACAAACACGACTGTTCATATAGACACAAACAAGACTGTTCATATAGACATAAACAAGACTGTTCATATAGACATAAACAAGACTGTTCATATAGACACAAACAAGACTGTTCATATAGACACAAACAAGACTGTTCATATAGACACAAACAAGACTGTTCATATAGACATAAACAAGACTGTTCATATAGACACAAACAAGACTGTTCATATAGACACAAACAAGACTGTTCATATAGACATAAACAAGACTGTTCATATAGACACAAACAAGACTGTTCATATAGACACAAACAAGACTGTTCATATAGACACAAACAAGACTGTTCATATAGACACAAACAAGACTGTTCATATAGACACAAACAAGACTGTTCATATAGACACAAACAAGACTGTTCATATAGACATAAACAAGACTGTTCATATAGACACAAACAAGACTGTTCATATAGACACCAACAAGACTTAGACATAAACAAGAATGTTCATATAGACACAAACAAGACTGTTCATATAGACACAAACAAGACTGTTCATATAGACACAAACAAGACTGTTCATATAGACACAAACAAGACTGTTCATATAGGATTCATCTCATTGAGGTATGCTGTGTTTGCTTATGGAATTACAGTAAAATCTCGATTATACGAACTCTCAAATACGTATCACTTTCGATCTGTAAGATAGGTGACAGCTTAATGCAAGCTCCTCTAAGCTTTCCGAATGACTTGCACCGTGCATTAAGCAGCCACCTGGCTACAGAGACATACGTTCTTCATAACTAAACTTTCGTAGTATCGAGTTTTACTGTAGATCTGATGTTACAGTTTCTGTCATGACCAGTTTTCATATACCGTTTTGAAAATCAGCCCTTGAATATTCGTGATATCATTATTTGTGATATGAATATTCATCAGGCAAATGATTAACCCTTTTCATCACGTCTTTGCAAACAGAGTAGATCCTGGCGGGACAGCTCCTATAGGAGCCGACTGGGTATAATCTGTTGCTACAGTTTCTGCCAAGGTCAAATAAATCACGTGCCATTATTATCAGCCAAGGTCAAATAAATCATGTGCCATTATTATCAGACAAGGTCAAAGAAATCATGTGCCATTATTATCAGCCAAGGTCAAAGAAATCACGTGCCATTATTATCAGCCAAGGTCAAAGAAATCATGTGCCATTATTATCAGCCAATGTCAAAGAAATCACGTGCCATTATTATCAGCCAAGGTCAAAGACATCACGTGCCATTATTATCAGCCAATGTATATTAATGAAGACATTATCTCGCATATAAATGTGAGACAGGGAGAGGAGTAACCCTTACTATGCCGGACACGAGTCACTAATGTATTTTGCAATCAGTGTAGACTTAGATGAGAGAGCGCCTAGAGGAGCCATCTAATAAGAGTATATACTGTTTGTTATGTTACACTTTTCTGTAGAATAAACCCCATAAATATTCACCTGTTTGAATTTTGGAATAGTCAATTTGAAAACTCAGCGTTGAAAGGGTTAAACAGACATCATATGTTGCGACAGCAATAAAGGTGGAAATTTTGTGCTCCTACTTTGAGCATTCAACACCTTCTGGAAAAAAGAGAAGAATGAGGAAGTATAACATTCGTCATTAGTTGTCATTTGAGATATTTCTTTCTTAAATGAGTCCAGAAAAAACCTTTTTTCTAGACGATTTTAAGAAAGGGGCTTCTCAAATGACATCGAGTGTCAGATTCTTTTTATTGTGCTGCGAGATATCCCCGCAGCACACAGTATGTAATGGCATGCTATGAACTACGTTTTTACAATACAACAGATAGATGTTTTTGATTAGATGATAAATAAGCTTTAACACCAGTATATATCATATTATGATAGTAAAGTACGGGGAATGATTGAAGTATATAGCCTGTTAACTTGAATTACAACGTTGTGGAAATTGTAAAGTCAAGGCATGGAATGAAAACAAAAACCTTGGTTCATTCTGAAATTGGAATTTTGTTGTGATAAGAAACATGCAAGAAAACAATCGTATCAAAACATAGGTATACCGAACAAATATGAATATGCAAACGTCAATAAGAAATATACAGAGCAAATAGACAAGGAACAAATAGCAATGAATGAAGATATATAGCGATATGATAAAAGTACGAATACCTGATAGTTTTAATTCATAACATTATAGCAAACAGAACAGACCCTGATCAGACTGATCATACAGGGTGTCGAATCTGGGTCTGATCTATTTGCCAATGTGTTAAAACTTAAAAGCATATGTACATATATAAATACATGTATAGCGACATATAGTGAGATATAGATATATTGTATGAAACAGATAAAATAGTGTGCATCAGTTAAAATCTGATGCATGGAACTAACTGTGTGTACGTATATATAGTACTACAGTAAAACCTCGCTAATGCGACCACCAAAAAGGGGCAAAATTCTGGGTGGTAGAGGCATGTGGTGGCTTAATGCAGGACGAAAGTTATGCAGAAAGCTCCTATAGGAGCTTTCTGCATAACTTTCGTCCTGCATTAAGCTACCACCTGCTTAAAACGACACCAGTGGTTGTTTACCAGTGGTTGTGTATTAAGTGGTCACATTAGCGGGGTTTCACGTTATATACTCCCAAGTCGCAATGACGTATTTGGGTATTCCGTTACCGATTCGTTTAGCAAGGTCTGAACTTTATTACAATATGTTCTTTAACACAGCGAGTGACAGTAATTCCATTTTCCTTTTTTATGAACTGTGCATGACTACTTGGAAAGAGATGCCAGAATAATGACCGAGAAACCATTCAATCAAATCGAGTTATGTGCAATTCATTTTTAAATTATGTGCAAAATACTGATGTTTGTTCCCACAGTTTTAACTTTTATTACCCCCCCCCCCCTCCAACTAGCTGAGGGGGATATACTGCAATCATTCTGTCTGCTTATTAGTATGTCTGTGCGTTTATCGGTCTGTCTGATTTTTCCCGGAGCATAAATCGGTCACCAGTCTACATGTATGAATCTTTCTCAACCTTTATGTACTTCTTTGTCATCATATGACATTGTGCATCTGTGATTTTGGTCATGATCACTTGACCGTTATATCAGTCAGAGCATTTGTTGACATTTGTTTTTTGGAGGAATGTGGCCTGAGCAGTTGTAATACCATATGGACAATACTTATTCAATATCATATGAACCTGTAAATCTGTCATTTTGGTTATGATGACTTGACCAATAAGTTAATTAGGGCATTCTTTATGAGCCCTCATATCAGAATCTCCACTGTTAGCGAATTCAGAACAATATATGTAAAGCATCCATAGTTCCTAGTAAAATAATCCATATTTTTGTGTCAAAAGTATTTGCATCGGAAATAAAAGTTACTTGGTTTTGAGAATGGAAAAGTATTAAAGTCAAGCAGGCAAAGCCACATACAAGACACAACCACCACCAAAACACCGATAAATAGCATGACACACAGACACACACACATAGACACACACACACACACACCCAAACGCACACTCACACACGAGATGAACACAGAAAACACCAACAGACACACAAGAACTAGAGACAAACACTTCACACATGAACAACATCACAAGCACAAAGACGTAAGGCAAACAAAAGGAAGGATGACAAAGAGAGTACCGCCTTGGCACGGTCAGTAGCAAAAACACCACTGGGGGTTTAAACCGGTTTACGGACGTCCTACCCTCACACTTCTCTCAAATTAAATTATTCACTTATTTCTATAGTATCATTGGAGGTTTATGAGTTGTTTAATTATGGTACAAATTCTTGTATATTACACTGTTATTTCGTTATCACTGCTTTAAAAAACATGTGTTACCTGTACTTTCTTTGTGTAGATTAGATTGTTTTAAATTTTTAATTTTAATCTTTTCTCGGAAAGATACATGTATACATCTTTGCAGAGTAAACTCAGATCTGAAAGATTCTAAAGAAGCTGTTTCATTTTCGTCTGCTACCTTTAAAGATAATTATATCAAAATACTGTACATCTCAGTTAACACTACTAATGTCAGTTAAAATTAGTTTTTTCTCCTATTTTCCAAATGATATATTCCATAACATATTCACCAAAAATAAACTTCTGTGTAGATAAACGGAGAAAAGTTAACCATTCTTCATTTTACGCATGCTGTAATGAGAAACATCTGTTGTTTATTTCCCTTTGCTACTCTTCAAAGAAGGATAGGCCCTTATCTATTTTCACAAAAGTAAGTGCATCCACATCATTTATTCATTAACCCAGTGTAATAATAAAAGGAGGCGTGATTTTTTATTTTATTTTTTAAAAAAAAAAGCTTCTACTTTTATCAACTAGCAAATGTCCCTCGTTGCCATTTACTAAGTAGTTTTAATTATGCTATCAACACCAAAAGTGTTCCTGTTCTTCTGTATATCATTTAGAAGGTTGTTTTTTTAAGAAAATAAAATTCATATCAGCACGAGAAGACTAGCCTTTCGTACACTAATATACTCGAAATACAAATGGTATTTTGCCAGTGTGTGTACTGTTTAAAACTTTGCTTTCAATGCCCAAGTAACAAACACTGTACTACATGTATACACTTCAGTCAAAATATCATTTAATACTTATTAAGCAAAAAAAATAGGTTCACATAATGGTAAGCCTTGTTTTGCCGCAACACTTACTCACTTTGCTGCACGAGTACAGCAATTGTTTACTTGCCACATGACTGGGTCGCACAACTCCGGTATTTAGACAAAAGGGTCATGGGGGTAGATGTTCGCTTCATTATTGTTGTGCTCCATGCCAACGCGGAATGGTTGTCGAAAGCTTACTGCTGTACACACAGACGCAGGGGAAAAAAGTTGTGTACCAGTCTGCATCTTACATATCAAGAAATACGTGATGGTTATATTAAGCTGGAGACAAGAAATGTTTTGTGATATTATATTATGACAGATAAAACATTATTCTTTGCTACTTCTGAATATTAAATATTAAAAACAAGATACACATTTAACCTGTAAAGCAACTTTCTTTTTTTTGTAGAAACCTTCTGCTCCGGATATCCAATTTGAATTACAATTAGGAGCGTTCTGTTTTACTTTCACCCTGCGTTAAGGAGCCACCTGCCCTAAATACCAACTAATTAGCACAATTTAGTGGCTGTTATAGAGAGGTTTTACTGTATACGGTAATATATTGAGAAAAACACTTCTATCCAAACAGTTTATGTCTTTATGAAATGCCGAGTTACTCGGCGTTTTATCTGGATCTAAACTTTTTCAAATGTAATACCGAGTTTGCCTATATCAGACTCAAGGTAAACTCGTCGTTATTACAAATGGTGAAACTGCTGTCTTTTCCTTTTGAAGTGAAACAATATTTAATTAGCCTGAAAACTACGTGAACCATTAATACGTTATCCCCAACGTGACTCGTAGTTTCAAACAGTTTGGATCCAGATGAGACGCCGAGTAACTCGGCGTCTCATCAGGATCCAAGCTGTTTGACACTCTGTCAATAATATCTGAAACGCTTGTTAGAATCATAGGTACTAGTAGTCAACATTGCACCCGATTTAAATCTTAGCGGACATTGTGTTTCCACAGTGCGGTAACAACATTAAGATGCATAGAAGACGGCGTTAGATGCATTTACAGTGCACCATAAAAACGACCAAACTTAAAAGCATTTTACACATTTCGGATATCATACAATATGTGATGGTGATAGAAACGTTTATTTATTCACATAATTCTAACCCGTATCATACTTAACCCTTTCCTCGTTCAATATTTATGGCATCGCGAATATGTATTAGCACAAGTTTTATAATGTGGACGTTTCCAGGAAATATTTGCTTTGACAAAAGCTGAAAAATAAGATAAATATCATGTCAAAAGCAAACAGGGCAGACACTGATCAGACGAGCCTTCTGATCTGGGTCTACTCTGTTTGCAGTTGCGCGTAAAGGCGTTTATATAAAGGAAAGGTTTAAAACTCTTTCACGACAAAGTCACCGTAAACATACTCATCGATCTGGGTTCGCAGTAGGCGAATCTGTGTGTATCATTTGCAAACAGCTTTGATCCAGATGAGATGCCGAGTGTCATCATAATCAAACATGTTTGACACAGCATTTACGTTTTAGTGGCGAAATTGAAGGAAATTCCTTTCTGACATAAATGGTAGACGACATAATTTGGAGAAGAAATTTAGTTGGTGCCAAAAGAGTTAAACACGTAGACAAAGGTCTGCTAAAGTCCTAATCTGTTACAATTCCTACTTACATAGGTAGATTTAATTCGTTTTAAGATGTACATGGCATTAAAAAAACATACATCGAACATTCCTAAAAAACCCACCAAGAGTGCATGTTTGTGTCATGGAGGAAACACCACATAAACACACACAGTAAACATCAAGAGTACATGTATGAGTCATGGAGGAAACACCACATAAACACACACAATAAACATCAAGAGTACACGTATGAGTCATGGAGGAAACACCACATAAACACACACTATAAACATCAAGAGTGCATGTATGAGTCATGGAGGAAACACCACATAAACACACACAATAAACATCAAGAGTACATGTATGAGTCATGGAGGAAACACCACATAAAACACACAATAAACACCAAGAGTACATGTATGAGTCATGGAGGAAACACCACATAAACACACACAATAAACATCAAGAGTACACGTATGAGTCATGGAGGAAACACCGCATAAACACACACAATAAACATCAAGAGTGCATGTATAAATCTGGAGGAAACACCACATAAACACACACAATAAACATCAAGTGTATATGTATGAGTCATGGAGGAAACCCCACATAAACACACACAATAAACATCAAGAGTACATGTATGAGTCATGGAGGAAGCACCACATAAACACACACAATAAACATCAAGAGTACATGTATGAGTCATGGAGGAAGCACCACATAAACACACACAATAAACATCAAGAGTACATGTATGAGTCATGGAGGAAACACCACATAAACACACACAATAAACATCAAGAGTACATGTATGAGTCATGGAGGAAACACCACATAAACACACACAATAAACATCAAGAGTACATATATGAGTCATGGAGGAAACACCACATAAACACACACAATAAACATCAAGAGTACATGTATGAGTCACGGAGGAAACACCATATACAAAACACACAGTCGCCCGAACAGCACCACAACAAAAATAGTAATTGTACATGCATATCAAAAGACAAAGAATCGCACAAAGACATAAACAAACACTAGGGAGAATATGGAAGTACCGCATTGGAACGGTCACTGACATTTGTCATCGGGGGGGGGGGAGTAAACCAGTTATTGGGCGCCCAGCCTCAAACTTACTCCGTCCCCACCCTAGAAGACAAACGGTGTAAATAAACATAGCCCCTCTCCTCTAAGTCACAAATATAATGCACACAGTGTCACGGTAATAGACTTGATATCAATGTATAACTATGTAACTGATAAGGAATTATTAACCCTTCTCTTGCTGAATTTTAAAATACATTTCTCCTTCTTTACCCATGCCCTGTTGTATAATTACATATATATTCACTGTGTACAAGTATTTCGCTGTGCAATCACTGCTGTGGAGTGCACTGGTTGCACAATCAACTTGTAAATAGTACAGACCCTGATGAGACAGCTACTGCAGGAGCTGTCTCCTCTGGGTCTTCACTATTTACAGGTAGGTATATTGACGTGAATAGCAAGTGAAGGGTTACAATTGCATATTATTTCATAAGCAAACAGAGCAGACCCTGATCAGACGGCTCCTATCTGGTTGCGAGGGTGTAGAAAGGCGTATTTATGGAGGAAAGGATTAAAGAAGCCTGCTGACGCCTCTGTAAAAGTCGTTTCTTGAAACCATGATAATGTTTCAGGTATGTTTGACAGTTCTGGGCTACGTCTTTATTACACAACAGATCTGCGGCAACATGAGGCCGGACTACTGGAGCTAGGTCACGTGATCACCCCGGACTGGAAGGCCTTCATTCCCCCGGGCGAGGCGGAGTTTGTATCCAAATCTTACTGCTCATCTCGCTGCGTAGAATGGGTAAGGAGTACAGAATTTCTCTAAACTTACATAATAATGAACATTGATTGTTTTTACAGAAAGTTACTTTTCTGCACATGTTTCAAAACTTTTCGGCAAGTCTCTGTTAAATGCAAAGTTAAAGGTTCAGGGTCCATGCTTATAAAGCTTTTAGTTGAGTCTGAGTTTCGTTCTCAAGCTTCTGATTGGTCAGATTTGAGTTCTCAAGCTTTTGATTGGCCAAATTTGAGCCAAAGGCTCAAATCTGACCAATCAAAATCTTGAGAAAGAACTCAGACTCAACTGAAAGTTTTATAAGCATGATCCCTGATTTCTGCATGCCTTCTAACCTGCATTAAGCTGTCACCTGTCTTAAAGACTGAAAATGTCTATTTATTCCAGTGTTTTGATGAGCGAGGTTCAACTGTTTCTATATCTAATTAAGTTAATCTAAATCTAGAAAAAAGTTGACGAATTTATTCATTTTAATAACAATTACAATGTATACACTTTCCATAACCGACTGTGAAAACAGTAATATCCGCGTGTTTGTGTAATATTGCTAGAGACGTTTGTTTGGGTGTACTTCAATAATAGTACATACACGTGTATTTTCAAGTTATGTGAGCTTCAATTTATTTAACCTTAACCCCTAGGTCATAAGTACTTGTGATTTTATTAATTAAGAAATTGCCTCTTCGGTTTTCATATAGGTCAATATATATAAATAAATATATATAAATGGACTATTACACGAGGTGACGATATGAAGGGTTGGTGCGGTGTCATTTCGTGTGTGGCTCTCCCTGTTTGACTATTTTTCCATAATTATATCACATAAGTGATTGTCTCACGAGCCGCGGACAAACAACACGAGTAAGATACAACCCTTCATATCGTCGCTTCGTGTAATATTGCATTTATTATATACATGTTTTAAACAAAGAAAACAAAATGAACATCAATATTCTAACTCCTTTTATTACGTGCAATATGGAAAGTTTATCTGAGAGGTTGTATTTGTGATCGAATACATTCGAATTTTACTGCAGAAAATAACAGGTATAAAATAAATAGGGAATATTACACGACGTGACGATATAAAGGGTTGTATCACATGAGTGGTTGTTTGGCCGTAGTATTCTCAGGAGCCGCGGATAAAAGAACACAAAAGAACATCAATATTCTAACTCCTTTTATTCAGATACTTTGCGTTACTAAAATTAGACGCGTACGTATCCGGCGCGTCACGGAAAATTACGGCTATTGCTACTGACGGCTACTGTCTGGGATTGCATATTCATACATTATAGCACTTTTTGATAATCTTGTAGATCGTAGTTTTATTAATTTCATTTGGATATTATTTGATTGAAACGTTAATTGAATCAACCTTTTTGTATTCTTTGCGTAAGCAAATGAATACAAAGTTATAGGTGCATTCTCGCGTCGGCCACATGCTGCTGTCGCCGACCTGACAACCGCTATTCCGTATAGCAGTCTAGTACAAGTTATTGACGTGCATTCGATAGATTCAAAGGCGTTTATTAATATGACACCCAAAAACAATTAAGGTATACTATTTCTGATATGAAAATGCTTCGTAGCGTTAGCCATGTGTAAGGAGTGCAAACGAATATACAAATAGTAGGCTCAAGACGTGCACGGGACCGTAATATGAATGATATTATTCAGCCAGAAGATACTCAATGAATAAAGAAATGTGTTTCGGATGACCTTATGCAAGCGATTAGGCAATGACTCCTATAACTTCGAAAGCAACTCCGAGTGGTAAGTTTGATAAGCATAGCGGGAAGCGGTCGTCAGCAGCGACTGAATCACTCACTTGAAAGAGTGTTAGATATAATCCTTTCCTTTCTAGACCCGCTTTTTTATGCCAAATATCAGAAATTTGAGTTTCAAAACATTGCTCCCATGCACAGAAATACTGCAGCGTCTGCAGCGCTTTGATTTTCTATTAGAACCATCTTAAGATATCATCAGAGCCGTAGTTTAAAATCGGAACAAACCTCGATTGATTGTTCTCGACACGCGATTCAAACATGACCCATTGCACTTAAATGATACTGTGTTTGAGGTTTGTTTGAAAATTCCAAGAAATGTTTTATTGTAAAAAAAAAATACTTCTAAAAGTATCATATGTAGATTTGTAAACTTATCATCTCATATTTGCTTGGCAGCCATACGCCAGATGTGCAGACAAGTAATTCTGCGTCTCAACAGGATCCAAACATTTTAGACATCCTGAGAATAGCGATTAAGTTTCATTATGTCAAAAAATCGTTTTTCAGAAGCAGTATTTTTTGTTCTTGTTCTAATGTTCTTAGATTATTTCCGCTGACTATTCATTTAGTGATTTGTAATTTTGTTTAAAAAATAATAAGATGAAAACGAAACATATAAAAGATCAGAGTTGGAGAAGATATTATTTTCCTCAGAACGAGAACGGTTTAAGGTAACATGTATATTTCAGCCAAACGGACTTGTAAAACTCATTAATAGTATAGCAGATCCTGTCCTAGGCAGCAATAAAAAACAAGCTCTAAATATCGGTCTGCAATGCAGGTGGTAGCTTAATGCAGGACAAAAGTAATACAGAAAGCTCCTATTGGAGCATTTCCCTGCATTAAGCAACCGCGCTTGCTTTTGAAGGCCCCTATGTTCAATCATAGAATGACCGCTTAAGACAGGTTCTACTGTATTCGAGTCAACAACAAAATGATATCCAATACTAGTAACCCATTACATCATAGGCTATTTTAGATACAACATCTTTGAATACATCTACCGACAAGGAGCATTAACTAGAGAAAAGGAAACTTTTAGAATTTTGTTAGCTTGAACCCATTGTTATAAATAAAGCATTTGCTCCTATAGAAGCACTTGCTCTATTTATCACAATGGTTTCACAAAGTGACTTTTACAGAGTCGCCAAATGTCGTCAATATGAGGGAATGGGTGAATAAGGTACTCCCCAACATATGTTGTGCTGCAATAAAATTCAATACTCTGAACGAAACTTGAAAATGACATGCATTGTTTCAACGTTTTTATTCACTTTTACAGTATAATCCTCCATACAGCAATAGTAAAAATGGTCTATTTATGTGCTTAAAGGCAGACGATAGCTTAATGCAGGATGAAAGTTATGTAAAACGCTGCTATGGAAGCTCTCTGCATTAGCTCGTCCTCCATTTACCCTTTCCTTCATATAAACGTGTTTTCACGCATTTCTCATAGGAGCCGTCTGATCAGGATCGGTTGTGTTTGCTAATGGAATTTGAATGATTTTGTCCTTTACTTTCCTAAATGGCTACAACGCACCATCTTCCATTTTAATAAGTTTGTCCATGAATATTCAGTAGGCATTGAAATCTTGAATACACATAGAACAGGAAAAGGGTTAAAGGGTTAAGCAACATGTTTCTAAAGACACCAATGTTTATTTATCTAGTGATCGCTGTAGGGGTGGGGGCAACTACGTTCTCGAACATGTTATGCCCCCGCCTTCAGGCGACAGTGCATTAAGTTTTACCCTTGTCCGTGCGTACGTACCTACGTCGGTAGACCGTCCTGTAAAATTTACGTCAAAGATTTCTTGGCTTGTGTATGCTGGAATTATTTGATATTTGGTCTGAAGCATAGTCATAGTGTGTTGAACCACGTCTCCTCTTTTAAGGTCTGTCATTTATCATCTTCCTGTTTGCAGACACTTTAATTGAATGTTGGCGATTTGTGTGATTCTTTAACAATCCTCTTCCTGTTTATGGTTTAATTATTAGCAAATTGTAATTGGAGTACATGTATATACAGAATTATCAAAATATTAGCCTATAGTAAATTATTGTGTCGTCCGTGTTTCCCAGATGCGACATATTGTGATCCCCGTCCGTCTCGCGTCCTCGTCACCGAATAATAATGTAACCCTTAAGTCTTTCAATTTTAATGAAATTTAGAAAAAAAACCTGACGGGGGCATCCGTGCCCCATGGACACATTTTCATTTTATTTAATCATGCTACTCACTGTTGATTGCAGTATAACTTCTCTAGAACGTATTCATAAATATGAATGCATTGAAAAGCGTGATCAAATACAGGACGAAAACACAGTAGATCCTTCTTACCCTCTCCCTGCTGCATATTCATGTAAGAAATAATGGCGTTATGAATATTAATAAGATTATTTTTTATAATGACATATGCACACAGGACATATTGGCTCAGGCAGACGCTGTATAATCAGATGTGTATTACACCATAAGCAAACAGAGCCGACCCTGATCAGACGGCTCCTATAGGAGCAGTCTGATCTGGGTCTCCTCTGTTTGCAGGTGCCCGAAAATACGCATACATAAGGGAGAGGGTTAAGCGGCCATTTATTTACTGAACATGTGCGTCTTAAAAAGTAAGTAATTGCTTAATGCATGCTGCCTACAGGAGCTTTCTGCATTACTTTCGACTTGCATTAACTACCGCATGCCTTACAGACCCAATATTAGACCCCATTTGATGACTGCTTAAGACAGGTTCTACTATTATACAAAACAAACTCCTACACAAAATTCCTTTCTTCATTAAGCTGTCGCATTCCTTTACACGCCTTTGCAAGAAGAATAGACACATACCAGGCAGCTCCTGTAATAGCCGTCTGGTCTGGGTCTGTCCCGTTTGTTTATGACATTCCAAAGATCTTATCCAACAGTTTTCGTCCAAGCTAACCATGCCCATTTAATGCACCCCCTTCAGAATTTATTACCTTATAAAACATAAGTTAATGAATATTCATGCAAAAACGAAGGAAAACGCGTTTTTACACATTTTCAAACAGAGTATACCCAGATCAGACGGCTCCTATAGGAGTCCTCTGATCAAGGTCTGCTCTGTTTGCTAAAAGACTTTGAAAAATTAATTAATTAATGTCTTAAGTGGATGCAATGGTACACCTTCCATATTTCATTATAACTATTTTGTCTATGAGTATTCAGTAGGTATTGACATTTGTAATAAACAAAGAACAGGGAAAGGGTTAACCCAAACTTGACATTTTTTCGCGGTAGCTCCAGTGACGTGTTACTGTGTTATAAACTCTATGATTGAAAAGATACGTTAAGCGTTAATTTGACCCCACTCACACTCCTGGTATAGTTGACACCAGTGATACACCTTATATAATCGTATGACCGATAATAATTAAAAGTACAAAAATGAGTCATGCAGGAAACACCACATACAGAACAAACAGTCGCCCGAACAGCAACACAAGGAAACAGCAAATGTACCTAGCTATAAAAACATCAAGAGACACACAAAGACAAAACAAACATATATAATAGGGGGAAGATGGAAGTACCGCCTTGGAACGGTCAGTGACAAAAGTCACTGGGGGGTTAAACCGGTTTATGGGCGCCTAACCTCACACTTATTCCATCCCCACCCTAAAAGACAAACAGTGTAAATAAACGTATCCCCTCTCCGACTAATCTACAACAACCGCGACGGCAAATACAGTGGTAAAGTGCACGTATAACGATAACATTTAAGTGAACAAACTGTATCCACCTATCGCTAGTGTACTCAATGATTGAGCTGCAAACAGAGTAACTGTAGAAAAGTAATAAAGGGTACGACAAAAACGAAATAGTACAGATATCCGACGTTCTCCTTCCATTTCTAGATTTAAGAGGTCGCCTTCATAGAGTACTAAACCTTTCTTGTCGGCGTACATGCAAAGAGGCCAGCGTGATTGCCAACTGTAAAATGGTTCACAACCAAACATGCAGTATGTTGTAGTACTACAGGATAATATCCCTTTTTAATGAATTTTTTAACATATTTGATGAACAAAGTGAGAAAATGGGTATGTCCAATAATTTTACGAAGTTTGTAAATCACATCACCATAAAATTCAGGATGTGAAATACCGTGTCGCAGAAGCGCCTTGAGATTACATTGGTACTTGCCAATAAGCGAGAGATTTCGATAGTAAAATTTAGAGAAAATTTTTCTTAGTTTATGGTATCTATATCCTTGCTTAAGCAGTTTTTCAGTTAAAATGAGATTTCGACTGTTAAAATCGTCAATAGATGAACAAGATCTAGCAAAACTAATAAGTTGAGATATATAAACTCCGTAAGATGGAGCACGGGGAACATCCCCGTCAAGATGAAAATTTACAATATTAAAATCAAAATCATCTCTTTTGTCATATATTTTAGAAGAAATCATTCCATTATCAATTTTAAGGTCTAGATCAAGAAACGCTGCATAATTGTCGGACGGGTTAGATTTATTCAATTTGAGTTCTTGAGAATAAATTTTAGGAATCAGAGCATCAAAGAAAGGGTTATCTAAGTTAAAAATATCATCCAAATATCGACAAGTTTCATTGAAGGCTTTTATAACATCTTCTTGTGATTGAGGATTCAAACGCAACATGAAATCTCTCTCATAGCAGTACAAAAACAAATCTGCGACAAGTGGTGCACAATTCGTACCCATAGGAATACCAATTGCCTGACGGTATATAGCATTCCCATAACGTACAAATATGTTATCCAAAAGAAAGGTTAGTGATTCGCAAACTTCTGATCAAGTCCAATTGGTGTAATATTTCATTTGCTCGTCAGTAAAGAAAGCTGTTTCAGCATTACATGCCAAGAATGATGTTTTTCCCGGGCAAATACTTTCTGGATTAAGTTAGTCAGCTTATCCTTAATTAAAATATGAGAAAGAGTTGTGTACAGAGTAGAAAAATCGTACATGCTTACAGTGGATGCAAGACTTCTGAAGAGTTCTTAATAGACCAGAAGAGATTTATTCCAGAATTTTCATAAGTCTTATCACAGTAGAAATATACATGTTCCTTTACCTTCGTTAAACAAGAAGTCAAAAGTATAGACAATTTAGTAGTTGTACATGAACTAGAATTTGCAATGAAACGCGCTTTTTATGTAGTTTTGGTAACCAATACATTGTAGGAAGTTTATGTTGTGTAATTTTAATATCGGTTCCAAGTTGTTCGAACTTTTTGACATGGTCTGAAACAATGGTCTTTTCGTCAGTAGTAACTGAAATGTATGACTTGGTATTAATAATTTCCTGCTTCAAGACATCGATATAATGTTATCGTCAAATAATAATCACATTATTCGATGCCTTATCAGCAGGAACAAAAACGTATTTTGAATGGAAATCCTGTAAACCCTTTTTAAGATGTCTAAGAGAAATTCTAGGTTTAGGTGAATGAAGGTGTTTATTAGAGCTATAAAATGAAATGCGTTTATCAGTTATATCAAAAATTAGTTTTTTTCCAACTAGAAAGAGCATTAGACTCAACATGTTCTCTTCGACACCATTTAATACTACAATTTTGGTAAAGCCTCCGCAATCTGAACTCGACAAGAGTTAAAATCTATCAAGGATGGTATTCTATATATGGGACCTTTATTCAAACGAGATCGTAGACGTTTATCTTTAATTATCTCAAAATTATCAGTAATCACATGACCAGCCGGAGAATAGCAAAATTTTGAAGTGGCGCAATCTCAATTATCAGGAATATTATCATTAATATTAAGGTCGGCCACAATTTTATTATAGTTGAAAATTGTATTTCTGATGGGTTTGTTATATTTGTAGCAGATGATAGGTGGTTCTGTATTTTTAAAGTATTTAGGAATAGTGTCAATTACATTTTTGTCTCTAAAAGTACTTTGGAGGTCAATAAAATCAATACCTTTATTAATAAAAGGAATTTTCAAGAAGAATATTTGGTGTTCAGATAATTTGTCAGTGTGCGGTCTGAGAACATGTAGAGTAAAGCTTTGTATCAAACTAGCCGTTCCTATGAGAGGATCTGATCTAAAAATAATGTTATCGGCTTGCTCGTCAATTTCTTTTAATGAACATACAGATAAGGAGGAAAGTCTAGAAAGCATGGCATGTTTACCAGGGTCCATGCTTATAAGAGTCTGAGTTTCGTTCTCAAGCTTTTGATTGGTCAGATTTGAGTTCTCAAGCTTTTGATTGGTCAGATTTGAGCCAGAGGCTCAAATCTGACCAATCAAAAACTTGAGAACGAACTCAGACTCAACTAAAAGTTTTATAAGCATGGACCCAGAAGTTAGACGTAAAGTATGTAGATCAAGAATAGTCATTTTCAAACGAGATTTTCGTTTAATATTACCATTTCTGCGAATGCCATGTGATCGAGATTTGCGTTTTCTTATAGAAAAAATTGAAAAAATATCTATATATGGTTCTTTTGAAATATTCCAGTCTGGTAAATATTATCATTCAGTCCTAAAGGAAAAGGTGTTTGCAATTTTTTTATCCAATTTAATTCAGATATAAATCTAGCTTTCGATTTAAAGCTACTAGTAGCATCCTTATCATATGTTATATGCTCAACAATTTGTACTAAAACATCTTTAAAAGAATGGCCAGATTTCCGAAAGTGTTGGTATAAAAAAATGTTTAGTTTACGATTTTGACACTGATATGCATGCTCACGAAATCGAGTCTTCAAAGCACGTCCTGTTTGTCCTACGTACTGTATACCGCAACTAGGCGACGACACAGATTGCATATTTATAGCTTTCAGTTCTATCAGAGGTATTTTAACTTGCATATCATGCAAGAGAATGATAACAACGGGGATACTTTTTACGGCCACCACACGGCACAAGCAACACTGTTGTGATGATAAAAGTACAAAAATGGGTCATGCAGGAAACACCACATACAGCCGTTTGAAGCCAAATAAAGTTCACAAGCACATATTGTTTATCAATATTATTTACAGTATATGAATACATGACATTTTGTTCATGGCGGAGACTGTAAAACCATATCTATATCATACTATAAGCAAACAGAGCAGAGCCTGGTTAGACAGCGTCTGGAGATGACGTCTGATCTGGGTCTACTCTGCTTGCAAAGGCATAGAAAGGCATATTTATTGATTAAAGGGTTAAGCTTTGTAGCGGATTCTCTTTCAATTTCTTCTCGGTAATTAGTTTGGATCCTGCTGAGGCGCCGGGTTGATTTGTTTACACATTTGCGAACAGAGAAGACCCAGATCAGACGGATTCAATAGGAGCCGTCTGATCAGGGTCTGTTCTGTTTGCTAAATACTTTGAAAAACATGTTACTTTACTTTCTAAAATGGCTGCAATGTCCCACCTTCCATATTTCATTATAACTATTTTGTCCCGATCAGCCAATTTGCAATAAGTCATGCTAGTTGCCGTTGAGCTTAGTATACAAAATAGCGTTCTAATACACTTTTGATTAGAAAGCGATATAAGATAAGTATTAGCGAGAGTGGGCAAGGTTCACCTCTCTTCTGAATTTATAATTTTCACAACAGCAGGTGTTAAGTGCTTGTGTGGCGGCCGTAAAACGTCGCCCCGTACTTCATTCGCAGTGTTGTTATACTTTCTGATCCTTCGAGATCATGAATTCCGGTACATTTTGTTCTGAAAATTGAATACCGCTTACGCCGGTGCTAGGGGGCGTGAGTAGTGTTGCACTTTCAATTACTGCTCATGAACAGACTCAATAAAACCGAGTCTGCAATTTTCTCCTTTTGTGTTGCAATTTTTTGCTTTCGGGGGATCACCTCTCTTCTGAATTTGTACTTTCCGTAGAACACGATTTACCTAATTATAATGATTAGTCGGATATAATGTTGATTTGACACGACTGGTAAATGTTATATCATCGTATTACAGATACTAATTAATTAATTTGAAGTTGATGAAAGTTCTTCAACACTCGACACTCATTGCTGTGTGATTTGAAATTATAGTACATTCTCTTTTAATTTATTCTCAGAGCGGGGTGATATGTCATCGTGTGAGTCGTGCAGTGTTCTATCCGTCATGAAAACAGTTTTGAGGAAATCGATTTTAAAGTTTTGCACCCTCTTAACAGCATGACTTTCACGGATCTTGATACGTTTTCAACTTTACCTGATGCATAATGCATTGAATGGGTTTCATTTAAAGTTTTATAAGGATTGTACGCGTGGTATTTTTTAGATATTTTTACATTCGATTTGAGATGAGCCGTTTTTCAAAGTCTACCTTCTTTTTCATTCAGTATTACACAGTACTATGAACATAAAACATTCCAATCATGAAATAGTTACTTTTCTCCTAAAGTTGGAGATAGATCATTACAACAAACTATTAAAATCACATTTATTGTGCAAACATAATCAACATTTGTCAACACGAAACTGTGTGTAACATTAAACAAAACACTTCAGTTAACACGTTTTTATTGAATGCAAACACGCGTTATGCAACATGCGCAGACTAAACTGTACGATATACTGGAAGTCACTCTGCGGCTACTCGTATGCATAGTTATACGATATTGTTTAACAGGCTCTTGGGTCACGACTACTTATAGGTAAATAATTCAGTAAAACCTCTCTATAACGGCCACTAAAGTGTGTTAATTAGCTGATATTTGGGTCAGGTGGCTGCTTAAAGCAAGGTGAAAGTACAGGAACGTTCTGTTAATACTTTCACCTTGCTTTAAGCAGCCACGTGCCTTTAACACAAAATACTTGGTGTAATTTAGTGGCCGTTATAGAGAGGTTTTACTGTTTTGCCATTTGATCTATCTACTCATGCCAGAAAAATTAAAACACAGTCTAGACAATCGTTGACAGTTTTTTATTTAACAGTGTGTTTTTATTAGTCCCCCACCGGTTACCGGTTGGGGACTATAGGTTTGCTCGATTCCGTCCGTCTGTCCGTCTGTCCGCCCGTCCGTCTGTCCGTCCGTCCGTCTGTCCGCGCTAACAATTGCTGTTTATGTGACTAGGTAATTACCCGAGAACAAAAGATCTTTTGTTCTCATTGGTTTTATGTGGCTTATTTTGAGTTTGTGTGGATATTTCGAACAAAAGAATAGCCACATACACTCAATCCGTTAGAACGTCCGTCCGTCTGTCCGTCCGTCCGTCTGTCACGCTTCGTGTCCGGGCCATATCTCCTACAAAGTTATGCCAAATTCATTATAACTTCACACATTGAAGAAGCATGATGAGGGCTAGTGCCATGCACAAGGGCCATAACTCTAGCATCAATATTTTTGGAGTTATTCCCCTTTTACATATTTTTTTGTCCGGACAATAACTCTTTATTTACTGGTTCAATTGATTTGAAACTTCACACATGGAACACTCATGATGAGGGGTAGTGTCTTACACAAGGGCCATAACTCTAGCATCGATATTTTTGTTGTTCTTCCCCTTTTTCATATTTTCTTGTCAGTCCGTCTGTCACGCTTCGTGTCCTACAAAGTTAGGCCAAATTCATTATAACTTCACACATTGAAGAAGCATGGTCAGGAGTAGTGTCATGCACAAGGGCCATAACTCTAGCATCAATATTTTTGGAGTTATTCCACTTTTTCATATTTTTTGTCCGGACAATAACTCTTTATTGATTTGAAACTTCACATATGGAACAAGCATGATGAGGGGTAGTGTCATGCACAAGGGCCATACCTCTAGCATCTATATTTTTGGAGTTATTCCCCTTTCATATTTTCTTGTCCAGTTAATAACTCTTTATGTACTGGTTCAATTGATTTGAAACTTCTCATATGGAACAAGCATGATGAGGTGTAGTGTCATGCACAAGGGCAATAATTCTAGCATCAGTATTATTTTTTGGAGTTACTCCCCTTTTTTATATTTTCTTGTCGGGAAAATAACTTTTTATTTACTGATTCAATGTATGAAAGTAGGTACTAATACCATTCAGGTGGTCATGTATATACCATGGTCAACCACACCATGGGTAGGTGGGGCGGGGAGAGTGGAGTTTTTTTTAGTCCGATGGGGGACTCATGTCTTGCATAGCAATATAAGATGCCCTTGTTTGTATGAGGAGTCGCGAAGCGACACCGGATATGTCTCATGGTTTGGGCCTATATACAGTATAATTGAATGAAGACATTAATTCGTTGTGCAACACAAATCGCCCTGGTTACAGTATCTGTTCGACATAATAGTGCAATAAGATTATCAGCTATAATAACTGATTGTTCAAAATCTATTAATGTATGTGGACCCCGACACACACTCAGACAGACAGACAGACAGACAGAAAGTACAAAGAACGAAACATCTGCGGCAAAAAATATATCGTACCCATGCGTGCTCTGTTGTGTTAATGGGAGCGTTCTGTTTTACTTTCACCTTGCTTTAAGCTGCAACCTGCTCTAAATATCAAATAATTAACACAAATTAGCGGTCGTTATAGAGAGATTTCACTGTATATCATTCTAAAATATTACTAAAAATGTTTTGGCAATTTAGGGGGCGTACGCCGGCTCCGCCCCTCTAAATCCGCGCCTGTGAATTGAAGTTTGTCTGACTTCAAAATGACCAACAGTAAATACACGTCTTTTTCTTGAGACTAAATCTGTCATTCTGATTAATATTGACACTTCAAGACTGCATTTACCGGTTGTACAAATAAACTTGTAGAATATCATGAACATACTGTAACATTAATTATTAAACTGTTTTACAAAAAGCGGTTTAGGCCCAAAATTACAGCACATTCAAACAAAATATGGGTTAATTGTTAGCTTTACAGAATCGCATTTAGTGGTAAAAAGTTCACTGTTGTTTCAACAAAAAATAAAACATTTTTTTCCAGTAAACCCAGATTTAAATGTGGTATAAAGACATCAAATTTAAAACACAAATCAAAGACCCGTTACTACGACATCTACCTGTTATACTCCTCGTTTAAAGTAAGGTAATGCAGAAAACTCCTACAGGAGCTTTCTGCATTACGCGTGACCTGCATAAGGGAAACATCAGCCTTACAAACCAATAATTCGACCTCTTTTTGACGAGCACTTAAGACAGGTTCTACTGTGTCTGGTATAAACCCTACCTATGTCAGTTGTAGACTTTAAACATGAACGTCAAATAAATATCATGTTATTTACACGCGCTGCAATTCTGACGCCTTTTGACGCCTTTGCAAGCAGAAGAGACACGTGACCAGATCACATGAGCAGAGAGAGAGAGAGAGAGAGAGCTCAGTGTGTACAGTTTCTGTCAAACTTTCCTGTGTTCATATGCCATTATGAGAACACAATCTAGTACATATTCATGGTGTTAAACTATCTTACATGACTATCCATGAGGTAAATGGTTAACCCTCTCCTTCATAAAAATGACACTCATTTGCAAACAGAGTAGAGGGTTCATCGAAATTACGCTTATCTATTTGAGAAACTATAAGACAGTCAGACAGACAGATAAATAGTTTATTAACCCATTCTCTCATATTGACGACTTTTGACGACTCTGTAAAAGCCACTTTGTGAAACCATTGTGGTAAATAGAGCATGCTCCTATAAGAGAAAATGCTCTATTTTTCACAATAGTTTCAAACTCCAAAATTCTAAAATTTTCCTTTTCTCTAATTAATGCTCCTTTTCGTCAGATTTATTCAAAGAGGTTGTATCTAAAAATAGCCTATTAGGTAATGGGTTAATGTGTCATATGTCAAAACGTACAGTGAAACAGTATAACAGCAAATATCACGTTGACATCCAACCGCTTTGCGACTTGTATGACACTGAATACAACATTATATACATCTTAAAGTACAGGATTAAATATACGTACAGTATGAATATATACAGTCTATCACATGCATAAGATATCATATAATTTGCTTTTTGAAAAAGGTAAAATATGCGCTGCAGTAACTAAAACATTGTTTTAAAAAGCTTTTAAAACCGTTCTGTAATTTCAATTTACAGGCTATTGTGAGCATTTACGCCCTTTAAACATTTTCGCTACTGTTACTCCTAGGCAGAACTGTATCTCGTTTGACTGCATTAATAAGATAATATTCCCATCGTCATCTAAGTTTTCGAATTGCGGGTTAAGAAAGCGTGCCTTAGATGTAAAATTTTCACGTAAACCTGAGTATATATCACACTTTAAAATGAAATGTGTTTCATCTTCAATGGAGGTTGTATTGCAAAATTTACACAACCTGTTTTCGATAGGCGTTTTCGGTTCATTATAACGACCGGTATCCACATGAAGTAGTAAATTACACGAGCGTAATTTAAAAAGAATGCGGCGGTGATCACTTGGCTGTGGTAAATACAATAGTTCTAACTCCTTATATTTCTAATATGTCCTAAGTTTATTAGTAAGCTGAAGTGATTCATTCCATGTTTCCGAGTCTTTCAATATTAAACTTGATTTAAGGTTTACTATTCTGCGTTTCACAGACCATGTGACGTCATTAATAACATGTTGCAGATTTAAATTCGCATAAAGTTTAATAACCTTATTTTCCCAGCTCTTCCCAAACCCTTTTGACCAAGTAAATACCTTTTTTTTTACTATTCTGTCGTTATCAGAATTCAGAAGCTTCATATACAATCTAAAACATTCCAATGCAGTACCTACAGAGCATGAGCTCCAACCCATGTTACCCCTAAGTGCTACATTACAAGCATATGTCCCTCCTCCTTAGAAATAACGACATGCTTTGTGCTGTATTATTTGAACATCTCTATACTTTTTTGTGCCCCATATACCTGCTGCATAATATAGCACTGGCCCATCAATGATCTATACAGTTTAGTATATACATGATACGTCATGCCACCTGCATTAAGACATTTCGTATAAAGAGCAGACAGTGCACGGCAAGCAGACTTAGCTAGTTCCTTGACCGTTTTCGACATATTTAAATGTTCGTTAATCCAGACCCCGAGGTATTTGTACGTGTCTGAATAACTTATTGTGTTTTCACCACACGTAAAAACTGCGTTGCTACATGAATTGGGCGGATTTCTGAAGTGAATAACGTTCATCTTATCTACATTGAATGTTAAACTCCATTTATTACACCACATCCGATTGCTAATTAAGCTATCACTTGTGTTTTAGGTATGCGTAGTGATACATTTTAGAACAAGGCCCATGCTTATAAAACTTTTAGTTGAGTCTGAGTTCGTTCTCAAGTTTTTGATTGGTCAGATTTGAGCCTTTGGCTCAAATCTGACCAATCAAAAGCTTGAGAACTCAAATCTGACCAATCAAAAGCTTGATAACGAACTCAGACTCAACTAAAAAGCTTTATAAGCGTGGACCCAAGTCTGTATTGTACATTTTGGAAGGATCGAAGTTCGAGTTATCCGTGTTCGAGATATCGAAGTTCATCTGCAGTAACAATTGCACCATACCCAGCAGGTTAATGGATAGCCGGTTCTTTAATCTTTCGCTGTCATATACTATTGTCTGCAACATTTGTCGTCCGCTACAATTGAAAAGTTGTTTATTTTTCTTCTTTCAAAAACATTACCTGAGTAACAAACAGTTCGCATCCTGACGAGACGCCAAGTTACTCGGCGTCTCATCTGTATCCTAACTGTTTGTATAAGCAAGCGCCGATGCGACATTGGCAGCGAAAGAGCTAACATAAACTTGTTGATTTCAGGGATTTACAACAGACACTTCTGCTATGAGGCCATTCGGTATCATATTTCAAGGAAACGACATTGCGAAGGGTTTCAGATTACGTCACTTCCGGGGAAATCGGGAGCTTCCGTACATAGCCGAAGACAACTCATTTTCAAACTTCCAACAATATACCCGACATTTGTCAAACACGACCACCAGTGACTCGAACATAATGCCGGTAAAGTTATAATACATTTTAACTTTTACCTGATAAATATTCATGTAAATAATAGCTGTATGAGTATTAATTGGCTAAGTCATTATAATAGCACATGCACAAGTATATGTGCAGAATTCACATCTAAATTGTTGCATAAGCAAACAGAGCAGGTCCTGATCAGATGGTTACGGTACAAGCCATTTGATCTGGATCTACTCGTTTGCAAATATGTTAATGTTAACTTCGATATATTGCAAACCTTATGAATACAAACTGATTAAGACACTGGGTTAATTGTTGTCATGAGCTGTTTTTTGGAAATGCCAGTGAAATTGTGCTTGCATATTGCATGGTTATGGTTTAATCCCATTATCAATATAACTCATATGATACCATCTACACTATATTACACAATTCCTTCTACACAATATCTACACACTTCATTCCACACATTGTCTACACAATCCCTTCTTTACAACGTCTACAAAAATCAGTCTACTAAATATCTAAACAATGCATTTTACACATTATCTACACCATTTGGTCTACACAATGTTTACACAATATCTACACAGTACATTATATATGATATATACACAATTCATTCTACACAATATCTACACAATTCCTTTTACACAATGTCTACACAATTCCTTCTACACAATTCCTTCTGCACAATTCCTTTTATACAATGGCTAAACAATTCATTCTACAAATATTTACGCAATATCTACACAGTTCTTTCTACATTTTTTTTACACAATCCTTTCCGTAAATATCAACCCATCTCCTTCTGCACAATATATACACAATTCCTTCTACACGATTCTTTCTACATAATGGCTACACAATTCCTTCTACACAATATATGCACAATTTATTCTACATATTGTCTATACAATTCCTTCTACATACCATATACACAATTTCTTCTGCGCAATGTTTACACAATATCTACACAATACCTTCTACATATTTCCTTTTACACAATATCTGCACAATTCCTTCCATACAATATCTACACAATTTCTTCAACACAATGTCTACAAAATTCATTCTACAAATTATCTACACAATTTCATCTGCACAATGTCTACATAATTCCTTCGACACAACATATATACGATTCCTTCGACACAATATCTACACACTTCCTTCTACACACTGTCTACACAATTCCTTCTACACATTATCTACACAATTCCTTCTACACAATGTTTACATAATTCATTCTACACAATACTAACACAATTCCTTCTACAAAATTCACAATTCCATTTATACAATATCTACACAATTCCTTTTACACAATTGATTTTACATAATGTCTATACAATTCCTTCTACACAATGGCGACACAATTCCATCTACACAATTAATTCTACACAATTCCTTCTACACAATTTCTACACAATTCCTTCTATACAATGGAATTTCATGAAATTCAAACTTTACCTAATAAATACACGACATCTCTGCAGGATTCAAACTGATTGACACTTATTGTCTAAAACGGCTGTACAAGTCGAATGTCAACAAAACTTTCGACAGGTCAGAACTTGATTTGTTCATCATGGGAAGAATTAAGCGTATCTATAGATTAGTTTTCCTCATATATTGTCACAGTGAAACTGCAGTAAAGCCTGGCTAATACGACCGCTAAAAGGAAGTATAATATTCTCGACGTTGAATACAGGTGATAGTTTAATGCAGGACAAAAGTGGCGCAGAAAGCTCATATAGGCGCTTTCTACATTACTTTTTCCCAGTAATAAGCAACCAACTGCTTTTGAAAACACGTGTTAATCAAATTCAGCGGTCAGTTTAGCTAGACTCTACTGTACCGTAAAACCTCTCTAAACTGGGATTCTAGTTGAGAAAAAATTAGATACGTTTAGGCAGGAGACTGCTTAAAGCAGGATGAAAGTCATCCAGAAAGCTCCCAGAGGTGCTTTCTAGATGACGTTCAGCCTGCATTTAGCTGCGACCTGTCTCCATGACCGATATTTATACTGAACTGAACGTCCGGTTTATAGAGAATTTAGTGTATATTAATTAATATCTACCAACATGCGCAATGTGTTTCACGTTTTAGAGTGACGTCCTATCTTTAGAATGTACTTACAACACAACTGGGCGTGAGATGGTTACACGGGTAAGTAAACCATTGAACAATGATCCCGTGGTGTAAACTGTCTGTTAACCCTTACAACGCTGAATTTTCAAATGGACTCTTCCAAAATTCAAACGGGCCAAGCTTATGGTGAATATTAAGGTTTTTTTCTAAAGAAAAGTGTAACATGACAAACAATGGATACCCTGATGAGAGGGCTCCTCTAGGAGTCCTCTCATCGTGGTCTGTACTGTTTGCAAAGGACATTAGTGAATCGTGTGCCGCACAGTGAGGGTTAAACCCTAGCCTGGTACGATGTTCACTTGTATCAGATTCGTGTAACATTTAACCCTTTTCCTAATGAACATTAATTTTTATACATGAATTGGTAAGTTCATTATTAATGATTAATAATTTTCAAAGGTACAATTTGGTTAGACTTAATTTATATGATGTCATAAGCAAACAGAATAGAGCCGTCTATAAGAGCCGTCTGATCAGGGTCTGCTCTGTTTGCTGATGATATAATATAGATAGGATTTCTACAGTTTCTGCCACGGCCAAACAGTCTTGTATCCGTGTGTTATTATAAATTAAAGTACCTAGCTATAGTCTATTTCCAGTCCGAAGGACCGCTCAGCCGACTGTATATTTACTCCCTGTTCATTGAGTCATTCACCTACAATATTGAGCACTGCTAACATATGGCGTAATCATGCAGCCGCAGTGCCAGATAGTGACCCTCACAGGTACCCAGTTTAACCCCTGGGTGGAGAGGAGGTGTGGGTGGAAGACACAGAAAGCGTCTCTGAAATTTCCGGGAGGGTCCCGGATTTGAACCCGGACCTCCGCGCGTTACCACTAGACCACCGCACATCACATTATAACAATTGATCTATTTAATATTCATGATGCCATCGTTGCTTTTACATTGATATTTATGGAGTAAAGGCTTAAATTTGGGCTACTTATTAATTTAATCCAAGTTACGCCCCTGGGTCCTGGTGAAATGCCGAGTCACTCGGCGTATCATCTTGATCCAAAATGTTTGCAAATGTTTGTCAGGTCACGCTCAGCATAAGACTGGTTAATCTTTGACCTGCACTCAGTGACAAAGCAAGTCAGAATACGCCCATTCCTGATAATAATTTAAATCTTAATTTAAAATATAAACTTAGAGAATGTATTTAGAAATGCCATAGAAACAGTATAGAATCATAATTATCTGAAACATAGAAGTAAAACAGAGAAAACCCTGATCAGACAACCAAATGGACTGTCTGGGTTTTGCTTACAAAGGCGTACATGTAAAAGGGTGAGGATTTAATATAAAAGGTTGAATATCACCATTTACCTGATATTGATGCCTTTTAACCATAAATACGCCTTTCTACGGCTTTGCAAATAGAGAAGACCAAGATCAGACGGCTCCTAGAGGAGCCGTCTGATCAGGGTCTGCTATGTTTGCTTATGTTATAATTACTGAGGGAGCCAGTAGTGCCTACCGTGCACCCCCCCCCCCCCCCCAGACTTTTTTTCATGGGTACCAAAATGTTCAGAAAAGTGTCCTGAATCAGAATCGCGAATGTACTCAAACTTAAATTCTTTTAGGCTATGTGTATTTTAACCGTTTCCATGGCAACCCCCAGTTTTCGTAATGATGACCCAACCTACAAATTCGCCCATATCACAGCCAGTTTTTGTCCTAAAACTATAACACTGGTACCAAATGGAAGATAAGACATTGTGCTTTCATTTCTAACTTGTTTTTTTAAATTACCTTATTTGCATACTCATGAATATTAATGAGAACATTAAAAATAGTAAAGAAAAGTATAGAAATAACGTAAACCTTTCATTTTTTTATCCTACAGATATCAGAAAATAACTTCAAATGCAATTTAACATGAATAAATATACATACATATGCAAATTAGTTTATATCAGAAAAGTAATATTTACTATTAAAGCAATGTCTCATATCTATGTTTGTAACAATTGATTCCATGATTCATCAAAAATAACCGAGATCTAGCGGACTATTACAGTTGGATGTTAAATTTCCAAAATTTGTGAAAGGATCGGTTACCATGGAAACCGTTAAAATCTTACTTAGAGTTCATTGTTTGGGTATCAATTAAGATGATTAGCTTTCTGAGTATTTTGTCATCATTTTAAACTACATTTGAAGTTGTTTTCTGAAATTGGTAGGATAAAAATTGAGAGGTTTACGTTATTTCTGTATTTTTTTGCTATTTTTTAATCATTCTCATTAATATTCATGTGTATGCAAATAAGGTAATTCCTAATTATAGCTTTTAAACCAAAGCACACTGTCTTAGCTTTAATTCGGTACCAGTTTTATACAGTTAGCACAAATACTTCCTGTGATATGGAAGATTTTTGCAGGTAGGTGTCGACTAACAAAACTGTGTGAACAGAGTGAAATGAATGGTCCTATGGAAACAGTTAAAAAGTTACTTAGAGTTAAATTTTTGGTCCTCAAATTTGATGTTTTGTTTTCTGAGGATTTTGTCATCAGGTTAAACTGCATTTGAAATTGTTTTCTGATATTTGTAGGATAAAAAGTGAATAGTTTACATTATTTACGTTATTTCTATATTGTTTTTACTATTTTTAATGTTCTCATTAATATACATGAGTATGCAAATAAGGTAATTTAAAAAAAAAACTGGAAATAAAAGCACAATGTCCTATCTCCAATTTGGTACCAGTTTTATAGGTTTTGAACAAAATCTGGCTGTGATATGGACGATTTTGCAGGTACAGACCATCATTACGAAAACTAGGGTGTTGCCATGGAAACGGTGAAAATGGTGCTTAAAAGTAATGCTTTGGTCCTCAAATTGGATATTTTGTTTCCTGGGGGTTTCGTCATCATGTTAAATTGCATTTGAAGTTATTTTCTGATATCTGTAGGATAAAAAAAAAAATGAAAGGTTTACGTTATTTCTATACTTTTTTACTATTTTTAATGTTCTCATTAATATTCATGAGTATGCAAATAAGGTAATTTAAAAAAAAACAAGTTAGAAATGAAAGCACAATGTCTTATCTTCCGTTTGTTTTAGGACAAAAACTGGCTGTGATATGGGCGAATTTGTAGGTATGGGTCATCATTACGAAAACAGGGGGGTTGCCATGGAAACGGTTAAAATACACATAGCCTAAAAGAATTTAAGTTTGAGTACATTCGCGATTCTGATTCAGAACACTTTTCTGAACATTTTGGTACCCATGAAAAAAAGTCTAGGGGGGGGGGGGGGGGTGCACGGTAGGCACTACTGGCTCCCTGAGTATAATGTAGATATGGTTCTAGACTTTCTACCATAGCCATAACTTATTGTATCCACGTACTGTTATATCAATTAATCTAATTAATATTCATGACGTTATTATTTCTTGCATAAATATTCATGGGGTGAAGGTTTAAAGACTTTCCAAACTAAGTAGACCCAGATTAGACAGCCGATACAGATTGTATGATTTTACTAGGGATTAGGGCTTCTTAACATCAATATTGACACGAGCCTTCACCACACAATTGAAGAATAAATGTCATTTCAAGTAGTTTGGATCCAGAATATCTAAACAAAATGGCAACTGATTAACATTCGGATTATGTTTACAAACGAGAAAGTTAAGGAAAAGACAATTTCCGCATCGAAGCAGACAAGAATGTTTTGCAGAAATATCCCGTGGAGCAAATGCTCTATTTATCACAATGGTTTCAAAACTACACAATTCTTATTTTTCCTTTTTTCTATTAAATGCTCCTTTTCGGTAGATTTATTCAAAGAGTTTGGGTCTAAAATTGCTTATGAAGGGATGGGTTAAGTTGGTAGAATAAACTCATGTGTGTTAAGGTAACTCAAATATGGATTAGTAATAATTCGTAATACATGTAGACAAATACAGTAAAACCTCTCTATAACGGCCACTAAATTACATCAAATATTTTGTGTTTAAGACAGGTGGCTGCTTAAAGCAAGGTGAAAGTAAAACAGAACGCTCCTATAGGAGCGTTCTGTTTTACTTTTACCTTGCTTTAAGCAGCCACCTGCCCTAAATACCAACTATTTAACACAATTTAGTGGTCATTATAGAGAGGTTGTACTGTATAGCAGAGCCTCATTAAAGCGGTCACATAACGAAAGAGTGTAAAACGGGTTGATTAATGCAGGATAAAATTGTTGCAGAAAAGCTCCCGTGGTAGCTTTTTGTATAACTTTCGTCTTGCATTAAGCTACCAATAAGACATAGAAAATCACTTCCTTTTGTAGGTCGATTTAGAGGGGGTTTTCTATATGCGTTTAAAATTAGAATAAAATACTTCATACATATAATTCAGTATCGCGTTCAAGTAGCCTTTCCGCCACTACCGCCCCTTCCGTACCCCCGCCCAGCCCCTCCACTTGCCCCGCCCTCCCAAACTAGGCTGATGCAAAAAGATAGTATGAAAACATTAATAAATGATTTACTTTTGTTTGAGTTTAAAAAAAAAACTTTTATAAGGAACACCTGATATTTCAAAAACTGGTTTTAATAACCTTGAATATTTATGTAACTAGTAACCTAGATTCCGAGTGCAAACGTGTTATTTCCCACCTGAAATAGTTTTGAAAAGTTAATCTTTTAAATGTATCAAACGAGTGTAGTTGCAAATACAGTAAAACCTCTCTATAACGGCCACTAAATTGTGGTAATTAGTTGGTGTTTTAGGCAGGTGGTTGCGTAAAGCAAAGTCAAAGTAAAACAGAACGCTCCTATAGGAGCGTTCTGTTTTACTTTCACCTTGCTTTAAGCATCCACCTGCGTTTAACATAAAATACTTGATGTAATTTAATGGTCGTTGTAGAGAGGTTTTACTGTAATGTCTGGCTATATCAAAAAGCTCAAAGAGGAGGTACATGTATCTGATCAGACCCTGAACTGTTTGTCAGCGAACAGAGCATACCCTGACCAGATGAGTACTTCGGGAACCCTGTGGTCTGGGTTTTACTTTGTTTCCTTATGTGTCAGTATGCATCTCTGTCAACAGATGTCAAAATGTGTACAGGAAATAATTGTCCTCGGTTAACCTTTAACCCTTAACAACGCTGAATTTTCAAATGGACTATTCCAACATCCAATCAGGTCAAGCTTATGATGAATATTTAGGGATTTTTCTAAAGAAAGGTGTAACAATTATCACATGACCTTCAATTTGACCGTGACCTTGACATTAACCAGACCGAAATGTTACTTTCGTAATCTCATATTTAGTTTAGTCTGCAAAATAGCATTTTTAGCGATAGAAATGTCATCAAACTTATTTTTCGAAACATGCTTTCTTCTTTAATTTTCAAAAATGAAATACGTGTGTCAAATACCGTAGCTTCTCATCAGACGTTCAGATAAATTGCGTACATTAAAACATGTTTTGAAAAGAATTCCACCAAACCCCATGCTATGAACATTTTCAAGAGTAACATCTTCATTTCTCCACCAAACCCTATGACGATTCTAAAGAGTGGTCACAACATAGGGTTTGGTGGAGAAATGCGATTTTAGTATCTGAGTACGCACGGTTATCTGTTGCTCTGACTTATGATCGACCGATATATTCGATATTTCATCTGGATACAAACCTTTTACAAATGGCATCAAACATTCGTCCGTAGCTGGTTAAAGATTAATCGATGTTTAGCGTTATCCCTTAGCCTAATGAATAATTGAAAGTGACCTCTTCCCTTCCGGAATATTAATCAAACACAACAATGTATAAAAAAATAATCACTGAGGACACATGGAATATTTTTATGACAAACAGTGCAGAACCTGATCAAAGGGTCATCAGAATGTCTACATGCTTTGGAAAGGTCTTCAGTATTAATATTTCGCACTTAAAGTGTCAACACTTTGAAACAAACGTTTAAGTCATTTTACATGCCGAGGAAATGTGCTGAACCGACAAACAGTCTACAATAAAACATTTCTTATCCGAAACCTCAACTTATTTGTTTGTTAACGCCAGAGCCAGCTTAATGCAGATTGAAAGGCATGCAGAAACTCCCCTAGCAGCCGTCTGTGCGAATTTCATATTGCCTTAAGCAGCCACCTACCCAAAACGGATGCATTATTACTTACTAAAAGCCTGGTTTAGAAATATACTGTAAGCGATTGCTAGTTCTTTTGGTGTTTAACCCTTTCGGAGCCAATTTTCTAATTGTCGTCTGCAATCCAAGTTTTGTTAAATTATTTGGTACGATAAGGAAATGAGATAATTAAATGCAAATTTCAAATGAACAAAACACAGATATAGAAATGGATAATGAGACAATAAGTGAAGTCCCTGATCAGACGCGAGCTTGGAAAGGCGGCGTCTGATCTGGGACTGTACTATTTGTCGTGGTGCATTTATGCAACATTGGCGATGAAATGGTTAAATACTTGTATAATTTACAACTATGGAAAAAATGTATGAATTTCACACCTGTACAGTATAGCCTGTCTTAATCGGCCATCAAAAAGAGATCAAATTAATGTTCTGTGAGGCAGGTTGTAGCTTAATGCAGTTCAAAGGTAATGCAGAAAGCTCCTACAGGAGCTTCCTGCATTAGGCGACCACATGTTTGTTTAACACTAATATGTATGAAACTTACACCTGTATACCAGCGGAACATTTTTGCTCAGTTCCTTTGTTTTTATGCCCGCTTTAGCTGTTGTCATTTTACGATATTACTATTAAAAATCACGACCTTTTGTGTGACATTTACTGACCTACATTTCTGCTCTGGTCGTAAAGTGTATACTGTTATAGAATCCCTCTAATCCGACCACTTAATGAATAAACATGGGTGCCTTTATAAGCAGGTGGTTGCTTAGTGCGGGACAAAAGTAATGCAGAAAGCTCCTCTAGGAGCTTTCTGTATTACTTTTATCCTGCATTATGCTACCACCTGCATTTAGCACCCAGAATTATACCTCTTTTACGTGGGCGCATTAGTGGGGTTTTACTGTAATTTGATAGCTCTTTGCTCGATATCTTACCTGAGAGTCAAGGACGATTCATTTTCACCCTTGTCCCACTGTGGAAAAAGCAATGTCGGCTAAAAGCAGGGTCTCGTGCAATATTTACTACTTCGCAAAGTTTTAAGAAATTATTGGCCGAGTGTCAAACAGGTTGTATCCTGATGAACCGCCGAGTTACTCGGCGTCTCATCTGGATTCAACCCGTTTTCAAATGTAAGTCATGTTCAGAATAGCGAGATAAGGGTTAAACATAATGAATTGTCATATTGCTTTGTTTTAACGATACAATATAAGTTCATACCAGCTGGGATCAAGGCCATATGAACCGTTTACATATAACTAGGAGTTAAAAGATTTCGGATCAAGATCAAACGTCTAACTATTCGCCAACTTTTACGGATGCAAACTCTTCGCAAAGTTTATACCAACTTCGTCCAAATAGTATGTTGATTACAAATTAAATGTGTCGGCTATCTCAACACCAACCCAAAAAGGATTATTTACTAGGGAAAAGGATTTTTATGGGTTAAATGATAAAAGGCTTTACAAACAGTGTATATGAGGGAATGGGTTAAATGGTAAAAGGCTTTACAAACAGTGTATAAACAGAGCAGTCGCAGTTTTTTTTTAATATGATTGATCTAGATTTACACTATTTGCCACACCATCAGCAAACATAATCTAGACTCCGATGGGTGGGAAACTGTAGGTCAAGATTAGCCTCTATGTAAGTAAAACAGAATAAGCTCTGGTGTGCGGCAAATAATGTTAACTAATTCAGCCGCCGCGCCAGCAAAAACAGAATAGGCTCTGATATGTGGCAAACAGTGTAAAACTTGGTCAGATTGTACGTTTCAAACGTGACAGCTGATCCGGTTCTGCACTGTTTGCAAGTACCGTAAATCTCCTCTAAATCTGAACTCAGGTAGAGAAGAATTTAGATACTTTTAGGCAGGTGGCTGCTTAATGCAGGGTGAAAGTCATGCAGAAAGCTCCTCTAGGTTGACATTTTGTATCATTGGACTACGTGACTCTTTTTATTTTAGGGCGGGTGGTCTAGGGTGGAGGAAATTTGCCGAGCTACTTTGCTCTACTACCCACGCAAACCGATAGAGATGTGCCTCAGCTGGTCCAGCTATGACAACCTGGTGACGAATGATGGAACCACGGTAATAAACGTGATGAACCTGCCACACGGACGTCATCGCACGAAACCGCATAACCTCGATTATTGGAACAGTCAAATACGTATTATCATTGATATATAACCCTTTCCTGTCCTATTTCTTTTTCTACAAATTGCAATACCTACAGAAGATCCATGGACAAAATAGTTATAATTTAATATTGAAGGTGGATAATAGCAATTTTAGAAAGTAAAGAAACCGGTCTTTCAAATGCCATTAGCAAACAGGACAGACCCCGATCAGACGGCTCCTATATGAGCTGTCTTATCTGGATCTACTCTGTCTGCAAATGAGTGAAAACGCATTTATATGAAGGAAATGGTTAAGACAGGTAGCAGCTTAATGAAGGCTGCCAGTCATGCAGAAAACTCCCCTGGGAGCTTTCCGCATGACTTTCATCCTACATTAAGCGACCATCTGCCTATAGGAGTTAAATTATTCTATAAGTAAAGTAAGTAAGTAATTAAGTAAGTAAGTAAGTAAGTAAGTAAGTAAATCGTTTATTATACTGACATGTATTAGTCATAGGTTAAACAACATTTACAACTATACTAATACATCCGGCCCCCTGGGCCTATATGTCAACTTTTAAAAAGCTATTGTAAGACTTACCAAAATTACATAAAACATAAATTATAAATCAATATTATAGCAACTCACACTGTACTCGATCAGTATCGAGTATATATACAAACCATACATATCAATTATTTACTGTTCTACCTAGTCACATAGTCTATTTCGTCGCAAATGAGTTGCTGTGACTAAACCTTTTGCTGTTTTACGCGGGTATTGGTTTACAAAAAAGTTTTCATCAACATTTGATACTGCAATGGCACTTAAGAAACCTCCAAACACTTCCGTTCGTATAATGATGATACACTGAACAGTCAATAAAAAAATGTTCTTCAGACTCAGTCTGTCCATTGTTGCAAAACGTGCAACATTTTGAATTATCGCGGTTTTCTATTTTTACTACAGTATAACCTCTCTATAGCGACAATTGAACCCTTTCCCTGATGAATATTCATGTAGGAAATAATGACGTCATGAATATTAATAATATTATTTTTTTATAATGGTGTATGAACACAGGATATTTTGGCTCAGGCAGAAGCTGTAGAATCAGGGCCCATGCTTATAAAACTTTTAGTTGAGTCTGAGAACGTTCTCAAGCATTTGATTGGTCAGATTTGAGCCTTTGGCTCAAATCTGACCAATCAAAAGCTTGAGAACTCACATCTGACCAATCAAAAGCTTGAGAACGAAACTCAGACTCAACTAAAAGCTTTATAAGCATGGACCCTGATCTACAGATTATGATATAATATATGTGACGACAGTTTCTACAATGGCCAAACTGTCTGTTTCGATGTCCTACATTAAAAAATGAGCTAATTTATATTCATTGTTTCATATATTTCTTATATGAATATTCATGGAGTAAAGTTATGTGTGCGTCTTTTTCATGACAATCTGTTTTTAAAGTTAGACGTTCTTTATCGTATAGCTTAACACTTGCTTGATACAATGTAACCCCATGTGTTCACACCGCCTTTTCAAACAGAGTATGCCTGAAAAGCTCTTATTTGAGCTGTGTGTTCAGGGTCTGTTCTGATTGCTTATACAGTAAAACCCCACTAATGCGACCACCAAAAAGGGGCATAATTCACAGTGGCAAGGGCAGGTGCTTAATGCAGGACGAAAGTTATGCAGAAAGCTCCTATAGGAGCTTTCTGCATAACTTTCGTCTTGCATTAAGCAACCACCTGCTTATGAAAACAACCATGTTTGTTTAAGTGGTCGCATTAAGTGGTCGCATTAGCGGGGTTTTACTGTATGTACATGTAACAGATTATATCTTGCCGTAAAGTGGACTTTTATCATTTTATATTTTCAGTACAGTAGTTGACTTCTTTAATATCGATAGTGGGCAGACTCTCCAGTGAAATGTCATCAAGTAAAGTACAAATGTATTACAATACAATACAATATAATGCAATACAATACAATACAATACAATACACTAAACATACTACTTGCTCATTGTAGCTTCCCGAGGTGAATGGTGCTCGGCATTTTTCCAACGTCACAATCTGGAACCAGTCTGCGAAAGAATCACTGAAGAAGACCATTGAAGCTTCAACTGAAAGAGTGCTTTGCTCTGCCCCAGATAGACGGCCGGCGGTATGTACTTTATTGTCCTCTTATCCTTTTTCGCTTTCTCAGCATAACTGATCCAACTACAATATAGTCTCGCTAATACGACCACTAAAGAGAAGAATAATTCTGGATTTTCAAATCAGGTGGTAACTTAATGCAGGACAAAGGTTCCGCATTGTCCTGCATTAAGCAACCACCTGCTTTTACAGTCGCCCATACTAATAAATCATGTGATAGCGAGCATTTGCTGTGCTTTGTTCTGTCCCAGATAGACGACATGGCGGTATATACAGTAAAACCCCTCTAATGCGACCACTTTTTGGATAAACATTTCTGCTTTTATAAGCAGGTGGTTGCTTAATGCAGGATGAAAGTTATGCAGAAAGCTCCAATAGGAGCTTTCTGCATAACTTTCGTCCTGCATTAAGCTACCACCTGCCTCTGCAAACCAGAATTATGCCCATATTTGGTGGTCGCATTAGAGGGGTTTTACTGTACTTTATTGCTCCGTCATCTTTTTTCCATTTCTCGCTAATACGACCACTCAAAAGAAGTCTTATCCTTAATGTTTAAATCCTACAGGAGCTTTCTGTATAACTTTTGCCCTGCATTAAGCAACAGCATGCTTTTAAAGAGTCCTTTATTAATAAAGTATACGGTTCCATTAGCGAGATGTTACAGTATATATTTGGAGCATTTATATTTTTCTATAGGAGTGGTATTTTCCAAACGATGTTGATTTCAGTTAAAACGTCAGGATTGATAAATAAAGAACAGAAGATTAATACGGAATCTTCTGATTTTTGTTTGCACCATTTGTTTATGTCACTGTTTGTATATTCCAAGAATAAATGGACATACGCATTACTCAGAAGTCTAGATACGTATTGCGTAAATTTCAGGGATATTGGGTTGGGTGGAGATCTGACAATTTCGGTGTTTTAACTCTTCGCTTGCTATTCACGTCAATAAACCTACCTGTAAATAGTGAAGACCCAGATGAGACAACTCCTGCAGGAGCTGTCTCATCAGGGTCTGCACTATTTACAAGTTGATTGTGCAACCAATGCACTCCACAGCAGTGATTGCACAGCGAAAACGTGTACACAGTGAAGGTATATGTGATTATACAACAAGGCATGGGTAAAGGAGGAGAAATGTGTTTTAAAATTCAGCAAGAGAAGGGTTAATTCCCCTCTATTTCTATGTAATTGATGTCTACCCAAATGACGATAGAGATGGACCCAATTACTACCGGGATAACTTAGTTAATAAAGTGTTGGATTGAAGGTTTTTCTGGATGGACGGTTTTTTAGGTTCAATGTCTTGTTTAGTGTTACTCGACGTTTCAACTTTATCAAGACTGTTTGCATAGTTTCATAAATTCTCAGCTAGAGGTATTTATATTACTCATGTTGGCAACAATCCTCTTTGTATCTCAGTTTTCAATATTGACACTTGTGTCTTCTTTCAGTACGCCATTGATCGTTTCCATTCGCCGGCGATATTGCGACCATACCAAGAAACAAGCAAATGCCAGAGACAACCAGTGCATCAGCCTGGCATGGGAAACTTTAACGCCCGCCAGAGTAACCAAATCTAAAACTTGAAACGTTTTCCTTATTGGATTTTAATAAGAGTGTACAAGTCTTGAGTGACTACGCTACGTTTAACAGTTTTCTCCATGCACACGCCTTTGCAATCAGGGTAGACCCAAATCAGACAACATACTGTCCAGGGTCTTCTCTGTTTGCGTATGGAATTCTACAGCTTCTGTCAGAGCCAAAAGCTCATAATTCCATTTATATATTCACAATACAATTATTTCTTACATGAATATTCATGCAGTAATGACTTACCCATTCCCTCCTATTGACCCCTTTTGACGCCTCTAAAAGTGATTTTTGTTATAGAGCAGAGGAGCAAATGCTCTATTTAGCACATGGTTTTAAAACTACACAATTATAAATATTTCCTTTTCTCTAGTTAATGCTCCTTTTCGGTACATTTATTCAAAGAGGTTGGATATAAAAATAGTTTTTGAGGGAATAGGTTAGGCTAGGTTTACGTGGTTATCTGTCTGAAGCTTTATTATGCAAAAACAATGTTAGCTAAAACTATTTTGCATTTTTACTTACTTCTGATTCGTACAATTCGTAAATGTCGACCAAATGTCAAACAGTTTGGATCCTGGTGAGACGCTGAGTTACTCTGTTTGAAAGCTGTTTGAAAATGCGAGTCAGGTCGCGCTTTGCATGCATATTATGAGCGATTGCTTAACCCATTTGCTCCCAGCGGATTCTCCCTTGCTTATATATTGGATAACTTCAATTTTCATCTAAGGGGTGCATGACCTAAACTTTCAATTTCGTTTTGTTTTATATTGATATTCCTATCAGCAAACAGTGTAGACTCTGATCAGACGCCGTATTATGCGGCGTCTGATCAGAGTCTACACGGTTTGCCTCCGTCCCATATATGGGATCGCGGGAGCAATTGGGTTAAGGACACGGCTATTATACAACGGCTTATAAATAACGCGATAAGAAACTGTTTTATATAGTGTAGCTATAACCCATTCATAAATGAAATGACAATGGTGACAATGGGAAATGCGTACAGTGTAAACACAGCCCAACAACAACACCAGTGACGCCTGGTCTTATCAAGGTCTGCCTGTTAGTCACTTAAACACTCCTATATGAAATATCCTATTTTCTATTGTCATGGTTTAAAAATGCAATAACAAACATTTTCTCAGCATGTAACGGTGAGAACTTAACCATTACAGTTCGGAACACGAGTCAATTATGTCCTTTGCAAACAGTGTAGACCCAGATGAGAGGACTCCTAGAGGGACCATCTCATCTAGGTTTGCACTGTTTGTGATGATACACTTTTCGTCAGAAAAACAAACTTAATATTCACGATACGCTTGACCTGTTAGAACTTTGGAAAAGTCCATTTGAAAACTCAGCGTAGAACGGTATAAGGAGGACCTAAAAGCAGTTTTAAGGACAGTACAGTATCATGTTTTAATGATGTACGTTTTTATGCCGCCATAAAGCTGGTAGAACGCTTGAGTCATTTTTTGTGTAAGGCGATGTCATGCGCAAAATATAAATTAAATGTATTGTTATTGTTGCGTGATATTTTACAGAGAATGAAAGTATGTGAGAGAGAGATATAGACTGGGCGAAAACAGAGAGACATGGAGAGATGAGGAAAGAGAGAGAGAGAGAGAGAGAGAGAGAGGAGAGAGAGAGAGAGAGAGAGAGAGAGAGAGAGAGAGAGAGAGAGAGAGAGAGAGAGAGAGAGAGAGAGAGAGAGAGATGAGAAAGTATGTGTGCGAGAGGGGATAATTCAATTCATCGAAGGATGCATATACATGTATACGTAGAGGATTCAAATTGTACACTACCAGATCGTCTTTGTTTTCTCTCTCCTGTTTATGGTAATCGGGTTGGACAAAAATGTGAAAGAGATTCACTGGAGATGGTTACTCTATGTACCTAATAAAACATATAATGTATGTGACCATTAGTGGTTTGTCAGTTTGGTGTACTTAATGACAGTGGAGAACCTAAAAACAAGTAAAACCATTCGACAGAAGGTAATTCTAATAGTGTGGCCCTGAAGGCATAGGTCTTGAAGGTGATATTGTTGTTCAACGTCTAAATTTATAAAACTTCTGAGTCTGACATCATTCTCAAGTATCTGATTGGTCAGATTCTAAGGTTGCTCAGAATTTGACCAATCAGATATTTGAGAATGATCTCAGACTCAAGCAAAAGGATTTATAACCTCGGGGCCTGAAGGCATAGGCCCTGAAGGTGACATTGTGGTCCTGGGGGCATAGGCCCTGAAGGTGACATTGTGGTCCTGTGGGCATAGGCCCTGAAGGTGACATTGTGGTCCTGGGGGCATATGCACTGAAGGTGATAACTTAATGCAGGATGACAGCTATGCAGAGCTTTCTGCATTTCTTTCCGTTTTCATTAAGTAATATTTGCCTTTAACCATAATCATGCTGAAAACACGTGTCTGCCAAAGTTCTGATATGTTGTATGTTTCTACTTATTTCTGATTCGTTCAAGCATTTTAGAAACTGCTGACCAATTGTCAAACAGCTTAGATCCTTGTGGGTTACTCGACGTCTCATCTGGATCCAAACTGTTTCCAAATGCGAATAATGCCACGCTTAGCATGAACACCAACCCTTTATCTGATAGTGAGTGAGTGAGTGAGTGAGTGAATAAATGAGTAAGTTAATGAGTTGGGTTTTACGGTACCGCGACACCATTATCTGATAGACATACCTTTTGATACATTTGCAGAGTACACACAGAATAATGTGTGCTCTGTTTGCTTATGACATGTTACAGATATGATTCTACAGTTCCTGCCATTCTTGGTTCATAGCTATTTTGAACATGTTCCTTATGTCAGTATTTTTTAACCATTCCCCATATAAACGCCATTTTACGTATTTGCAAACAAAGTAGACCCATATTATATGGCTCCTGTAGGATCCGTCTGATCAGGATC
This sequence comes from Azorinus chamasolen, assembly GCA_963576725.1. NCBI lineage: Eukaryota > Metazoa > Mollusca > Bivalvia > Cardiida > Solecurtidae > Azorinus > Azorinus chamasolen. Next base: position 38,837,752 of record OY755241.1, on the reverse strand, counting down.
TGTTCTGTTTACATTTGGCATTATTTAGATCAGGGTTCATGCTTATAAAGCTTTTTAGTTGAGTCTGAGTTCGTTCTCAAGCTTTTGATTGATCAGATTTGAGTTCTCAAGCTTTTGATTGGCCAGATTTGAGCCAAAGGCTCAAATCTGACCAATCAAAAACTTGAGAACGAACTCATACTCAATAGCAATTCCGGGATCCAGAATATAATTATAAAGCATGGCGCAATCCAAACATTCTTGGAGTGTTTTATTTCTACCAAGGAATCAACATGTGTGACAGAAGACATGTGTTTTACTACTTGCATTTTGAAAATTAGGAGCTTCTGGGGTTCGCACATGATCTGACGGAGATGGAGAAGGAGGAGAGGAGGAACAGGAGACCGAGAAGATGATGGACTAGAGATTGGTTGTTGAGAAAACCTATACATGGGCTAACAACATAGGATGGGCTTGAACAAAGTCAAATACTCTATTAACCTGGCCATTAGTCAGTTTCAAACCAGGCCTCATCTTGGCAAACTTCATCGTTGGAGGAGTTGGGGTCGTTAGGTGTGCCAGCAACAAACTGACCCTCTGAAAGTGGTGATGGAGGGGGCTCCGCATAACCTCCTTCTTGTCCAGTTTCCTCCTCTTGGTCAGCATTTTCCAGTGTTGCAGCAGGTATTGCTGTGTTCATATGTCCTCTTTGTTTCCTTGGCGCATGATGCACTGAGTCTATATACAGCCAACAGTGTCAAACATAAAGAATCCATATATTACCTATGATCGAAAAAAGCACACCGACGCCTACCTTATATATGCCGTGAGTGATATGCACAGTGGCCGTTCTTTACCATAATATAGCGTTCTTTAACGTAGCTGCTCGTACTTTAGCGTACTTTGACGTTCTACTTGTCGTACTTTAACGTAGTTTATCGGTCTGTCGTACTTTAACGTTCTTTGCTGTACTTTAACGTACCTCAACGGACTTGAACATAATACTTCTGTCATTATTGGCACCAGTGTAACCTTCTTTAACTTACTTTAACGTACTTTAACTTGTAATTAACGTAGCTATTTCTAAGTACTTTAAGCTACTTTATTTAACGCATGTGTGACCAGGGCCTTAAGCTGCTGCCTGGTTTAAAATTCCAGAAAAATACTTCTTTTGAGCGGTCGTATTAGCGAGACTTTCTTGTACTTGACAGAGTAGATCGTCTTTAAACCAATAGAAGTTACTACAGTAAACCCTCTCTATAACGACCACTAAATGATGTTAAATAGTTGGTATTTGGAGCAGGTGGTTGCTTAAAGCAAGGTGAAAGTAAATCAGAACGCTCCTATAGGAGCGTTTTGTTTTACTTTCACCTGGCTTTAAACATCCACACCTGCCTTTAACACAAACTACTTGACATAATTTAGTGGTCGTTATAGAGAGGTTTTACTGTAAAACAAAACACAGTGCTAAAGGCGAAAACATATCGAAACACTTGATATTATACACATATTACAGAAAGTAAAATGAGAAACAAATGATCAGAACATTTCAAAATTGAATAATTTACCTCGAAGTACTGTAATCTTCCTGAATATAAAATAATTTGAAAATGTACCCGAGGGAGCATTTAACTGAAGTAAACTCCATTTTATCGGTCGGCATAATAAAATGATGACAATGATTGGTATAGAATATGTGGGTACGCCAGAACAAATATGGCAATTGAATTAAGTAATAATCACAGGGATCTGGACCGCTTCATGGGGTCTACATGTACTATATAATAACAAGGGTTCCAACTAGCAGAACGGGCATCCGTGTACCACAAGTACAAATATGAATGTAACTCTTGCAATTTCAATGATAATTTTGTAATTATTTCGGCTATTGAAAGGCAATATATTTTACTATCAAATAAATATAATCTTCTCACGGTAACTTACGTGCAATTATCAATCCAACAACGATTTTCTCAAAATTTCACGTGTTTTCTGGGTCATTGACAAACGTTCGTTCACCCCGGTTTCACTATATCACAGCCATAACCTGGCGATTTTCAGTTCAAAATATGGTGTGGTTCAATAAAACAACCCAATTATATCACCAATCTCCATTTGTTTTGTCCTCTAAATAAGTAAGCAACTAGCAACAGCGCCCTTTCCGTCTGTCGTTATGTTCCTATTTCGGATGCTGCCATTTTGCAACAAATTTGAATGGAGCCATTTCATTGGATGAGCGAAGGAAACGTTGGGAAATCCGTGTCGTCACGTACAATGGCTCCTTCCTCGACGATTTGAAGCAAACTGACAAAACTCGCTAATTTTACATCATTCTTTTGATGCTGGGGACTAAAATTTGGAGGTGGGTGATAGTATTGATTTGTTTTATTGAACCGTGCCATTTTTTAAACTGCAAATTGCCAGGTTATTGCTGTGATATAGTGAAACCGGGGTGAACGAACGTTTGTCAATGACCCAAAAAACACGTGAAATTTTGAAAAAATGATTGTTGGATTGATATTTGTTCATACGTTGCCGTTATAAGATTATATTCATTTGATAGAAAAATATATTGGCTTTCAATAGCCGAAAGACTTACGAAATTATCATTTAAATTGTAAGAGTTACAGTCATATTTGTACTCGTGGTACACGGATGTCCGTTCTGCTAGTTGGAACCCTTGTTATTATATAGTACATATAGACCCCAATGAAGCGGTCTAGGCCCCTATGGTAATAATCAGCTAAATAAAAACGATGTCTGCTTACCATTTTATCTGTTACAAATGTTATCTGTTAGACACCCCTGATAACTTTCGGCATGACTTTCAGGCGCGGATTTAGAGGGGCGGAGCCGGCGTACGCCCCGCCCCGCCCCCCCCCCCCCAAAAAAAAATGCCCAAAACAAATATTTATTTAGTAATATTTTAGATCTAGATCTACTAAAAATCAATAAAACAATGATTTAACCGGGCTGTTTTTATTTCCCTCACCAAATTAAGCTCCTTTTCAACATGTATTACAAACACACTATTTAGTTATGTCATCAAACATAAAAATCTACACCCCCTCCACAAAAAAATTCTACGCCACCCCTTATCTGAAATTCTGGACCCGCACCTGACTTTCACCTAGCATTAAGCAGACACCTGTCCAAAGGTATCAAAATTCTCCTCCACTAGAACTCCGGTTAAGAGGATGTGTGTTTACTTCCGATTCGTGCCACCTTTTATCCCTTCTCTTGCTGAATTTTAAAATACATTTTTCCTTCTTTACCCATATCCTGTTGTAAAATTACGTATAGCTTCACTGTGTACACGTATTTCGCTGTGCAATCACTGTTGTGGAGTGCACTGTTTGCACAATCAACTTGTAAATAGTGCAGACCCAGATGAGACAGCTCCAGCAGGAGCTGTCTCATCCGGGTCTTCACTATTTACAGGTAGGTATATTGATGTGAATAGCAAGCGAAGGGTTAACTTTTAGTCTGCTATCGACGGATAAGTGAATACCTAAGCAAACAATTAAGATCCAGATGAGACGCCGAAAAACTGTTTGATATCCTGATTGCATTGTGGTAGACAAATTGATTTTAGCTTGAATTTTGAAAATGTAGTAGGTGTGAAATATTCTGTAGAAATAATTTGCTCGTCAGGCTAAAGGTTAATTAAATATTTACATAGGATTGGGTCGTCCTGAGAAGACAGTGTCTCATCTGGATTCAAGCTGTATGAAAATTTCAGTAAAGTATCGCTCAGGCAAACAGTTTGCTTCTAACTGGCGGAACAATGCTTTGTTAGAACACATTCGTAGCGAATCACTTTCGTAACACGTTACGAATGTGGTCACATTCGTAACATTTGTGACGAATGTGATCGATGCCGATGTTTGATGTGACATACAGTCACATTTGTAACACGTCAAATGTAATACAGAAAAGGAAGCTAAAAAGTGCATGTGCACAAATGAAAGACATTTTTCTCAAGTTGTGAGCAATTGCATGATGTGTTATTTCCTTTCAGGTAACGATTTGTATCGGAATGAAACCATGACCATCCAATTATCGCCACCACCATCATCATCATCATCACGATCATTCATCGAAAAAATAAAACCTTATTTAAATTTTAACTACAATCTAAAACTATTGACAAATGAAATGACAAATGTTTTTCATTACTTAAAGTACGTATATCATTAGATTTATAGTTGCTAAACTATTTTGTCACAATGTATTACTCAATTTACAGCAAATAAAGGAATTAAGAAGTAAATTCATTTTATCATAGGCACACAGTAACAGCATTGCATAGATGCATAAATATATGACAGGTTCTATGTCTTCAAAACTTTTAGGCAGGTATCCTAAAACTGTTACAAGCATGTATATTATATTTTATAAATGTGCTGCTAAGGTTGTGAAAAATTGAGACATGACCCTCAAGGAAATATAATACAGTAACCTATTCAATGATAATACTATTACTATGTACTAATTGAACATTGTCAGCCAGGAACTCAATCTGTTACATATGTGATTCTAATGTCAACCTCCATTCCGGACACTCACATTTTACCTGTTACGAATGTGATCACATTCGTAACTTATCTGTTACAAATGTAGTCTGTTGCGATTGGGTCTAACATCGCTTCCTTCTAAAACAATGTTAACCCATGCCATTGTATTGTTTAATTTAAATATAACCATAGGGTCAAACAGTATTTAACCAGATCAGACGCAATGACTTAACACGTTCTCTCCCATGACGCACCTCTGTAAAAGTCACATTTTGAAACCATTCTGATAAAAAGAGGATTAATTTTGCTCCATAGGAGCAACTGCTCTGTTGAACCGTATATGTCACGGATCGAATACGTAACACGAGTGAAAAATTCGACCGAATATGTCACACGTGTGATATATTCGGTCGAAAATGACACGCGCATCAAACGAATATGGTACATAAAATGTGATATATTCGTGTGGCTTAAGATTTTATATGCACACCAAAACGAATATGTTACACCCACAAAGTGAACACAAAAAACGAAAATGGCAACGAATCCATCACATTTGTTTCTTTTCTGCTTATTAAGGCAGGTAGAAACTGTGGTGTCGCATTAGATAATAAACAGATAATAAAATACCAAAGATAGGTAAATGTCTGGCTTCGTTTGCGTATGAGTTGCATTAACTGGTATGATATTATCGACATTACGTATTCGCGGCAGTCATATCAAAATGGCAAATGAATGTAGTCAAATGAAACTGTTCAAATATGTTTATAACAATTATGACAACGTTGTTATATTGAAATAACATGTATGCCAATGTCGTTTAATTCTTTGAAATCGCTGTTCAGAGTTATATCAGTTTCCTGTTTATTTACATATGAGTGTCATTAACTGATATGTTGGCGACATTACATATTTGCGACGGTGATATTAAAAAGGCAAATAAATGTAGTCACATGAAACTGTACAAATATGCTTAAAATAATTACATGTATGACGTCGTTATTATATAGAAATTACATGCATGACAATGCTGTTTAATTCGTTGAAATCACTGTTCAGAGCTGTATCAGTTTCTTGTTTTTTTACAGTTATGAAACTTTCGTTTGTTCTCTGAATTAGATATCCCTTTCCACATGATCTGAAAGTCACTTTCAGTTATGCAGAAATAACAAGAACAAGCATAATAAAATGGTGATGAGTTGAATGTGACGATAATGTTGTTGTTGATATTGATGGTCGTAATGAGGATATGTTTGGTGATGATGGTGATGGTAGTGGACTGGTGGTGACGGTACTGATGATGGTGAATGATGTTGCTGATGGTGAATGATGAAAATGATGATGACAAAGATGATTATTAGGATGATAGTGATGACGAATGTGGTAATTGTGAATGATGGTAATGGTTTTTATATCACAACGTATGTGACATATACGTTTATGTTTTTACTGGCATTCTGGGCAAACGAATATGACACATTTGACAAGTGTGATTTTTACGGTCGAATATATCACACACGTGTTACATATTCGATCCGTGACATATACGGTTCAACACTGCTCTATTTATCACAATGGTTTCAAAACTACACAATTCTAAAACTCTCCTTTTCTACAGTTAATGTTCCTTTTTATTAGAATTAATCAGAGGTTAGGTCTGAAAATAGTCTAGGAGGGAATTAGTTAAACCAACAACAGCAAAACCAAGACCAGTCGGCAAACATTGTCAGCTATTGATATGTGAACGGACTGCAGGGTACCGATAGTGTAGGATATATAAACTGATTAATTCTAGAAAAGTCTGTGCATTGTTACAACATTTGATTTAAGGTTATATTTGTTTTCAATTTGATTTGTCCAGAAAACGATAACCATTGTTTCTCCTAGCTTCCGAAATTAAAAGCAATACGTTTCAATATATATGTGCAGTAGAACAGGTCTTAAGCGATCATAAAAAGGTCTAAATATGGGTTCATAATGCAGGGGTTAGCTACATGCAGGTCAAACGTAGTGCAGAAAACTCCTACAGGAGCTATCTGTTTTAATTTAGTCTTACATTAAGCAGCCACATGTTTATTAAGAATCATATGTTCATTAAATGAATGGTCGTTTAAGACAGGTTTTTACTGTATTTCAATTTAACAAGATTCAAGTTCCTAGATAATTCTCTATTTAGGGTAATAATTTTCAGTTTTAATTCATACAGTGTAACGAAACGGGATGCAGCAAACGGAGTAGACCCAGATCAGAGGCTCCTATAGGCGCCGTCTGATAAGGTTCTGCTCTTTTTGCTAATAGTGTAAATTATATTTCTAATTCTACAGTTTCTGCCTGAGCCACTCTCGTGCTCATATATCATTACAGAATTAATCAAATTATTACCCACGCAGTCCCTATTTCTTCATGGAGTAAAGGGTAAAGGCAGCAACATTTCAAAATTGTTAAATACAGTAAAACCTCTCTATAACGGCCACTAAATTACATCAAGTATTTAGTGTTAAAAGCAGGTGTATAGGAGCGTTCTGGTTTACTTTCACCTTGCTTTAAGCAGGCACCTGCCCTAAATACCAACTAATCAACACAATTTAGTGGCCGTTAAATAGAGGTTTTACTGTATTCTCCATCGGTACCAAGAGGGCCATAAAGACCCATTTACTGCTCATCAACTGTGCATAAACTAGCGTTCGTCCAATACTTAAACAAGAGCTGTCACAGGACGGCGCGCTCGACTATTTTCAGTATTGTTAGTGTCAAAATGATTGATAGGGGACCTAAATGGTGTCCAATGATACTAGAAGCAAGTAAAAACGTAAGTCAGTACAGTAAAAACCTCTCTATAACGGCCATTATATTACATGAAGTAATTTTTGTTAAAAACAGGTTGTTGCTTAAAGCAAGGTGAAAGTAAAACAGAACGCTCCTATTTCATCTTGCTTTAAGTCATTTGACCTTGACATTGGGCTTACGGGAAGCATGGGTTCGGGCGACAATGAAAGTATAGATGGTATTTAATGTTTATATGTAATTCCATGCGAATAGCTACAGTGGTAAGGGAGATATAAGAGGATGAAAAAACTGTGACAACCAACTGCACGTAAATGTGACAACCAACTGCACGTAAATATTCCAGGTAATTATGTCTCCCCCATTTATAATGGGGAGACATATCGTTTTTGGTCGAGTTGTCCGTCTGTCCGTCCGTCTGTCTGTCACACTCGTGTCCGTTCCATATCCCTCACAAATATGGAAGGATTTCAAAATGCTTTGGCACAAATATTCGACTCAACAAGACGATGCGCAGAGCGTATGATTCAGGCACGTGGGTCAAAGGTCAATGTCACAACTCAAGGTCAACGTTTTTAGCCACACCCTTCGTGACCGCTCCATATCTCTTAAACCTTTGGAATGATTTCAATATGCTGTGGCACAAATGTTCTCCGTAACAAGGCGATGTGCAGACAGCAGAATTTAGGCACATTCTTCAAAGGTCAAGGTCACAATTCAAGGTCATGGTCACCATTCAAGGTCAAGTATTCACACTTGTCTGAACGATAACTCCTACATGGCTAATGCCATTTGATTGAAACTTCATACATTGGCAGAGCATGACGAGAGGAAGTGTCATGTATAAGGACCATAAATCTGACTTCAATACTTTTGGAGTTATTGCCCTTTGTTACATTTTCTTGTCCGATCAATAGCTCAACGGATGCTATTGGAATGACGTTTCATGTATGGAAAAGGCATGATGGAAGGAAGTGTTATGCACAAGTATCATAACTCTAGCTTCAGTAATATTTGAGTTATTGCCTCCCATTTTCTGCAAATTTTTACATGGAAATTTTGTCTGCAGGGTTTCTCAAAAACCTTTTATTGGACATTCATTAAATTTCATAGGATTGATTAGAATAATTCCTAGTTGTGCGTGTCTTATTCCTTTTTCGGTTTGATGATTTTCTGCAGAGTTATTGGACTTTGAACTTTTCCATGGAGAATTTTGTCCGCGGGATTTCCCCAAAATCTTTTCATCGGATTATCATGAAACTTCATAGGATTGATGAGCACCATACCTAGTTGTGCATAGTTTATTCCTTTTCCGGTTATATGATTTTCTACAGAGTTATGGGACTTTGGTGGAATTTGTCCACGTGCTGGGGGTGACATCAGCTTTTGTATAAAAAATAGTTCCTAAGTCATTTGACCTTGACAATGGGCTTGCAGGCAGCATGGTTCGGGTGTGCAATGGAAGTATAGATGGTATTTAATGTATATGTACTTCCATGCGAATAGCTAGTGGTTAGGGACATATAAGATGATGAAAAAACTGTGACAACCAACTGCACATAAAGTATCCAAGTCATTTGACCATGACCTTGGGCTTGCGAGCAGCATGGGTGGGGTGCCAAATGATAGCACGGATGGTGGTTAATATGTATGTGAAGTTTCATGTGTATAAGTGTAGAAATTACTGACATACAACACTTTATAGCAAAGCGTGACGCACAGACGGACAGACAGATATACAGACGGACAGGTGTAAAACATAATGCCCCCCTGACTGTCGTCACGGAGGCATAAACAGATAAATAAGGTCCATAATTATGTCAAACTGCTTGACAGAGTTATGTACTCTTGCTTACAGATGAGGCTTGTGATGGTGAATACGTGTTTCAAGTTTCAATTCTTTATTTCAAAGGTTAAAGGTAAAAATGGACTTTAACAAAAACCTTAACCAAGGTGTGACGCGGATGCCAGGGTGAGTAGGAAAGCTCGACTATACTTCGAATAGTCCGGCAAAAAACTAGATTTGCCCTTAGCAAAAGAATGGTCACAGTATAAGGTTTGGTGGAGAAATATAGGAGTTATTCTTGAAAATGTTTAAATTTACGAATCTTATCTGGACCTTCGGTATTGCTGCTTTGTCATACAAATTAAGGCATATTATAAGTATATTCAGTTATGGTCGCACTCATTAACCATTTACTCCATAAATACGTTTTTCTACGCCTCTGCAAACAGAGAAGGCGCCTCTATCCTGTTTGCTTATAGTTTAATGTAGATATGAGTATACAGTATCTGCCATGACCAGAATGCCCTGTACCCACGTGCTTTTATAACAGATATTCTAATGAATATTCATTATGTAAATATTTATTTCATACATAAATATTCACGGAGTAAAGGGTTAACCCTTTCGCTGCCAATTCGTGTCGTTTGCGAACTTTGTGGTCTGCTACGTTTTTCGTTGTTTTTATTTGTCTTCTTTTTTGTTTCAAATAACACAGTCACAGTAAAACACAGTCACAGTAAAAAACATTCTTGATACTGATGAGACCCCGAGTTACATCTTGATCAAAAACTGTTGGCATAGGTAATCACAGATGCGACACTGGCAGCGAAAACGTTAAGTAAACTTCTGTCCACATATATTGCGAGGTCCTTTTGTTCGAAAAATTTGCAATGAAAGATACGATAATATGCAAACTACGTAATTATGCAAACTTATCAAGATATCATGACATCTTGAAAATAAACGTTTTTTACTCAGAAATCCTTAGAGTTTGTAGCAGAACAATTCAACAAAATAACACTGATATGACAAGACTTGGCGTGTTTTGTTATGAGCGAAAATGATTTTGTAAACGTGCTCTTTTTTAGTTCGAATTTTCAGTAAATGAACAACATTTAAACCTTTAAGCTGTTATTACGAAATAGATAGATAGAGAGAGAGAGAGAGAAAGAAAGAGAGAGACAGAGAGCAGAGACAGATACAGACAAACAGAGACGGACATAGAGAGAGAGACATACAAAGAGAGAGAAAGAGAGAGAGGGAGACATACAGAAGGAGAGAAAGACAGACAAAAAGAGATAGACACAGAGACAAAGAGAGATACATGCATATATAGAGAGAAAGAGAGAGCGAGAGAGACAGAGAGTGAGAGAGATATTTTCAAGTATTACTTATTTATTTCTCCACCAAACCATATGTTGTGGCCACTCTTTAGAATCGTCTCGAAAAGGAGAGACGATTCAGAAGAGTGGTCACAACATAGGGTTTAGTGGAGAAATGACGATTTTAGTATTTGAGTACGCACCGTTAATTGTAACCCTGTTTGCATATAGAATTAAGATATGTATGAATTTCCAGAAACAAAGAAATGGAAGGAATCATCAATATTCATGACCCAGTCCATATAATAGATTTGATTTAGTATTATTGTATTTCGTGCTTAAATGAGATTTAATTTGAGTTTTAATTAAGATTGTTCTCGTTAATCCATTCCCGCGTTTTGATTTAGTTGACATATCATTTAATTAAGGTCACGTGATTTACAGTTGTCACATGCTCGAGACACGTGGAGGTTCGATTACAAATATTTGTTTTTTCTTTTGTTTTGTTTTTTGTTTTAAAGGGTGATGCATCTGGACTGTGGTATGACCTACTCTGGTGACTGTTAACAGTGTCACATAGTCGTAGGACACACTTAACCCTTTCTGCGCAAAATGTCTTATTGTCGTCTGCGATCGAATCATTCGGTAAAATAAGGAAATAAGATATATAAATTCAAAGATCAAAGGAATAAGGTACGTATATAGAAATATACTTTGAGACAAAAAATGAAGTCCCTGATCAGAAGCCTCCTTGAAAAGGTGGCGCCTGATCTGGACTGCGCTATTTGCTGTGGTGCATTTTTGCGACATTGGCGGTGAAAGGTTTAAAACACTAAACTAACTATCCTTACCCATGCGTATTCTAATCTGTATTTCATTTGCAGATTATGTGACATCCCGTTTTTTCTCATTATACATATAATATTTGTGATAAGGCCCTAAATAAAGCCAGTTGAACTGAATCCTTTAATTACCGATCATAATAAATGTGGCCACAGGGACACCGTGTCAATGTCGATGGCTTTCATAGGCATATATTTCTATTGTAGGAACCTAATTTTTATGTAGTTTCAAACAATTAGTCTGAAAAAGTTTACCTTTAATATTATCGGGGTAAATGAGTTTAAGTCCAGTGGCATTTTCTAAATTTTTAAATTATCATTTCGTAATACAAACTGATATTAACCATTTACTGCCTGAATATCTATATCAGAAGTTATGACAAAATGACTATTAACCCCTTCGGCGCCAAATTTCTAACTGTCGTCTGCAAACCAATTGTGTTACATCATTCGTTAATATAAGGAAATGAGATAAATAAATGCAAATTTCAAAGGAATAAAACACATATATAGAAATATAGTTTGAGACAAAAAGTGAAGTCCCTGATCAGACGCCGCATTTTCAAGGCGGCGTTTGATCAGGGACTGGACTATTTGTTGTGGTGCATTTTTGCGATATTGACGGTGAAAGGGTTAGAGGTAAGGTTTTTATAATGGCATTATGAACAAGAGAATACATTGGAAAGAACAGTGTAATCAGTTCTATATTATGTCTTGTGCAAACAGTGAAGACCTTGATCAGATGAATCTTACATGTCATTAAAATAAAACGCGTTATTTCATCATCCTAAAGCTTTAATGTCTATTGTACAACCGTAAACGTTTTTCGCTGCAATTATTGTCGTATTGACGCATCACATATGTATCGCCACTTCAAATCTTACTCTGCAATGCCTTCCCTGTTGTTTCAACCATATGGAGCCAGAGATACAGATAAACGTGCGTACCCAAATTTCTCACATAATTTCCCTTATCTCCGGGTTAGAATAACGGGTTAAGATTTCTTATCAGTAACACGTGTAAGATCACTTTAGAATATACATGATGTCATACGTCATATATGACGTCAAACTGGGGGAACACCGAAGTTTCCATGTCATTAAAAGGGCGAACATAGATTTAGATCTACACAGTTTGGTTATGTGAGAAAAAGAATCTGATGCTCGATGTCTTTTAAGATCACATGATCCTAAACTCACCAAAGGCTCGCTTAATGACATTTTCTAAGGCTCGTTTAGGAACATGTGATCTTAAAAGACAACTCGCAACAGATCCTCTATATATGTACTAAAATCGTAATTTCTCACATATCTTCCATTAACTCCGGGTTAGAACAACGGGTTAAGATTTTCTTATCATTAACACGTGTAAGAACACTTTAGAATATATATGACGTCATACGTCATATATGACGTTCAAACGTGGGGAAACGATGTTCACATGTTATCAAAAGGGTGGAAATAGATCTCGATCTACACTGTTTTGGTTATGTGAGAAAAAGAATCTGAAGCTCGTTGTCTTTTTAAGATCACATTTTCCTAAACTCACAACGACAATGTTATTAAGCTCTTAAAGACAACTCACAACAGATCCTCTATTTTCCACCAAACCATATACTCCTCGAGACGATTCTAAAGAGTGGTCACAGTATAAGGGTTTGGTGGAGAAATAGAGGAGTTATATTTGAAAAAGATGAAATTTACCCTCATTATTTTGCCCTCTGTAGACCTACACGTTAGACCCCGATGATACATGTAAGCCAAGTAACTCGGCGTCTCATCTGGATCCAAACGGTTTGCATACGTAATCACCGATTCGACAGTGGAATTGAATGACACTACTTAGAGTCAGTATGAAATTATAAATTGTTACTCTTAGACGTTTTCTTTAACTCATTATTCAATAAATATGCATGCAAGAAATATTGACACCATCACTTTTAATTAGATTAATTGTAATAACACATTAACAAAGCACTGTTTGACCATGCCAGACATTGAAGAATCATATCTATATTAATTTTTTAAGCAAACAGAGCAGACCCTGATCAGACGTCTGATCTGGATCTACTCTTTTTGCAAAGGCGTATTTATTGAGTTTGGATTAAACGTATTACCATATACAGGGAAAAAATTCCACAACATACAAACACGTATAACCGATTCAGATTACTTTGCCAATTTATTTGTCAATTAGAGTCATTATTGTAGCATTTAGAAGGAACATGTAAATATGTCAACTATATTTTACTGTTAATACGAATCAATTATTTGACTGTTTTCCAAATTGCAATTTATCTGTCCGTATCTTTTCGTGTTGGGTCTCACGGGGATATGCACGCTGACAAAGATTTTTAGATGTGTTAATGTTATCAATATATTCTTGTTTGGAAGTTATTATTGAAGTTGATTACACATCTGCACAGGGAAGAAAAATCTGAAGCAAAATTTAGATCTGAGAAAATGCACATTTTTTCAGTCGTTCAACCAGATATAAAATTCCGCCACTTCCGATCAGCAGCCTCATATGAGAAAATGCGCACTTTTTTCAATTGTTCAACCGGATATAAAATTCCGCCTCTTCAGATCTGCAGCCTCATATGAGAAAATGCGCACTTTTTCAATTGTTCAATCGGATATACAATTCCGCCTCTGCCGATCAGCAGCTGGACTATAGTATTAATTCAAAGTAATCTTAAAACAATGATCTCAGTGGGAATCAGTCCATGTGAAACGCATTTAGCTGATCATATACATAAATCAAAAATACAATACCAACATTATTGGTAAAAGTACAAAAATGAGTCATGCAGGAAACACCACACACAGAACAAACAGTCGCCCGAACAGAAACACAAGGACCCAGCAAATGTACATACTTATAGAAACATCAAGAGACGCACAAAGACAAAACAAACATACAATAGGGAGGAGATGGAAGTACCGCCTTGGAACGGTCATTGACAAAAGTCACTGGGGGTTAAACCGGTTTATGGTAAGTTGACATACAGCTCGAACTATGATAACACGAATCTCAGGATAACTGGAGGTAAAAGTTCGGTCCTTCCAAAATTTACAACACAGAATTGTTCTTAATTGTTTCACTACGCATACCTAGAAATACATGTGACAACTTAATGCAGATTGAAAGTATTTTTGAAATATCCGAACAGAACTTTTAGCATTGCTTTAGAACTGCATTAAGCTGTGAAATTAAGAAATTGTTCTGATTAGAAATCGGATGATTCGAACGTGTTATCTCGTAGTAATTCGTATGTTTCTTTGAAGAACGAGATATCGAAGGCCAACTGTATTTTCTTAACTGTATAATTGCCAGTTTACAAACAATAAAACTGCATCACTTCAATATTACGAAACGAGGTCCTACTACTGATGATCAGTGTAAAACGTTTTCATGATATAAGTTTACAACAAACGACATAAACATAAACATGTAGAATATTCATGACTTATGCAGCGAAATAAAATGGTGTCTGCATGTTTGCTATTTTCCCTTTAGATATAACGTTTTGATGCAAACTTTGTTTTGAAAAATGTAATGCAAACTTTGTTTTGAAAAATGTAATGTTTAGCACCGTATGACCCAATACGTTTATCATGAAATCATGTTTGTTGAAACAGATTTGTAACACTTCAGTGCACATGGATATCTTTACAAATAGTGTAATGTTATGACTCGCATTCGTTTTTGATAGTTCATGTATTCTGTCTTAAGCGGCCATCGAAAAGAAGTTTAAGTTTGAGTCTGTACGACAGGTAATAGCTTAATGCCGGTCAAACATAATTCAGAAAATGTAACTGAAATATCGGTTTAACATGTATTCATTAATGTGAAACATCACAAGCAACGTATTTGTTTCTGTTCACAAGTCCATTCGTTACAGTATCTTAGAGCCCAGTCCCACTAGGCCTTACGATCCTTTAAGACCTGTTTACGATTGCTACCGACCTCTGGTCGCCGATATTTGTACGAATAGACATTATTTTTGTTCACAGCGAGGTATGTATTAAACCCATTCCCTCATATTGACGACTTTGTAAAAGTCACTTTGTGAAACTATTGTAATAAATAGAGTATTTGCTCCTATAGGAGCAAATGCTCTATTTATCAAAATGGTTTCAAACAAAAAAAATCTAAATTTTTCCTTTTCTCTAGTTAATGCTCATTTTCGGTAAATTTATTCAAAGATGTTGTGTCTAAAATAGCATATGGTGTAATAGATTAAAGGCAAAACAGCAAAGTATGTTAAATGAATGTAAACTGAAAACTTAACCATTTAGGTGCTGAATACAGTGGAACTTGTCTTAAGTGACCATGAGATAGAAGTTTGCTTATGGGTCTGTGTGACAGGTGGTAGCTTATTGTATGTCAAAAGTAATGCAGAAAGCTCCTACTTTCTGCATTACTTTTGCCCTGAATTCAGCAAACACCTGTTTTAGACTCCTATAACCATTAAATAAATGGCCGCTTAGGACAGGTTATATTACATTAAAACATACGTAGCTCGTGACTAGCATTGCAGTCACCCAGATACCAATAGGGTAGAGGAAGGTACATTTCTCTTTATTATTTTCTTTTTAGTATTCATTACCAAGCTTATATGACTCTCGTATGTTTCAATAATTCGCATGCACTGCGGGTTGTACACATTTTATATTTCAATAAAAGTATAAAACATGCTGTTCGTATTGTCATCTTTTCACTGCGTTAGTAAACTTAAGTTATTTTTGTTATTTTATAGTCTTACAACTTGAAATTGCATTTAAAAACGTTATACGATGCACATAGTTTCCTCTATAGTTTCTAAAATATTTCGCTACCAAATAGTGTCGTCTGCAAATATTGTCATCTGAAAAAGTTGTCGACTGCCTCAATTATCGTTTGTTAAATGTCCTTCCTTTTAAAAACATAATAATGTAATAATCATTCTGGATCCTGACAGCGTCTCATCTGGATCTAAACTGTTTGTTTAGGTAATAACAGGTGTGTAGGTTACGTAACGACATCGGATGAAACGTGGCTATGTAGACCTTGTTATGAAGGATGTGATCTTACGTTACGTTCAGATATATAGCAGATACAGAAGAAACACATTAGAACTTCACTGAAGTGGCCATCACAAAGAGGACTAATGGTGGCTCTATAAGGCAGCTTTATGCAGGTAGAAAGGAATGCAACAAATTCATATAAGAACTTTCTGCATTACCTTTGCCCTGCATTTAGCAGCCACCTGTTTCTATAATTAATAAATGAATGGACGCTTACGACAGGTTCTACTGTACTGAACTATATGTAAAGTAAAACCACTCTTAACCGGAATTCAAGTAGAGAAGAATTCAGATAATTTTAGGCAGGTGACTGCTTAATGCACGGTAAAAAGGAGAGGAGAAGAAAGAGGAGAGCTCCTAGTGGAGCTTTCTGCATGACTTTCACCCTGCATTAAGCTGCCACCCGTCTCTAAGACAGATATTTATACTAAATTCGACGTGCAGTTTTGATGGGTTTCTATGCGGCGACCCGAGGTCGATAGGTTACAGGAGTGTACAATTCTCTTTATGTTTTTTTATTTGCTTTTAATAGTCCTCCCTAAGCTTAAATGGCTTTTGTATGTTCCAATAATTCGCATCATTGAGGGTTAAACTACCTTTACATTTCAATTAAAGTATAAAACCTACATTTCATCTTGTCATCTTTATGCTACATTAGTAAACCTAAGCTAGTTTTGTTATTTTATAGCCTTATAGCCTTATAATATCCAGTTACATGTATCAACTCTTTAAGATATACGATTAACATGTCTTGACTAGTGTCCTTTATAGCTTCGAAAACCATTTGCGCCCAAATAGGGCCGTCTACAAAAATTGTCAACTGCCACAATAATCGTTTTTATCTCTCCCTCTTGTTAAAAAATAAATAAATAAAATGAATAAAACTAATTATCACGTAACAATCAGTTTGGATCCTGACCAGACGCTAAGTCACTTGACGCCTCGTCTGGATCCAAACTGTTTGTTTAGGTAATAACAGGTGTGCAGGTTACTTAACCACACTACATTAACCCTTACCCTCATGAATATTCATGTAGGAAATAATGACGTCACGAATATTAACAAGATTACTTTTTATAATTGCATATGAACACATGACATTTTGGCTCAGACAAGCTGTAGAATCAGATCTATATTACACCATAATCAGACAGAGCAGAACCTGACCAGACGACCTGGGTCTTCCCTGTTTGCAGATGCGTCGAAATGCGCTTACATAAAGGAAAGTGTTAAAAGTGGCTATGTTGACTTTATTACGAAATATGTAATCATACCTTACGGTTAGACAATACAGAAACTACAGTAAAACCTGTCTTAATCGGCCAGAAAAAGACTAATTATGGGTCTATAAGGCAGGTGGTACTTCTATTAGAGCTTTCTGTATTACTTTTGCCCTACCTTAAGCAAGAACCTGTTGTTTTATGACTCCTATATTCAATAAATGTACGGATGCTTAGGAAAGCTTCTACTGTACTCAAACACATGCAGCTGGTGGCTAATTATTCGGCCACCCGATATCGATAGTTTTGATTAGAGTACAATACTGTTTTTAATATTTTTGGTTTTAGATATTCCTCTGTAAGCTTATATGACTCTCGTGTGAGCCAATAATCCGCACGCATTGCGGGTTAAATACCTTTTACATTTCAATAAAAGTATAAAACCTGCAGCTATTCTTGTCATCTTTTCACAACGATAGTAAACTTTAGCTAATTTTCTTATTTTATGACTCACCTATTTCTTCACTACAGTAAAAAAATCCTCTAATGCGACCACTTAATGAACAAACATGGCTGTCTTCATAAACAGACGGTTGCTTAATGCAGGACGAAAGTTATGCAAAAAGCTCCTATAGCTTTCTGCATAACGTTTGTCTTGCATTAATCTACCACTGCCTTTGCCACTGTGAATTATGTCCCTTTTGGTGGTCGCATTAGAGGGGTTTTACTAAAGCGCCCTTTATAGGTTTTAAGCTCTTTCGCTGCCAGATAATGTCGTCTGCAAATATGCCTACAACAATTGTCGGCTGAAACCATGTCCGTTAGTTAAATGTTCTCCATTTTCGGAAACGAAATCGTTACCACATAACAATAAGTTAGGATCCTAAAGACTTACTCGACGTCGCATCTGGATCACAACTACTTGCTTAGGGAATAACAGGTGTGTATGTGCACGTGACTATGTAAACCTTGTTATGAAAGATGTGATCCTAGGTCACGGTTAGATATATAGCAACTACAATAGAATCTCTCTTAAGCGGTTATTAACAAAAGGTCTAATTATGGGTCTGTATGACAGGTGGGAGCTTAAGGTGGGAGTTGAAAGTAATGCAGAAAGATCCTATGAAATCCTTCCATTATATCACACTCTTTCAAAACAAAAATAATTAAAACGTTTATAGAACAAAAATTGGTTTATGTTCGGACATTGAAGAGTCTATGGTTAACGATTGTGGACTATTAACCCTTCTCTTGCTGAATTTTAAAATACATTTCTCCTTCTTTACCCATGACCTGTTGTATAATTACATATATCTTCACTGTGTACAAGTATTTCACTGTGTACTCACTGCTGTGGAGTGCACTGGTTGCGCAATCAACTTGTAAATAGTGCAGACCCTGATGAGACAGCTCCTGCAGGAGCTGTCTCATCTGGGTCTTCACTATTTACAGGTACGTATATTAACGTGAATAACAAGCGAAGGGTTAAGAGTTGTGTTTATAGACGGTGTTTGTATTTCATCAGCATTATCTCACATGACAAACTCTTTGAAACCTGGTCTGCAATTTCACAAAGAAATCTGCAGGTCTGGTTGCCAACCCTTTTATAGTTCATGTACACCGATAGGAAAGTTATAGTACTCTATGAAGACGCACCCTGAAATCTGGAAACGAAGGAAGACGTCGGGTCCTTGTACTATCTCGGTTTTGTCGTATTCTTTATATTACTTTTCTAGTTACTCTGGTTGCAGCTCAATCATTGAGTACACTAGCGATAGGTGGATCCAGTTTATTTCACTTAAATATTTCTCCGTCCTATACTGTCATCGCGGTTGTTGTAGATTAATCGGAAACGTTTATTTACACTGTTTGCCTTTTTGAGTAGAGATCGATTGAGTGTGAGGTTGGGCGCTCCTAAACCGGTTTTAACCCCTAGTGACGTTTTTTCACTGACCGTTCCAAACCGATACTTCCATCTTCCCCATACTGATTGTCTGTTTTGTCTTTGTGTGTCTCCTTGTGTTATGATAGTTATGTACATTTGCTGTTTTCTTGTGCCGTTTCGGCGGCTGTTTGTTTTGTATGTGACGTTTCCTGCATGACTCATTTTTGTACTTTGATCGAGCCGGAAAACAGTAACAATAGCTACAGAATAGGGTTTGAATAGACACACGTCTTTACGACAGAATAGAGGTTAACATAAATTAACTCAACATATTCAGCTTCAATATGCTACAAAACTCTCCTGCATTCCCATCACGATTTCATTTTATTTTTATTTTTTGGACAAAAGTAATCAAGTTTCTCTACAAAATGGGGTCTCGTGATAAAAGGTTATTCTCAAGTATATTGCCTTTGTTTCAATATTAGGATTATTGTTTTAGGTCGTATTGTAAGTTTAGCAAGTAATGGGAGCATTGAAAGCAATGCCATAGTCCCCTACTGGCTGAATTTTAATTCCAACTGCTGTTGTAATTCCATAACAAATCAATGTAGCATAACAAATATGACGTCAATATTTGCCAGGGTTTAGAAAGAAAATTCAGGAAAACCTAATATTTCGTGAAAATGTCTATGTCCAATTGCTGTAGTTCCATGAAAAGTCAAGGTAGCATTGTTGAGCCTCAAATTTCTTACGTACGCATTCGTCTCCCCGTAAGAAGAACGCGCGCGCAATATTCTCACCGTATGATAACTGCGCACGCAATATTCTCATCGAGAGAAAAATGCGCGCGCATTTTTCTGGTTGGAAAAATGCGCGCAAGTGTTCGCCCGGGGCTGTAGGTACGAACGCATTTTTCTCATGTGAAAATTCAGGTAAGATAATTATTGATTTTTATTTTCTTTTAATATGTTAGTGCTGTGAACAGGTCTGAAAATTGCCTTTGTTGAGATATGAACCCCTCTAGAACTCCTCTAATGCAACCACTTAAAACAGGTATAGATCTCGGTGGCAGATGCAGATAATAGCTTAATACAGGACAAAAGTAATACAGAAAGCTCCTAGAGGAGCTTTCTGTATTACCCTTGTCCTGCATCAAGCAACCACCTGCTTACAACGACTTCCATGTTTAGTCATTTAGTTGTCGCATAAGAGGGAGTTTACTGTATGGTAAAATTAATATATTGGAGCCAATTAGTGCAAGCACACGGTTGATTTCAAAAGCGGCTTCGGGCCTATCAGTGTATTATAGAATTGCATCAATTCTGATATGTGTTCTGCAGGGGTATATTTTCCGTTTAGTTTTATTCAAACTAATGGTATTTTTGAAAGCTTGTTGAATCTAATGGACGTTTCTCCTTAAGTGTGGAAATCCTGTGTAGGTAAAGAGACGATCGTTTTCAGCATTCTTCTTGGCAGTATCGATCTGTATCATACAAACAGACATAACTGATCATTTTCATAAGAAAACCTTATATTTCCAATGGGCACGATAACGTGGTGTTTACTTATCCAACTCAACCCGGCGTTATTTGACCGAAACTGGCGAATAATATCTTTCATTAGATCAACTAATATGTCGATGACAGCATTTTGCTTGTATCCAAAAGAAAAGGTGAGAAACACTCCAAAAAGTTGCAATAGTTTTCACTGTGCTCACTTAGCCTCACTAATGCCCAAGAACACTTTGATGTTTGGTGTGGTGTTATGCAGGTCATTTGCTGGTTATTTGCTGTCCAGCATAATGTACTCCAAATACCTTCTGCACTCTGAGCAATTAATGTCTGCAAATATTGTCTGTCGTCTGCTGCAAAATAAATTCTTCAATATCTTTTCAAAATCAAATGTCAGAGTGAAAATCACTTTGGAACCTGATGAAGTGCCAAGTTAATCGGCGTCTCATCTGGATCCAGACTATTTGCAAAGGTTATTATAAATGCTAAAAACCAAAGCAATAGCTGCTGGAACATTTCAGAAGTCAGTTGATCGTCTTTGGTCAGAACTAGAAAGGTTTTTTCTTTTCTTGTTTTGAACCAACAACATATGTCTCCCACCTGCTCCTGTGGATGATTGGATGTTTTCCAAAGATTATTCTTGTGGATGTTTTATATCAATTGCTTCACAAGCTAAGTTCTACAAATACCAAAATAAACAAGAGATGTTTGTAAACATATATACCCCAGACCCCTGATCTAGTGACCTAAAAAACTATAGGGTCATCTAGTGGTCATGACTAATCACCACAGCAACTTTGAAAATCCTAAGTATAAACCACTGGTCATTTATTGATCGGAAAACATTTCACCAGTTAAGGTCAGGGTGACCTTGACCTTTGATATTTTGACCTAAAAAACAATAGGTGTTATCTAGTGGTCATGACCAACCACCACAACAAGTTTGAAGATCCTAAGCCAAACTTTTGAGCAGTTATTGTTGGGAAACCATTTCACCAGTTAAGGTCATGCTGACCTTGACCTTGTGACCTCATAAACAATAGGGGTCATGACCAACCACCACAGCAAGTTTGAAAATCCTAAGCCAAACCCTTGAGCAGTTATTGATCGGAAACCATTTCACCAGTTAAGGTCATGGTGGCCTTGACCTAGTGACCTAAAAACAATAGGGGTCATCTAGTGGTCATGACCAATCACCACAGCAAGTTTGAAGATCCTAAGCCAAACTCTTGAGCAGTTATTGATCGGAAACCTTTTCACCATTTAAGGTCATCGTGACCTTGACATTTGACCTTGTGACCTAAAACAAATAGGGGTCATCTAGTTGTCATGACCAGCCACCACAGCAAGTTTGAAGATTCTACGCTATGTCGTTTAATAATCATCGATCGGAAACCATCGATCTACCGACCGACCGACTGACCGACATGTGCAAAGCAATATATCCCCACATAATAAAATGACTTGGAGAGTGGACAAGGCTAAAAAGGCCAATTTTGTATTATTCAAGGGCCATAACTCTAACGTGCCTAGTTCAATCTTGCTGATTATTAAACTTGGCCTGGGAAATTATAACCATAAACATTTTATAAGTTTGGTGAAGATTGGATGAGACGTTTATCAATTAGAGAGCGGACACGGCTAAATATGCCAAATTTGGATAAATCGTGGGCCATAACTCTAAAGTTCCTGAAACAATATTGCTGGATATCGTACCTGGGCTAGATTTTATAGCAATAAACATTTTTCTAACGTTTGGTAAAAAATGGATGAGAACTTTTATAGTTAGAGAGCGGATAAGATTTTGTGACAGAATGACCCGACAGACAGACGGAGATGAGTAAATCAATGTCTCCCACACCACTATGTGGTGGGAGACATAAGAATAATAACGCTCTCCGTTTTTTCTACTTAAACCTTTTTAAACGCAGTCATGTTACGCTTGCGTAAAACCTTGCTTGTGTTCGGTGTACAGGGATTTTACTGTACTTACCTGTATTGTATTGTCGGCCCAATGCAAGCTGTCGTGATATGGAGACCGGAGACCACTTTGAGACGACCCCCAGCTCTAATTGCGAATGTCATATTGCGAACTCCGACTGCGCGTGTACATCTCTAATTTGACTGAAGTGTCCGTCTTGGATTTAAGCAATAACATTAACCTTGAAAATCACATCATACTATGTACAGGAAAACAAGTGTCCGTTCAAAGTATAACGTTTAATAAATGTTAATTTCATCTCTAAGTTCAATATTGTAATGGTACTCGTTCAAAGATCTTACAAGAACTCTCTCGTGGTCACATATATTCCCGTCACCCCAGATCATTCCATTCCAAGAAAAAAGGCTATACATAGAGGAGATATCAATCACTGACTGGCTGACCGACACAGACCTGTTGGTCAGTCCCTCAGATCTTGCTCCCATATGGGCTTCTACAGTTTCAAAGAATCTTTATTAGCTAATTAAGTATTCTTATTCACAGTTCTCACTCTCTCCCACCTTCCCGTACTTTCATCCAGCCATCCATTAAGTAACATACTGCTCGGGCCCTGATCACATAAATACAACATATTCCGGTGTGATACAAGTATCATTTAGCCATTTTTCTTGCAGTAGGTGGATGTAATCTGACATTCCCGATGAAGTCGGTAGTTTGCAAACCGCGTTTAGGTCTGTACTAATAGGGCTTATGAAGCCGAAAATACGTGTAATTGTGTTCAATATCTATGAAACCAGTTGGACAATATCAATTATGCCATTAAAATGTCATTTTGATTGCTGGTTTGATGTATATTTGCGTTTGTATTCCTCTCATTAAGTCAACAACGATGCGACAAAATGGCACAAAGCAACAAGATATATTGTGAACAAGTTATCAAATTTTAAATATACAAGGGATAAACAAAGGATACCACTTTGCAATAACTAACAGCTTTGCAAAACAAAAACCAAAAACACATTCATTAATAATTTATTGCAAAGTGAGTAGTTAGTGCAAAACGGCGAGGTTAGGTCAACCCACTTTGTAAGGCATTTTACTTGAGTTTCTGCGCTAAAATGAAGTTTGAAGTCAATAGCTTTTATTCTTTGAAAGTTATAATCTGGACAAGCCAGACTAGAGAAATAACAAAGGGCAATAACTCCAAAAATGCTGCGGAAAGAGTTAAGAGCATTGTGCACTGCACTTGCGGTCATTGTGATCTATCTGTATATGGAGTTTGAAGTCAATAGCTTTTATACTTTTGCAGTTATGATCCGGACAAGCCGGACGGACGGACATGGTGAACCCAGTATAAATCCCCCACAAAAAACCATTCGTTTGTGGGGGTATAATAATAAAGGTGAAAACGCATAACAAGCCTGTGCCTAACACTGCTTTTGATAAATTTGAGGATTTTTCATTTTAAAGCGCATGCGAAATTTTCTAAGTTCTATCAGGAAAACATGAGTTTGATGTAGTAAGAAATTTGCGTTCCGATGCTAGGTCCCACCATGTGGCCCGAACGCAATCTTCTCACTTTTGTGTGAATAATGCGCGCGCGTTTGGGCTCAACATAGCATAACTAAAATTCAAACTTGGTCTAACTCAGTATAATAAAGGTGTATTTTAAATATCACTTTAATGTATGCAAGGGTTAATAACAAAAACTACGGAAACCTGAACTTTCATGAAAAGTTCTAAACCCAACTGCTGCCAATGCCGAGAAAAATCAACGTAGCGTAACATAATTCAAACTCAAATGTAATCCATAATAATAAAGCTACATATAAAATATTACGTCAATATCTGTAAGGGTTTAGGAAAACCGAAGTGTGACACATTGACAGACAGGCGGACAGACTGACTGACGGACGGACAGAGTGCAAACCTAAAGTCGCCTTCGGGGGCAAAGAAACAATTTCTATTTAAACGATTCCGTATAAACTAACCCTTAAAGGCATGGTTTGCTTCTTTTTCAGACTTTACATTCAAAAACAAGATAGGAACAAAAACAACTTCTCAAGTACAGACAAACCTCACATATTCTAACTCTAGTTTAGTCGCCTATGTTCACTTATTATTTACTTCCACTACACGACCTGCATGCTACGGACAAACTACTAGCGTCATCAGCGTCCAAAATGTTTGACACTATTACCGTTCTCTATTGCAAATATCAAAACCATTTTATATTTAAAGAAGCAGTTGCCGAAACTGTGTGCAAACATAACCGTGCACAGCAAACCTAAGATTTGTATCGCGTTTGGCAATATGTAAAGCCACCAGAGACATATGGTTGATGTGGAAGGAATATAACGTGTAAATGGAAAAGTAGTAAAGTCAAGCAGGCAAAGCCACATGCAAGACGCAACCACCACCAAAACACCGATAGACAGCATGACACACACACACACACACACCCAAACGCACACACGAAATGAACACAGAAAACACCAAAAGACACACAAGAACCAGAGACAAACGTTCCACACATGAACAAATCACAAGCACAAAGACGCAAGGCAAACAAAAGGAAGGGTGACAAAGAGAGTACCGCCTTGGCACGGTCAGTAGCAAAAACACCACTGGGGGTTTAAACCGGTTTACGGACGTCCTAACCTCACACTTCTCTCAAAGTCACCCTAGCTTTACAAATATTGTAAATAAAGGTATCCCCGCTGGACTTACCCACAACATAGACGACGGTGAACACAGGACAACATGTAAAACATAGCATAATAACTGTGACAATCCGTCAAATATGTACTCAATGACTTTGCTGAAGTCAGAGCAGCTGCAGGTAAGCCGTTAAGGGCACGTTTGAATGTGGGATTTGTTAATAGACAATAACAAAGCAAATAAACGAAGCAATTAAAACAGGCATATTTCCCACTAATACTCTAATGCTACAACAAGGTCTGCTTTAATGAATATCTGGTATTTGATTTTAACTTTGAAGCACAAAAAGCAAAGTACGTTTAAATGCATTGCTTGCGCGATGACAGGCCGAGGGTAGTACTCTATGATGGTATACACTTAAACTTGGATACAGGATGAGCTTACCAGACTCATGTATTACTTTTTCCCTGTCGTGCCCTTAACGGCTTACCTGCAGGTGCTCTGACTTCAGCAAAGTCATTGAGTACATATTTGACGGATTGTCACAGTTATTATGCTATGTTTTACATGTTGTCCTGTGTTCACCGTCGTCTATGTTGTGGGTAAGTCCAGCGGGGATACCTTTATTTACACTATTTGTAACTTTGAGAGAAGTGTGAGGTTAGGACGTCCGTAAACCGGTTTAAACCCCCAGTGGTGTTTTTGCTACTGACCGTGCCATGGCGGTACTCTCTTTGTCACCCTTCCTTTTGTTTGCCTTGCGTCTTTGTGCTTGTGACTTTGTTCATGTATGGAAGGTTTGTCTCTGGTTCTTGTGTGTCTTGTGTTCATCTCGTGTGTGAGTGTGCGTTTGGGTGTGTGTCATGCTGTCTATCGGTGTTTTGGTGGTGGATGCGTCTTGTATGTGGCTTTGCCTGCTTGACTTTACTACTTTTCCATTCATAAAATATATGACATCATGTATATAGATAAGATTAATTTTAAAATGGCAAATTTTGCCAAAGCAGAAACTGTAGAATAAGAACTATATCTATTCATAAGCAAACAAAGCAGACCCTGATCAGATGGGATCTTATAGGAGCCGTGTGATATTGGCAAAGGCGTATTTATTTATGGAGTACAGGATTAAAGCAACTTGTATCTATGCAGACAAAAGGACACATTTACAATAACATATAATGCAGATATACACAGCAGTTGTCATTTCGACAGGGAAGATGTTGCGTTGATAGCAGAGCTGCTGTAATGATATAAATTAGATAGTGTAGTGCTGAAAATGTTGATTGTAGGCTGATTGATACATTGAATTACTAGATATTGATGCACATGTCAGTACTATAAACATTTTGTACCAATAAGTGTGATATCGTTAAAAAAATCTGAATTCAAGTTTCGACATAAATTACAGCAGAACCTGTCTTAGGTGGTAATCAAAAACATCTAAGTATGGGCCTGTACGGCAGGTGGTAGCTTACTGCAAAGCAAACGTAATGCAGAAAGCTTCTATAGTACTTGTCTGTATTAGTTTCACCTTGCATTAAGCACCAATCTACCTTTTAAGACCCCTATGCTTAATCAAAAAATGAACACTTTGGACAGGTTCTACTGTATTGCAAACAAATCCCACACCAAACAACAAAACAAGGTTAACCCTTTCGGCGCCAAATTTCTAATTGTCGTCTGCAAACCACTTTTGTTAAATAATTTGGTAAAATAAGTAAATGAGATAATTAAATGCAAATGTCAAAGGAATAAAGCACAGATATAGAAATAAAGATTGAGACTAAAAGTGTAATTCCTGATCAGACGACGCCTTGAAAAGTCGGCGTCTGATCTAGGACTGCACTGTTTGTCGTTGTACATTTTTGTGACATTTTCATTTGCGGTGAATTTGTTAATTACAAAACTCTTGTACAAATACATGAGGAAAATGCTAGAATCGCAAGGTCAGTTACAATCAAAGCATCGGAAAACTAAATACATAACGAATGTTTTGAAGTACTAATTCAGAAAATTGTCAAGAGAAATAGAAAGGATTTCACAATGTTATCCAGGAGAAAAAGACATTATTGACGAAATGGAAAGTGAAAGAAACAGGAATTAAAATATCAGTGCTGCTGTGTTTAATATGCAGTGTCCTTAAAGAATATTTCTATGACCTAAACAGTTCTTGATTGTCTTTTTGTCTTCATTACTGAGCTCAACTGGGACAACTGAATTATGTTTACGGTAATGGACTGGAAAGGATGCATTCGTCGAAAAGGTGCCAGTCTGTTAAAAACCTCTGTATAACGGCCACTAAATTACACCAAGTATTTTGTGTTACAGGCAGGTGGTTGCTTAAAGCAAGGTGGAAGTAAAACAGAACGCTCCTATAGGATCGTTGTTTTACTTTCACCTTGCTTTAAGCAAAAGAGATATAATTCTGGGTGCTAGATGCAGGTGGTAGCTTAATGCAGGACAAATGTATTACTTTTGTCCTGCATTAAGCAACCGCCTGTTTATAAAGACACCCAGGTTTATTCATTAAATGGTCGCATTAGAGGGGTTCTGCTGTAATTACGTTTTATGTTATGGCATAACCATTTTATAGATGTGTTACTTTTCAATTAGTTCCTTTTGTATCAAACATACTCTGGTGAGACTCCCAATTACTCAACCACTCATCTGGAGTCCAACGGTTCGCATAGATAATCATAGAATCGTCAGTGGAATTGAATGAGTCCATATCAAACTATAGAGTGTTACTGTTAGACATTTTCTTTAACCTATTGCTCAATGAATATTCATGCAAGAAATAGTGAGGTCATCAATTTTAATTATATTACATGTATTTGTAAAAATTGCACATTTACAAAGGGATTTGTAGAACCATGTCTATATTATATCGCAAGCAACACGAGTGAACCCTGATTAGATACCTCATACAGGAGCCTCTACTGTGTTTGCAAAGCCGTAGAAAGGCGTATTTATTGAGTAAGGATCACTCTACACAGGGCAAACAAAAAACAACTCACGTCGTCTACAAAACATAATCGATACGATTTTCATATTCCTCTGCCAATTTATTTCTCCATTAATGTCATTATTGTAGCATTTAGAAGGAGCATGTAAATATATCTCCCATATTTTACTGTTAACACAAAACAATTCTTTGACTGTTTTTCCAAATTGCAATTTATCTGTCCATATCTTCTCATGTTGAGTCTCAAGGGGATATAAACGCTGACAAAGATGTTTAGATGTTTTAATGTTATCAATATATTCTTGTTTGGAAGTTATTATTGAAGTTGATTACAAATCTGAACATGGAAGCAAAATCTGAAGCAAATTTTGAAATGAGAAAGTGCACATTTCTTTTCAGTCGTTCAACCAGATATAAAATTGCGCCTCTTCCGATCATCAGCACGCATTCGATATCAATTTAACCCTTCGCTTGTTGAATTTTAAAATACATTTCTCCTTCTTTACCCATCCATGTCCTGTTGTATAATTACATATATCTTCACTGTGTACAAGTATTTCGCTGTGCAATTACTGCTTTTGAGTGCACTGGTTGCACAATCAACTTGTAAATAGTGCAGACCCTGATGAGACAGCTCCTGCAGGACTATATTGACGTGAATAGCAAGCGAAGGGTTAAACGTAATCATAAAACTATAATCTGGTGAGGACTCAGTCCATGTTAAACGCATTTTGCTGTTCATAGACCCACATCAAAAACAAATCATCATCAGTGTTGGTAAGCTGGTACACGTGGCGTTGCTATTATCATTGTTGGTAAGCTGGTACACGTTGCGTTGCTATTATCATTGTTGGTAAGCTGGTACACGTTGCGTTGCTATTATCATTGTTGGTAAGCTGGTACACGTTGCGTTGCTATTATCGCGCTATCCACATCTTGTGTCACATTTGCAAACATCTTGGATCTAAATGAGACGCCGAATAACCCCGCGTCTCATCAGGATCCAAACTGCTTGGCACCAAGACAATAGTGTCTCATTAGCCTGTGTCTCGTCATTTTTCCA
This sequence comes from Azorinus chamasolen, assembly GCA_963576725.1. Taxonomy (NCBI): domain Eukaryota; kingdom Metazoa; phylum Mollusca; class Bivalvia; order Cardiida; family Solecurtidae; genus Azorinus; species Azorinus chamasolen. The sequence goes on along the minus strand of OY755241.1, from coordinate 38,808,206 downwards.
ATAGTTTTTAACCATTTAGGCTATTTTTAGACCCAGCCTTATTGAATGAACCTACCAAAAAGGAGCATTAACTAGAGAAAAGAAAAAATGTTAGAATTGTGTAGTATTGAAAGTACAAAAATGAGTCATGCAGGAAACACCACATACAGAACAAACACTCGCCCGAACAGCAACACAAGGAAATAGCAAATGTACATAACTAGAAAAAACAACAAGAGACACACAAAGACAAAACAAACATACAATAGGAGGAAGATGGAAGTACCGCCTTGGAACGGTCAGTGACAAAAGTCACTGGGGGGTTAAACCGGTTTATGGGCGCCCAACCTCACTCTTATTCCATCCCCACCCTAAAAGACAAACAGTGTAAATAAACGTATCCCCTCTCCGACTGATATACAACAACCTCGACGGCAAATACAATGGTAAAGTGCATGTATAACGAAAAAACATTTAATTGAACATACTGTATCCACCTATCGCTAGTGTACTCAATGATTGAGCTGCAAACAGTAACTGTAGAAAAGTAATAAAGGGTACGACAAAAATGAAATAGTACAGATATCCGACGTTCTCCTTCCATTTCTGGATTTAAGAGGTCACCTTCACAGAGTACTAAACCTTTCTTGTCGGCGTACATGCAAAGAGGCTAGCTTGATTGCCAACTGTAAAAGGGTTCACAACCAAACATGCAGTATGTTGTAGTACTACAGGATCATATCCATTTTTAATGAATTGTTTAACACATTTGATGAACAAAGTGGGAACATGGGTATGTCCAATAATTTTACGAAGTTTGTAAATCACATCACCATAAAATTCAGGATGTGAAATACCGTATCGCAGAAGCACCTTGAGATTACATTGGTACTTGCCAATAAGCGAGAGATTTCGATAGTAAAATTTAGAGAAAGTTTTTCTTAGTTTATGGTATTTATATCCTTGCTTAAGCAGCTTTTCAGTTAAAATGAGATAGGAGCAAATGATCTATTTATCACAATGGTTTCAAGGAGTGACTATTACGGAGGCGTAGAAAGGCGTATTTATGGAGGAAAGGGTTAAAAAGCTTGATCGAATCAGAATTAGTCAATACTGCACCGGAGACAAGTTTGAACGACCATTTAATAACTGCGGGGGCATGAGCGGACTATCGTTATACACCTTCTAATCGTTTCACTGCCTGCATTGTCGTCTCATAGACACTCTTTTGTCTGCTTCAAGGTTTAAGGTGAGCGCTTGTTCAATTTCTTTATAAAAAGATAAAGCAGCGAGAAACAGTATGGATACTGATGATAGGCTGAGTTACTCGTCGTTCCACCTGGATCCAAAGTGTTTGCATACGGTATTTCAGAGGGTCTATATGGCACGGATTAGGGTAAATGCTGTGATTGTTCTGTGTTAGACTCATGTTTTCTTCCAACCTACGCTAATTTTCTCCTTTCTAGTGAAGACCTTTATATTCTAAGTTATTAAAATCAAATATGTTATTGGCTTTCCTAGGTGAAGTTTATACGTGCGATTTAAACTTAACCCTGCTAAGCAAATTATTTTTACAGAATGTTTCCCCAACTACATTTTCAAAATTCAAGCTATAATTTATTTGTCTACCACAATGTAACCGGAATGTCAAGCAGTTTGGATCCTGATGAGACGCCGAGTTAATCGGCGTCTCACCTGGGTCCAAACTGTTTGCATAGGTATTCACTCATCCGCCCAAAGCAGGCTAAAGGTTAAACATTAAGAAACCACATGAGTATTGCAATGTTAATAGTTTTGGATTTAATAGTTTTAAATACAGTTCCTCAAACCTCTTAAGTGTTTCCAAGACAGAATTTCAGCCAAGTTTGTTTCATTTTTATTTGCTTAGAAAACAGCATTAACGGTTTTTATAGAAATGCAATGTTCTTAGAGGGTAACTGACAGCTATCAGTTGCTCCGAATGGCTAGTCGATTTCCTATGTGGATGAAAACGTGACGAAGTTTTTCGTGTTTGTTATAAAACTTAAGCCTGACGTACCGCCAGTATGTTTTCAAAACTAAAACCTCTTGATAACCATTTCTTTCATATAAACGGACTATCGCTCATTCTCATTTGTAAATATTATATTCAGATCAAGAGTCGTCTGATCAGGATCTGCTGTTTGCTGATGGCATTATAATAGATCTAATTAACCAATATTAAAACCCCTCTAAACCCGAATTCTAGTAGAGAAGAATTTAAATACTTTTAGGCAGGTGGCTGCTGAATGCAGGGTGAAAGTGGCCCTATATCGCTCACATACACAGGATAGAGAACTAACCACAACCGTCTCAAGAAAATGAAGATAAGAGGGCAATAGTAATTTTATTTGTTTCAACTGAAGATTGTTCAAAATGCATTATAGTCTTAATTAATTCCCAATATGGCCAGCAGAGAAGCATTCCTACCAAAACACATTCAAATATGACTACCAGGTTTGGAGAAGAATATTTTTAAAGTTTTTCCTAAAGTCATATAAGGAAATAAGCCTCGCCCATTACGGTAATGTCTTTTCAGATACCTGCATGGTTTTAGCAAATTTAATAAAGTGACATCAGACTATTCCTGCCAAGTACCATTCTAATTGGACCACCGTTTTTGAGAAAAAGATTCTAAAGGGTTATATAACACAATTATATAAGGCCATCTAGCCCCGCCCTTGGCGGCCATGCTTTTTGAGATATCGATATGATTTTAGCAAGTTTGATATAGGGTCAACGGGCGAGTATTCCTACCAAATACCGGAGAAGGATTTAAAAGTTTTCTACATATATATAGTTATATAAGGAATTCTAGCCCCGCCTCTGACAGTCATGGTTTAGAGATGTGACATAATATTAGCAATGTTGATCAAGGGTAACCAGGCGACTATTCTTACCAAATGCCATTTAAATTCAACCACTGGTTTTGGAGACGATTTTTCCACTGCCAAATACCATTCAAATTGGACCACCAGTTTAAGAGAAGAAGATTTTTAAATGTGTTCTGTACAGTTGCATAAGGAAATCTAGCCCAGTCACTGGTAGCCATGCTATTTGTTAATTTTAAGGTCTAGATCAAGATAATCTGCATAGGTGTCAGAAGGGTTAGCTTTATTCATTTTGAGTTCTTTTGGTTAAATTGTAGGAATCAGAGCATCATAGAAAGGGTTATCTGAGTTCAAATATCGAGAAGTAACATTGAAGGCTTTTATAACATCTTGTGATTGTGGATTCAAACGTAACATGAATTCTCTCTCATAGCAGTACAAACAACAAAATCGGCGATCAGTGGTGCACAATTCGTACCCATAGGAATACGAATCACCTGACGGTATATAGCATTCCCATAACGTACAAATATGTTATCCAGAATGAGTTAGTGATTCGTAAACTTATGAGCAAGTCCTATTGGTGTAATATTTCATTTTCTCGTCAGTAAAGAAAGCTTTATCAGCATTGCAATGCCAGAAATGATGTTTTTTCTCGAGCAAATAGTTTCTGGATTAAGTTAGTAAAAGTACAAAAAATGAGTCATGCAGGAAACACCACACACAGCCGCCCGAACAGCAACACAAGGAAACAGCAAATGTACATAACTATAAAAACATCAAGAGACGCACAAAGACAAAACGAAGATACAATAGGGGGAAGATGGAAGTACCGCCTTGGAACGGTCACTGGGGGGGGGGGGGTTAAACCGGTTTATGGCGCCCAACCTCACACTTATTCAATCCCTACCCTAAAAGACAGTGTAAATAAACGTATCCCCTCTCCGACTAAACTACAACAACCGCGATGGCAAATACAGTGGTAAACTGCATGTATAACGAAAACATTTAAGTGAACAAACTGTATCCACCTATCGCTAGTGTACTCAATGATTGAGCTGCAAACAGTGTAACTGTAGAAAGGTAATAAAGGGTACGACAAAAACGAAATAGAACAGATATCCGACGTTCTCCTTCCATTTCTGGATCTCAGAGGTCGCCTTCATAGAGTACTAAACCTTTCTTGTCGGCGCAAATGCAAAGAGGCCAGCGTGATTGCAAACTGTAAAAGGGCTGACAACCAAACAGGTTTATTTTTATCTAAATCACGAGGAAGGGTTGTGTACAAAGCAGAAAAATCGTATGTGCTTACAGTGGGTGCAAGAAACGTTTTGTTCTTAAGTTTAAGATTTCTGAAGATTTCTTAATAGACTAAGACCAGAAGAGATTTATTCCAGAATTTCACATGTTCTTTTATCTTCGTTAAACAAGAAGTCAAAAGTATAGACAATTTAGTAGTTGTACAAGAGCTAGAATGTGCAATAAAACGCGCTTTATATGTTTTATGTAGTTTTGGTAATACTAAGTTGTATTATTAATTAGCTACATTATAATGAAACATCAAAACAATATATTTGTTTCTGGTGACAGGCCATTTTGTTTTGTTATCATGTGTTTGTTTACCTGATGTGATGTCCCTGACGAATATGAAGTTCAGTATTTTAAGGTTTTAACCATTGTTTCACTGTTACCCGACTCACATTTGCAAACATGTTGGACCTAGAGATGTCAAAATATCGGCGTCCGATCAGGATCCAGTCATTTGACATTCGGTCAATAGTCTCTCAAACGATTGAGCCAATCAGAAGTAGTCAAGATTTAAATTTGAGTAGATACAGTCAAATCTCGACTGTTCAAATTTTTTGTATAGAAGAATTTTGACCTTTTTAGGCAGGTGGATGCTTAATGCATAATGAAAATCACACAGAAAGCTCCTAGATTTTCACCATAAATTTAGCTGCCACCTGTCTTAAAGCTCGATAATAATACGTATTTTAGTGTTCGAATAACTGATAATGATACGTATTGTAGTGTTCGAATAATCGAGATTTTACTGCATCATTTTTTTCACAGCGGAGTAAGTGTCAAAACCCGTTAACGAACTTAACCCTTCGCTTGCTGAATTTTTAAATACATTTCTCCTTCTTTACCCATGCCCTGTTGTATAATTACATATACCTTCACTGTCTACAAGTATTTCGCTGTGCAATCACTGCTGTGGAGTGCACTGGTTGCACAATCAACTTGTAAATAGTGCTGACCCTGATAAGACAGCTCCTGTAGGAGCTGTCTCATCTGGGTCTTCACTATTTACAGGTAGGTATATTGACGCGAATAGCAAGCGAATGATTAACTCTTTAGTTGCTGAAACAATAGAAACTGTCTTTAGCGGCCATAAAAAGGTCTAATTATGTCTCTGTATGGCTATTACAGGAGATTTCTGCATTACCTTTGCACTGCATTAAGCAGCATTCAGCTTCTTAAGGCTGCTAGGTTCAATAAATAAATGACCGCTTAGGACAGGTTCTACTGAAGTCAAACATATGTAGTTGATGACTATCATTACATCGACCCAAGACCGATAGGGGAGGGGAGAGTACAGTTAATTTTATCGTTTCGTTTGTTTTTAATATTTCACAGTAAGTTTATATGACTCGTATGTTCCAATAGTTCGCATGCATTGCGGTTTAAGTGCCTTTTATATTTCAATAAAGGCACAAAACATGCAGTTTTTAGTAGGGCTGTCACGGTTAGACAATTCTTGAACCGGTTAATCGGGAACGCCGAACCGAACCGTAACCGGTTAACCGCCATATTTATCATCCGTGTCAGACTGTATATAGGATAAAGCATGGTGCGCTATATATTCGGAAATTAAATCCTATTTGGGCCGATATAAGACTTGAAAAATCTGTTGACATCCTGCTTGACTCATTTGTTGACCGAAATCATACAACCATTAATTTCATTCTGGTAGATTTATGACGATAGTGAAAGTAAGAATCGTGTTTACTTTTCGATTCTCAACTTCCGCTAGACTGGTCTATTGTAAAATTATCAACTTCCGTTATGAATGTGTACTGACTAAAAGTGCAGGTTCGAATGCCCTTCCACTTTACCGTAATGCTTGTAAAAGTAATAGTACACACTACACAGAGATGAGGAAAACTGGATAAAATTGAGAACGAACAAACATTGGTTTATTGGTAGACAAGTGTACATGATTAACCACCGTTAGGCAAGTGGAAGACTGTGTTACCTTTCAATTAGATCTGAGAACAGTTCAACTAGAGACAGGTTTTTTTAAAAAAAAATTAGCATGTAAACGTGAGACGTAGCTCAACGTGAATTATGTTATGTATATGGTTTACAGCCCCGAATAGTTAGATACCTGCGCTTTTCTCCATCATAGCATGTCGAAGGGAAACAAAATGACTTAAATGAGATATGACAGTATAAAATAATATTTTTAGCGTAATTTACTTTCCCAAATTATTACAGCCGGTTCACGGTTAGTGAAATTTTGAACCGGTTAGAACAACGAACCGAACCGTCAACGATTAACCGAGTAACCGTGACAGCCCTAGTTTTTACTATCATCTTTTCACTGTGTTAGTACACTTAAGCTAGTTTTGATATTTCATAGTGTTACAACCTCCTGTTGAATTTCAAAACGGTTATACGATTCACATGTCTTAACTAGTGTCCTTTATAGCTTCTGAAATATTTCGCTGCCAAATAGTGTCGTCTGCAAACTGTCATTTTAAAGTGTCGTCTGCAAATAGTGTCATTTTAAATAGTGTCGTCTGCAAATAGTGTCAAATAGAGTCGTCTGCAAATTGGGTCATCTGCAAATAGTGTCTTCTACAAAGGTTATCGACTTCTATAATTTCCGTTTTTTAAATGTTTATTGTCTCAGGGGATATTTTGTTTTTGAAGAAGATTATCCCCTCTGCCAAAATCATATTTCTGAAATCACCCCTGAACATAATGTATATTCAGTGTAACAGTGCCGTAAAACCCAACTCACTCATTCCCTTTAAAAAAATAAATGAAAAGTATTACCGTGTAACAATCAGTTTTGGATCCTGATGGGACGCGGAGTTGTTCTGCTTCTCGTCTGGATCCAAATTTTGGTTAGGTAAATATAGATTTTTAGGTTACGTAACCACAGCAGGTGAAATGTGGATATGTAGACATTGTTACTAAATATGTAATCCTTCGTAACGGTTATATATCATATAGCAGCTACAGTAAAACTTGCCTTAAACGGTCATCAAAACACGGTCTATGAGACAGGTGGTTGCTTAACCCATTCTTTCACGTTTACAACTTTTGACGACTCTGTAAAAGTCACTGTGAAACCATTGTGATAAATAGAGCATTTGCTCCATAGGAGCAAATGCTCTATTTATCACAATGGTTTCAAACTATAAAAATTCTATTTTTTTCCTTTTCTCCAGTTAATGCTCCCTTTCGGTAGATTTACTCAAAGAGGTTGTATCTAAAAATAACCTATGAGGTTAAGGCTTAATGCAGGTCAAGGGTAATGCAGAAAGCTCCTATAGGAGATTTCTGCATTAAGTTTGCCCTGCATTAAGCAACCGCGTGCTTTTTAAGACTCCTATTTTCAATGACCGACGGACTTGGTCCGTTGGGGATCAAACCCGTGATCCCTGTTATTGCTGTCGACTTAAGCCTATGTTTTACATTATAACCATTCTTTATTGTAAACATTGAATGCATCATATATATTGAAGATGCTGTGCACGTGGCAAAGAGATCTACCAACCCAAGTTTCATGTTGATACCTCTTGATTAATCAGCAACATTAAAGTTTATACACACCGCCGACGACGCCAACGCCTACAACTACGACAACGCCCACGACCCAGTGATCACAATAGCTCGACGTTTCTTCGAAACAGACGAGCTAAAATGTATTACGTTGTTTTCAATTTAAATACAACAGAGCTTTGCTGGATATTGATGAAAAGTAACGTGTAAATCATGTTGGAATGTGACGTTTTTATTTAGACACAAAAATAAAGCAAATAAACGAAGCAGTTACACCATTTATATGTTCCCCTAACACGCCCATGCTGTAACAAGGTCGTTTTAATGAGTATTTGGTTATTGGATTCAATTTTAAAGCTCATATGGCAAAGTACTTTTTTGATGCATGAGCAACAATTGACGATAAAGCGGCTTTTATTGAATTAGAAAAAAACTGATACCAGATGATATCTAGAGACACACATCAATTGGCATTTCTTCAATATTTAATTCAAATGCGTATATTTAATAAATATGCGTATATAACAAGCAGGACAGATGTTCTATTGACAGCAGAAACGCTACAAAATGATCATTAAATACCTGCACGTGTCTAAATGATTATTGCTAACTAATCTTCTTAAACGTAGATATGTAAATTTACTACTCCAGAATAGTCAATATTATATTGTCTTTTAAATGCTTATCCTGACAATCACGACCTTACCGTTATTTTGCAAAGCCTCCTGGGTCAAGAGGCAATTTTTCACAGACTTCTTTTAAAAACCAGGGAGGAACAAATACAACTCGAGTACAAATAAAACTCATACATTCCGAAATATAGTTTCGCATATGCGCAGTGCTTATTTACTCCCAAAAGTTTCTGTGTTTTGCATGCTACTGACAAATTGCTGATAAACTCAGATCTAGCTTAATCCCATCAGGGTTAATAGTGTTTGACACTATTATTGCAAACATTGAATACATTTTATAGATTGCCGCGGACCTGGCACAGCAAACCTAAAGATGCGTCGCTTTTGTTTTTAAATTTAAAGATAACAGAGAACTATGCTGGATATGGACATGTAAATCATGTTGGAATGCGGGATTTGTTTTAGACAAAAAATGAAGCAAATAAACGACGCAATTACAAAATTCATATTTTCCTCTAACACTCCCATGTATTACAAGGTCTGTTTAAACGAATATTTATTTGATTAAACTTTAGAACTAAATAAAAACAGAGTACGTTTTAGATGCATCAGCTATAATTGATCTTAAAGCAGTTTTTATTGCATTAAAACAGTTATACTAGATGATGCAGATACACAGCAGTTGTCATTTCATCTCTTTGTTTTAAATATTTAATTCAAATGCGTATAATAAAAATACGTAACGCCAAGCAGGACAGATTTTCTTTTGACAGTAGAAACGCTATAATGTTATGGATTAAGATATTATAGTGATGATAATGTTGATCGTAGGTTTATTGATGTAGCATTGAACTATTAGAAACTTATGCATAACGTCTGTCAGAAATATAGATATAAACGTGATATTTGTTATGAAATCTAAATTCAATACAGTAAAAACTCTCTTAACCGGAATTCTAGTAGAGAAGAATTTAGATATTTTAGGCAGGTGACTGCTTAATGCAGGGTGAAAGTCATGCAGAAAGCTCCTCTAGGAGGTGGTTGCTTAATGCATTACTGTTATCCTGCAGATGGTCGCATTAACGGGATTTTACTGTATATGTAAATATGTATTCGAGACAGGTGGCAGCTTAATGCAGGATGAAAGTCATGCAGAAAACTCCACTAGGAGCTTTCTGTATGACTTATTCTGCATTAAGCAGTCCCCTGCCTGAAAGTATATAAATTCTCTCACACAGAATTCCGGTTTATACTGGTTTTATTGTATTACAGAACCCTTGTTCTGTAAAACGTTGGGGTCACAATTCCGGCTATTTATTTACAGCCCTTCTCTTGAAGTCGGTTGCAATAACATCCAAAAAACGTAAAGCTAAATACATACTATTGTATTGAAGTACTAATATCCGAAAGATATCAAAGGAAACAAAACGAATTTCAAAACGTTATTCAAGGAAAGATTGAAGGTTCTATTAGTGACGAAAGGGCAAAATGAAATAAAAAGTAATCGAAATATCAGTGATGTGTTGGAATTGTGGTGACCTTAAATATTTGTATGGCTTAAATATCTCTTGATCGTCTTCTTGTCTTCATTGCCGAGTTCAGCTGAGCTAATTAAATTAGGTTTACATTAGTATTTCCTGCATGACTCATTTTTGTACTTTTACAGTAACGGATTTAAATGAACTTGTTCTACAAAAAAAGGTGTCGACCTCTTGTTTGAGAAAAATGCCATTATGAGTTAGTGAGTTGCGATTTACTGCATGGGAATACCAAACTATGATGTTGGAGATAGTAATGACGACGTTTGAGAAGATGATGGGTGATAATGATACAATGAAGATGATTTGTTTAATCGCTCTACAAATGTAGGGTATGAGTTAAAACCACCGGCCGGCTACTATTGCACAACCTGTAAAAACTGGCTCAACTTTCACAAACGCATTGAAAATGACCAAATGATCTATCCGAAATGGTTTCAATTACGGTAACTAGAGAAAAAAGTTACACAATGAAACGCTGCCTAAGGGGGTTTTCCTGCAAAATACAAAATGACAGCAGTGCTCCCGATTTTGCAATACGTTGAAGGTAATTTCAAGGCCATCTGTCAATATGCAGTCGTAGTAAGTCCTCCTTTTCATTAGATTAATTCATAGCGGTTATGTTTAAAATAGCCTATGAGGTAAATGGTTTAAGACATAACAGATTTGTGCAAGTGTAAGAACTAGTTTATGACCAACATTGCCGAAACATTTGTATCTATATGTATGGAGATCTAGATACTAAACTAAAACAAGAGTGCCAGTGGGCACAATATACGCCCGTCGAGATCTTGTTCAACATAAACTGGGGTTAATTTTGCGACCAAGTTTAAAGGTTGTAAATAGGCATACTTTAACAAAAAATCTTAACCCAATATTCTAAATTACATAATTGTGTCTAAATGCTTGACAGTTACATTGTTAAAAAGGGGCATAATTCTGTCAAAATGCTTGACAGACTTATGAACTCTTGCCTACAGGCGAAGCTTGAGATGGTGAACTAGTGTTCCAAGTTTAAAAGCTTTATCTGAAAGGGTTATGTAAATAAATGGACATTAACCAAAACCTTAACCAAATATTCTAAGTTAAAAAGGGGCATAATTCGGTCAAAATGTTTGACATAGTTATGTACTTATGCATACAGGTGAAGGTTGTGATGGTGAACAAGTGTTCCAAGTTTCAAAGCTTTATCGCAAAGTGTTATGTAGACTTGCAAAAATGTGTTCCACATAAATTGAGGTTAACAGTTTTGCTTAACGCAAATGGTAAACGCAAGTTCTAAGTCCAATTAAGCGACCTTGACCTTTGATAAACGAACCGGGACTTGGCAGGCAACTGTGGCATGTCTAGATAAACATTGTGGTTAAATTTCGGAAGGATCCACCAAGCGGAACTTGAGTTAAAGATGTTACAGACAGACAGGTAGGTTAACATTTTTGCTAAACGCAAATTCTAAGTCCAATTGTGTGACTTTGACCTTGGATATACGAACCGGGACTTGGTAGGCTACTGTAGCATGTCTAGATAAACATTGTGGTTAAATTTGAGAAGGATCCACCAAGCACCTAACTTGAGTTAGAGATGTTACAGACAGACGGACAGACAGCGCCATTCCATAATACGTCCCATTTTTTCAAACGGGCGTATAAAAATCTGACCTCTATTTTCATCACTCCATCCATATATCCATTTTATTTTTTAACGCGTAAGACATGGGCATTTCGATGGCAGACAGTGAAAATCTTTAACATAAACTTACCAGATCTTCTTTAGACGGCTCCTATAACTCGTCTTTGTCATACCATTTATACTGTTCTATTTTATTAATATAATGTCTTTTCATATTTTAAAATGACGTCATCTTTTCGTTAATTGACGCATCGTTTTAATTAAGGTCACGTGTTTTACCATCACGACATATTCGATACATGTTGAATTACATATTTCTTTGTGTAACCCATGAACAGACTCAATAAAACCGAGTCTGCAATTTTCTCTTTTGCATTGCTACCTTTGCTTTCGAGGGATCACCACTTCAAGAATTTATATTCTGTTATAATTAGGTATGTGAAGTTGGCAATGACCTCGATCGCAATTCAAATATAAACAGCGAATATCGAGCTGGTGCAAATGTCGAGCCAGCTCTGAGAACGACCCTCTAACGTCAACCCCAAATCTCCAGCTGGGGTCAATATTGAGCCACCTTTGAGATGGAAATTCAAACATGAACAGCAAATATCGAGCGGGCGCGAATATCGAGGCAGTTCTGAGACCACCATTCTAATGTCAACCACGAATAATGAGCTGGGGCCAATATCGAGCCAGCTCTGAGATTGAAATTCAAACATGACCAACGAATACAGAGCTAGGAATAATATCGAGCTATCTCTGAGATCAAAATTCAAACGCCAACTTCGAATATCGAGCTAGGGTCAATATCGAGCCAGCTCTGAAATCAAAATTCAAACACCAACCCCGAATATCGAGCTGGAAATGGACGTAAATACCTACTTTTGTCTTGAAGCGTCAAAATAGAAATAAATTATGTATATGTTTCCCGTATGGTCTGGTGTAATGTTAAAATGCAGGTGTGAAATCAAAACAAGGGACATTAACTTGACGTTAAGAGTTGGTTTAAAGTAGTGAAAACCAATATTTGTGTTGTGAGAAACAGAAGGCCTGGGCAATTCGCCATCAATTTAAGAAGCCTTGTTTACAGTAGAGTAAAAGAACTCAAATTTCCAGAAGCAAGACAAAAGAAAACAATAGCTACCAAAGGTCAAATGAAGAAAGTACAAACAGATGCATCTGTTGACGTACAAGAAGTTTGGTCTCGGAAAAAGAACAAAATTTCGAAATGCCAGCCTACTCGTACAAAACAGACAAAATATCCAGAGGTGGCAAAGTAGGGTGGTAATGTAGCCGGACTTTCACTGTCAAATACGTGTACTATTGACAATAGTCTGACAATTCTCGATTTGAAAACTTTAGAAAGTGAAGAGTTCAGAAAACATGTCAGACCACCCAAGCAAATTCTTTCATACTTTAGAAGAGGCTTTCACTCTGGTGATTTAATAGCTGCCAAATTGATCTGGGTTAATTTCACAATGAAAGAACAAAATACATCACACTTAATATTCATGAGGATGAAGTCGATTTTACCTTCACTTATTTGGATGCAGAGTGGAAATCAAGTGTTACATCAAGATCCAATAGCAGGTGCGGATCCAGGATTTCAGATTAGGGGTGGGGGCGTAGAAGGGTTTTTGGAAGTGGGGGGCGTATATTTTTTATGTTTGATGACATAAATAGTGTGTTTGTAATACATGTTGAAAAAGAGCTGTGTTAAAGTAAAACAGAACGATCATATGGGAGCGTTCTATTTTACTTTCACCTTGCTTTAAGCAGCCACCTGCTCTAAATACCAACTAATTAACACAAGTTAGTGGTCGTTATAGAGCAGTTTTACTGTATATAGATCTAATATATTACAAAAAATGTTTTGGCAATTTTAGGGGGCGTACGCCGGCTCCGCCCCCTCTAAATCCGCGCCTGAATAGTACAGTATATCCTTTCCATACGAAACGTTTAACATTAAAAGAAACATCTAGAGTTATTGTAAGGTAATTATAATTAACTGTACGAATAAGTTATGTGCAGTCATTTGAAATAATCAGTTTTCTATATTTAACCTTTATCATGCTTAGCGAGAGATATATTTTTTAAAAAGCTTGGAACCGGATCAGACGAGTAAATCAGGGGAATGTAGCAAAGTTTAAATCTTAGGATGTGCCTTTTTGTTTACAATCATTCCATCAGAAATAACATTCAACCTATTCCGAACCCCTGTTTAACACTAATTTCAATTAAAACATGTCTTAAAACCATTGTCTGATGCGGAATCCCTCCATCTGAAACGCACTTTAGTGCTCATAGACATACAACACGATAGCACTATTGGTTAAGTGACATACATTATTTAACCCTTAGTTCACTTTATTATTCGTATTTGCAAACAGCTTGGATCCAAATGTGACCTATAAAACTCGCCATCTCATCAGGATCCAAACTGTTTGATACTTGGTCAATAATTTCTCAAAAGCGTGTGGCATGCCCTTGATCAGTAGTTTCTCAAAATCCTGGTCGAACTGAACCGCACCAAGTTTGAACCTTTTTAAATAGTTGGGTAAGCGATGGAAGTGGTATTTTGTGTACAGCAATACAAATTTTAAAGCTGCTTTTTTTAGTCATCGCATTTTAACAGATTCCTTGTTTTGTTTGCTTAAAATACACTGCAACAGTTGTTATAGAAACCAACTGTCTTTACATGTAACGTACATGAAAGCTACATTTTTCTATGATCGACAAACTGCTTTCAAGTCAAAACACTGGCCATTTAAATGCGTGCAGAGGATAATGAAACCAACAGTACGATTTTTTCTGGCGTAATTGTAAATATTAAGTCAGTTTTGAAATGTCAATATTTACCATGTGTGCCATTATTTACTACGTTTTATTAGTAATAAACAGGAATTATCAAGCATATATCATCTATATGAGGCATCAAGTAACTCCTGTCTCATCACGATCCATTGTTTGCTACCCGACCAGTTTCAGCAGACACCATTTATGTCAGCAAGCAAATGGTTAAAAGAAACTATTTAGTATTTATATGATATGTTTGTAGTGCCGTATTATCTGTTTATTTTCAGCAAATAAGCTTCCTGGGTTAACGTAAATATATTCTGAAAGTGGGAGATCCTTCACAAGCGATTCGTGAACAGAAAATTGCAGACTAGGTTTTATTGAGTCTGTTCATGAGTAGTTATTAAAAGTGCAACATTACTCCCCCACCCCTAGCACCGGCTTAAGCAGTATTAAATTTTCAAAACTAATAGCATGGTTTCGAAAATGACTTGTATAGACAGTGTTATATATTTTCCGGTCCTTCGGGATCATTAGTTTTGTTGTTATTAGTTTTCAAAATTGAATACTGCTTAAGCCGGTGCTAAGGGGCTTGAGAAGTGTTGCACTTTTAATTACTCATGAACAGACTCAAATACCCGGATAATAAAACCGGGTCTGTAATTTTCTTTTTTCACATTGCTACTTTTGCTTTCGAATGAATTTTTCAGAATATATGTTATAGAGACATAAAAAGGTGTAAGTAGGCGGGAATGGATTAAGCGAAACAAAACTAATAACTAAACCCTTTAATAACTGATTTAAACAAACGTAGTGTAGCTAGTAGTTACAACTCAGCGACTCAAGATGGGTTAAGGTAGGTTCCCACTGCCGATCAGATCAACTCGATCATCCTGATCACACAAATTCACCGACCAAGCTCGACCGAATGCATGTACATGAGTTCTTCTCGAACTCTCACACGACCCCCTCACGATCATTCACAACAACTCTGATATCTGCTCGATCGTCTTGACCCAGTTACGATCCCTACACATCTCTACCCGAACAACTGGATATCTTCAGTCTCTACCCGACCAGATCGTCATGGTCGTACTTGGTTCTATCGGGTATTACTCGATTAGAGGTCGAGATGATCGGGAACAGATCGGGTAAATGACTTCACACCGACTGAACTAGATACGATTGTTTCCCGATCAACTTTTGACCCTTTACTCGATCAATACCCGACCGCTTCCCGAGCGCGTGGCTACTCGATCTCTACAAGAAATGTTTGGACATGTCAAAAATCAAACAAATTCGGATAGGGAGTCAGAGCGATGCCGACCAAGGTAGAACTTACTCCTGATCACTCCTGCCGTGCGAGCCTGACCAGTCCCTGATCACTTGATCGAGTTGATCTGAACTTCCTTTATCTGCGGGTTAGAACAACGGGTAAAGATTTCCATCGGGAGGAAATCCTATGCATATGGCGCTGAATCATTTCAACACAAACATTATGAACTCTGCACGTTTCATGGCAGCTTAAACATGTTTGCTGGATATATCTTCGGTGGTACATTTAACATAACATAGTATCCCAAACAGTCTCCTAAACTCAGTAGAAAGAGAAAACGCGTGATCATTGACAGTGCCCGATTTGATCTTGTCTACACAACACATGAGAAACTACATATATGCCAAGCTGTGACGTCATATAATGAATTTTAACATAACCCTTTTCAAGCTGTTTTAGTTATATTTGTTGACAGTTCAACTATTAAATGAATTATTGATTCAATTCATTCTTAAGAAATGTATTACCAATAACAAATATCCTAGACTAATAAAACAAGTACTTGTTCGGAACTATTCTTCCCTTATGGACTACATGTCTAAGTATAACTAATGGTTAAATCGGTGAAACCAATCTTTACATTTTATTAAAACTGCGAAAACACCGGTTTGGTTATGTGAGTAAGATAATCTGAAAGGCTCGATTAATATTTTTTTTAGGCTCCGCTTTTTTATGAACATTTGATCTTATAAGTGGTTGACAAACGCATTGAGTCCCACCTGACCTGAAACAGTCTACATGAGCAGCATCAGTCAGCATACCGAAAGCATCATTCAACAGAGACTGCTCTTCTGAAAGTTCAAAACGACATCCTTCAATCCCTAGATAAAAACGAAATTACAGTTCTGGTGATGCTCGACTTATCGGCTGCATTTGATACTATCGATCACGAAACGTTGCTGAAACGTCTAGAAAAAGACTTCGGAATCATTGGAAAACCTCTTGCGTGGGTGACATCCTATCTAAATGACCGCTATCAAATAGTCTCAGTAGATGGGGAAATGTCCACTCCGGTTAACATGAGATATAGCGTGTCACAGGGATCGGTCCTAGGACCAAAACATTACATCATGTACACGAAACCTGTCGGCTCAATCTGCAAAACCCACGGGCTGAACCACCATTTTTATGCCAATGACTCAGTTATACCTATCCTTTAAGCCCAAGGACATTTCCTGTCAACAAGAAGCTTTATCACGAGTTGAGAACTGTCTCAAAGACCTGGTCTCTTGGATGCACCAGAACATGCTGAAGCTCAATACTGACAAAACTGAGGTCATCCTGTTTGATACAAAAACACAGAAGTACCTGAAGAGATTCATGTGTAAGTAGGACCCTCTAAAATCAAGCCATCTTTGTGTATAAAGAATCTCGGTGCATGGCTCGATTCACAAATGGATATGACATCACACATCAATTCCGTGTGTAGGTCTAGTTATGCACAGCTCCGACGAACAGGCCACATAAGAAAGTACCTCTCACCTGCTGCAACTAAGACTTTGGTGAACTCTCTGGTTACATCGAAAATAGACTACTGCAACTCATTGCTGCATGGAATTTCAAACAAAACACTGCGGAAACTTCAAAGAGTGTAAAACACAGCAGCCCGCATCATAACCAGGACTTCTCGATATGATCATATCACGCCGGTTTTGAAGGAACTTCACTGGCTTCCGGTTCAACATCGGATTGAATTCAAAATTCTGACACTTACGTATGAAGCCATGCACAATGAATCCGCCAAGTACATTGTCGACATGCTTGACGTGTACAGGCCCCGCAGAGAATTAAGATCAGCAAGTAGTTCTTTGACGTTGGTTGTACCAAAAAGTCGTAAGGTAAAATACGGTGAGAGAAGTTTCATGCATGCAGCTCCGAAACTCTGGAATGCTCTACCATCAGGCATTAGAGATGCAAGCTCACTGGCATGTTTCAAAAGATCTCTGAAAACGCACTTCTTCAACATATATTATTAGGGCAGTTAAGAAAGCGTAGCTACTAATTATCGGTTATCATGCTGCATTAGCCACAGCGTGTTGGTCCTGCCACTCGCTTATGACTGGGACTTCAAACAAATGTAGAAGAAATAATTAGATAAACGAACGAAAAAGATCTCAACCATAATTTTTATGGACTTCTAAGGAACCCCCTTGCTGTTGTACGTGCGGGTGTTGTGTCAGCCGGATTCCGCTGTCCAGGAGTTGGATTCCGAGGGAGTGCTGTTGTCGAACGGGGCATCCCTATATGCTTGGTACCTCCAACTCCAGTTCCAATGCCGAAGGAAGCACCGTAGTGGAACGGCATCCCTATTCCCACTGGTACATTGGGAGTCTTGCTGGCATGACTTGCTACCCTGCCCTCAACCAGTGCCAGGGATTCCTGTTAAGCTAACCCAGTTTCCTTACCAGTGAACTGTGTCGTGTAATATATGGGCAGTGGGCAGGTGAAGCATCGCGTGTCTCAGTCAATCTCGATTTGTCCAATATGAATCCGTTCCATTGCAGCCGGTGGGATATGTTATAGGAACAGTATACGGGATACCCTCTTTAGTTTTACTTTGGCTGGGCTTTTCGGGTTCCCATAATAGGACATTTTACTCTGTAATTAAATTCGGATATACCCTATTAAAACACCGTTAAAATACGGAAATTGTTTTACTTATGTTCTAAATAAATTCTTGTTTTTATTATTATTCTTATCTATATATAAGTATTAAATATATTTTATTTTAAATGTTCTATAATTACACATTGAATATACCCTGTTTTGTATATAAAATGTATCTATGTGAAGCGCTTTTGAACGCACATATCCTGTGTGAAAAGAGCGCTATATAAATGTGGTATAATAATAAAATAATAATAATAATTATAAGACAACTCGCAACAGATCTTCTATTTCATTTGTCATCTCTTTATTACTTTAGTACACCTTAACTAGTTATTTGTCACAACAAAATGTTTGACGAATGTCCTTTATAGATTATTTGCACTTAAAAAGTGTGTCCACCAGTAAAAACAGTGTATTGTTTTGAAATATATTTTTATTTAAGTTTTGGTTAGATCGGTATTGTCCACTATATATACATGAAAACAGTAAACAGTTGAAAAGCTATAACTCGAAGTAAAAGTTCGTCCATAATATACAATACAGAATTGTTCTAAACTACGCACCTACAGAAACACGCGTGACAGCTCAATACAGATCGAACGTAATGCTGAAAGCTCCTACATGAGAATTCATCATTACGTTAGACCTGCATTAAGCTGAGTGTTGTTATACCTTCTGGTCCTTCGGGATAATTTGTTTCGATGTTATTTGTTTTGAAAATTAAATACGGCTTAAGGTAGCGATATATGATTAGCACTAGCTATCAGCAAATGGTATGTAATAGTTATTACTTCCAAATCATTTTTATAAACCTAGTTGGTTAGTTATAATGTATTTGAATATTTATCAAAACATCGACAATCCTATCGAATGAATGAATGGTGTTTTACGGCCAATTGACACCGATCTCTTTATGTACTTTCTAACATGGCTATAATTGTCTATCTTTCATTATAACTATTGTCCATGGATATTCAATCGTTATCGAATTTCGAGATAAACAGGGAAAGGGTTAACCATGTACCTGATATAGTCTGCTCTCTACTCTCCGAATAATATAGACATGGGTCTGTGCTTATAAAGCTTTTTAGTTGAGTCTGAGTTTGTTCTCAAACTTTTGATTGGTCAGATTTGAGTTCTCAAGCTTGTGATTGGTCTCAATGGACTGACCAATCAAAACCTTGAGAACGAACTCTGACTCAACTAAAAGTTTTATAAGCATGGACCAATATTTTACAATTTCTATCATGGCCAAAATGTTCATATGCCAATAACAGCAAGAGAATCGCATGTGTATGAAAACGTTCGTCTGTTCGATTGTAGCCCTTGTGAGATTAGTAAAGATAGTAAATCATTACTAGCCAACATTTAAGGTTTCAGAACGGTAACGACAATACACACGAGCTGAAAACTCATTTTTTCCGCCGCATTAGTATTGAATAGATATCGAGTTAACAGTGCACGTATGCTTATTTTGTTAACTTCTGTGAGCTCTTTAGGTCCAGCACTATTATTGACTTTCATATCAAATAAGCTAACTTACAAATAAATTATGTTAAGATGATGTCCTTTGAAATCAAAAACAGCAATGGGAACAGCGGAAATCGCAGATTCCGTTTTATTGAGTCTGTTCATGAACAGTAATTTAAAGTGCAACACTGCTCATGACCCTAGCACCGGCTTAAGTGGTATTCAGTGTTCAAAACTAAAGGCACTGAAATTGATGATCTCGAAACACCAAACTATATAACACTGATAATGAAGTAATACTATCAAATCAGTAAATCTGCGATATTCAAATATGTATCATTACCGATCTTGAAGACACGTGGCAGTTTATTGCTGGAAGAAAGTGCCTTTTGTGAGAGTTTGGCATGACTCGCCCCGCATCAAGCATGCACCTTCCTATAAAGTTCTCAATTAGGTTTTAGCTTTTTTATTGTTCGTATGGCAGGTATCTATCTGACACAAACTATATAAATTCTGAAGGGAGGTGATCCCTCGAGAGCAAATATTGCAACACAAAAAGATAAAATTGCAGACTCGGTTTTATTGACTCTGTTCATGAACAGTTATGGAAAGTGCAACACTGCTCACGCCCCCTAGCACCGGCTTAAGCGGTATTCAATTTTCAGAAAAGTTAGTACTGAAATTCATGATCTCGAAGGATCAGAAAGTATAACAACACTGAGAATGTAGTACGGGGCGACGTTTTACGGCCCCACACATGCACTTAACACCTGCTGTTGTGAAGGTTATAAATTCTGAAGGCAAGTGATCCCTCAAGAACAAAAATTGCAACAACAAAAGAGAAAATTGCAGACTCGGTTTTATTGAGTCTGTTCATGAACTAAAAGTTTGATAACTTTGGGGATGTTGAGGTAAGGTGTAATTAAGATTTGTTACCTACCTGGCTGAAATCCAACGAGTAGCTACAATCGTCAAAACCTTCCGATTCGCCATCAAAAACGAATATAACATCGACATGACGAACCACCGAATTTGTTTAAAAAGAGACGAAAACATAATTTTGACATTAACAACAATGACCTACGGACGTATATCGCATAGTGTTTGTTACATTCTTGCAGTTTTACTCTGCAGTTCAATCATTGAGTACACTAGCGATAGGTGGATACAGTTTGTTCATTTAAATGTTTTCGTTATACATGAACATTACCACTGTATTTGCCATCGCGGTTGTTATAGATAAGTCAGAGAGGGGATACGTTTATTTACACTGTTTGTTTTTTAGGGTGGGGGTGGAATAAGTGTGAGGCTGGGCGCCCATAAACCAGTTTAACCCCCCAGTGATTTTAGTCACTGACCGTTCCAAGGCGGTACTTCCATCTTCCCCCTATTGTATGTTTGTTTTGTCTTTGTGCGTCTCTTGATGTTTTTATAGTTATGTACATTTGCTGTTTCATTGTGTTGCTGTTAGGGCAACTGTTTGTTCTGTATGTGGTGTTTCCTGCATGACTCATTTTTTGTACTCTTACTTAAATATGTTCGTTTTACATACAATTTTCTACTCTACTTGTCATCGCGGTTGCTGTAAAATAGTCAGAGGGATATATTTTTTACACTGTCTTGTAGGGTGGGGATTGAATAAGTGCGAGGTTGGACGCCCATTAACCGTTCTAAGGCGGCACTTCCATCTTCCCTTATGCCTAGTTTACAACGGAGGCCTTACGATTTCTTTCTCTGATATTTTCTTACGAGTTTGTTTGGCATCGTAGAAGTCTACGGGCTGCGATGTTTTTGTCTACAATGTCTACGATCATCGTACGATTATTTGTGTATACTGATCGGGGCTTATCCATATGATGACTTAGCCGCAACCGTACGATCTCCGTGCAGTCATCGTGCTGTCTCAGCTTGGATACGGCAATCGTACGGTGCCCATGCGGGTTCCATACGAAGACCAATGGGGTTGTTCCATATGCGATAGATATACAAACTACTAATGCAGGAAATGTCAAATAAATATGCACCCATCAGCAATCTCAAAACCACCGCACGGCAATCGTGCAGTCACCGCAGGATGACTGCGATGTACATACGATTTCACAGGTCTGGCACGGACATCGAGCGGCAGCCTTGCGATGACCTACGATGTTTTTGGCTACATGTCTACCAAAAATCGATCGTTTTCCACACGGTCCTCCGTACGATGCCCTTAACCACGTGTTTACGGGCTGCGGGCTTGCGATTTTTGAAAATATGTATAACTTTTATTGATGACAAATCGTTTATTTATGACAAATCGTAGAGGTTACGGCGCCCGCGAATCCGTAAGAAAATCGTATGGCGACCATATGCCTCTGTACGGAGACCGTGCAGTTTTGACCTTACGATGAGTCTACGGGGCCCGTAAACTCATCGCAGGGCAAATGTAAACTAGGCATAAGTTTTGTTTATTATTTGTGTGTCTGTTTTGTCTTTTGATAGGCATGTACATTTGTTCTTCCCGGTGACTGTTGTATTTGTATATAATTATAAGTTTTATTGTATATTTGAAACCATGGTAAATATTTGTCTTGAATATTCCATATAAATCTACCAGACACTGCCACTTTTTAGGACATTTCACGAAGAAAAGAAGTTGAGATTGTCGAAATGCGTATACCTTAGCTTATAGCTGAATGTCTGTCCCAATTACAGATAGACCTCAGAAATTATAAAATCTAGTTTGGTGACCTATGTTAATGTTTCATACCCCCGATACCGGGGTACCGGTTTCAGAGATTTGAACTCTTGCTTGCTACCAGCAAAATAGCGATAAGATCTAGCTGAATATCCACCAAGGTACACATTGTTTAACACTATTTTCATTCTTTATAGCAACAATAGAACACACCTTATATTTTGAGGATGGAGTGGACGAAAAATAAGTGCAAACATTTACATGTCCATCAACCTTTAGATTTTATCGCGTGTTTCGTAGTTTTATAGTATAAATAGCAAAGGTGGATATGGAAATGTAAAGTAAAAATCATTTTGGAACTGTTAAAAGACAAAACGCGAATAAACGACCATATTAAAACCAGCGATATTTTCTCCTCTAATACTCAATTCTGTAACCATTTTCTTTATATAAACGCAAAGACCAGATAGCTCTTGTAGGAGCTGCTCTTATTAGGGTCTGCTGTGTTTGCTTTTGACAGTTTACTTTTGAATAAAAGATTTTCTTTAAAGGTTAACATTATAGGATTTCAGTTAATAATAATGCTGATGGCAATTCTTACATGAGTATTAAACAGGGAAAGGGTGAAGGAATCATTTGCAATTTCGTTTTAACTTTAACGCACAAAAAAGCAAAGTACGTTATTATTTGATGCATGAGCTACAATTGACGTTAAAACGGTTTTTGTTGTACCAGAAAATGAGATTGTAACAGTGATAACAAATGATGCAGAAAAACACACAGTTGTCATAAAGACGCTTTTAACGAAACAATTTAAGCCCAATGTGAATATCGTTCACAAGAAGGAGATATTCTGTTGTCCGTAGAGCCGCTGTCATTGTCAGAAATGATGCTGCTGAATATGTTGAATGTACGTTAATTGATATTGCATTTGAATTATTAAATGTGTCGCGCCACGACATCTTGGGGCTTATTGACTTTGACGTCATTTTCTGTGAGCGTGCGATAAACGTGGCGCTTTATTTCAATTAATGTCAATTACCAGTTAGTGCTGATTTTGGTTTCAAATATGAATTATTTCTGCGAGCATTCATAGAAATATGTCCAGTAATATAATAGCAGAGTTCTTTTGCGAGGGTGACCTGTTAAAAATGAAGTTCAGTTCCCATGCAAAGGAAATAAATACACCCCAATCACTACCATACACTAGTCGATGTCGTCATTCGGTGAAGTGGGATATAAATTGCCTCCCTTGTTTGTAAGATTCACAATATAATATATTTTACGAGCAACACCGCTGTCCTGGTTACGACATCGTTGTCATAAATCAACAACATAAATAAGAAGTTATGAAACCGCCAACACTTTAGAAATGAGCCAGTTAAGTCACCTTAGTGCATGTTCAATACGGTCCTCAATACCAGATAGCTTGATCTTGACCAAGATGACGATTTTGTAAACCAACTTGAACAAGTGAATGAACTTTATTTTTCAAATGTAGTTACCGAATGAATCCGATCACAGTTTAGAAGATGAAAATCTGAAATCTGTTGATGATGGTTACAATTGTCGCCACTAGTATATCGTTAGGGTTACCGAATGTTGATCTGTGCGAGCGTGATGTTGACATACGAGAAACTAGCACAGTTCTCAAATTTCAGAAAAATGGGTGTGGCTGTCAAACAATACACGGTAAGCCATTTAGTGAAGTTATTGACATCGAACAGGCTGTCGATTATCGCTTGCAGTGTAGGGAAATGACGCCCGGTGAGCTTGACTTAACAATTAAAGTACATTTGTCAGCACACAGGAGAGATCTTACACATTGGACATCATCCCGTAGTAAAAAGTGTCAATTAAAAGACAGAGAAAGAGTTTCTCAAGAGTATTACGTTTTTGGTATAAAGGTGTGCAGGGAAACATTCTTGTTTTGTCACAGCATGAGTAAAAATAAACTAGCTGCAATCGCCTCCTCGCTGGACAAAGATGGACTCAAACCCAGGACCCATGGCAACTCTGGAAAATTGCCAAAGCATGCACTGTCAATGAATGAAGTAGAGCAGATTGTTACATTCCTGTTTAATCAATGAAGCAGAAAAGAAAAATGACTTTAGATTTTAACTCTTGTCGAGTTCAGATTGCGGAGGCTTTACAAAATTTTAGTATTAAATGGTGTCGAAGAGAACATGCTGAGTCTAATGCTCTTTCTTGTTGGAAAAAACAAATTTTTGATATAATTGATAAACGCATTTCCTTTTACAGCTCTAATAAACACCTTCTTCCACCTAAACCTAGAACTTCTTTTAGACATCTTAAAAAGGGTTTACAGGATTTCCATTCAAAATACGTTTTTGTTCCTGCTGATAAGGCATCGAATAATGTGATTATTATTTGACGATTACATTATATCGATGTCTTGAAGCAGGAAATTATTAATACCAAGTCATACATTTCAGTTACCACTGACGAAAAGACCATAATTTCAGACCATGTCAAAAAGTGTGAACAATTTGGAACCGATATTAAAATTACACAACATAAACTTCCTACAATGTATTGGTTACCAAAACTACATAAAAAACATATAAAGCGCGTTTCATTGCAAATTCTAGTTCATGTACAACTACTAAATTGTCTATACTTTTGACTTCTTGTTTAACGAAGGTAAAGGAACATGTAAAATTCTACTGTGATAAGACTTATGAAAATTCTGGAATAAATCTCTTCTGGTCTATTAAGAACTCTTCAGAAGTCTTAAACAAACTTAAGAACAAAAGGTATCTTGCACCCACTGTAAGCACGTACGATTTTTCTACTCTGTACACAAGTCTTCCTCATATTTTAATTAAGGATAAGCTTACTAACTTAATCCAGAAAGTATTTGCACGGGAAAAAACATCATTCTTGGCATCTAATGCTGAAAAAGCTTTCTTTACTGACGAGCAAATGAAATATTACACCAATTGGACTTGCTCAGAAGTTTGCGAAGCACTTACCTTTCTTTTGGATAACATATTTGTACGTTATGGGAATGTTATATACCGTCAGGTAATTGGTATTCCTATGGGTACGAATTGTGCACCACTTGTCGCAGATTTGTTTTTGTACTGCTATGAGAGAGATTTCATGTTGCGTTTGAATCCTCAATCACAAGAAGATGTTATAAAAGCCTTCAATGAAACTTGTCGATATTTGGATGATATTTTTAACTTAGATAACCCTTTCTTTGATGCTCTGATTCCTACAATTTATCCTAAAGAACTCAAATTGAATAAAGCTAACCCGTCCGACAATTATGCAGCGTTTCTTGATCTAGATCTTAAAATTAATAATGGAATGATTTCTTCTAAAATATATGACAAAAGAGATGATTTTGATTTTAATATTGTAAATTTTCCTCATCTTGACGGGGATGTTCCCCGTGCTCCATCTTACGGGGTTTATATATCTCAACTTATTCGTTTTGCTAGAGCTACGATTTTAACAGTCGAAATCTCATTTTAACTGAAAACTGCTTAAGCAAGGATATAGATACCATAAACTAAGAAAAACTTTTTCTAAATTTTACTATCGAGATCTCTCGCTTATTGGCAAGTACCAATGTAATCTCAAGGTGCTTCTGCGATACGGTATTTCACATCCTGAATTTTATGGTGATGTGATTTACAAACTTCGTAAAATTATTGGACATACCAATTTTCTCACTTTGTTCATCAAATGTGTTAAACAATTCATTAAAAAGGGATATGATCCTGTAGTACTACAACATACTGCATGTTTGGTTGTGAACCCTTTTACAGTTGGCAATCACGCTGGCCTCTTTGCATGTACGCCGACAAGAAAGGTTTAGTACTCTATGAAGGCGACCTCTTAAATCCAGAAATGGAAGGAGAACGTCGGATATCTGTACTATTTCATTTTTGTCGTACCCTTTATTACTTTTCTACAGTTACTCTGTTTGCAGCTCAATCATTGAGTACACTAGCGATAGGTGGATACAGTATGTTCAATTAAATGTTTTTTTTCGTTACACATGCACTTTACCATTGTATTTGCCGTCGCGGTTGTTGTAGATTAGTCGGAGAGGGGATACGTTTATTTACACTGTCTTTTAGGGTGGGGATGGAATAAGAGTGAGGTTGGGCGCCCATAAACCGGTTTAACCCCCCCAGTGACTTTTGTCACTGACCGTTCCAAGGCGGTACTTCCATCTTCCTCCTATTGTATGTTTGTTTTGTCTTTGTGTGTCTCTTGTTGTTTTTTCTACTTATGTACATTTGCTGTTTCCTTGTGTTGCTGTTCGGGCGAGTGTTTGTTCTGTATGTGGTGTTTCCTGCATGACTCATTTTTGTACTTTTAGGTCTGTGTCTTTCAGATTTTAAAAAGATATGGCTGCAGCAATGTCACCACATTGTTATATGTAAACAAGCAACAGATTTTTGTGCTAAGTGCCAGACCGTTGCTTATAAATTATCAACTAGTGGCAATCTGACAGAAGAAGAAAAGGCTAAAATTTTAGAAATTTACTCAGCACACCTGGACAAAGCCAAGTGCCAGATAGATTACTATAGGGAGAAGTGTGAGGCAGCCAAAATAAGTTTTTCTGCAATGACACCTGACCAGAAGAAAAGAGGTAAAGATCATTTATATTAACTTTTGAAATAAACAAATAGAGAGAGAGAGAGAGAGAAATAGACAGACAGAGAGAGATAGTGGTATTTTCTGGCTGGTTGAATCGGATTGAAACTAACCATTTTACATAGAACGTGCTAGTCAATTCTAGTGACTGGCAAACATAGATACTGATCACCACCACTTTGTTTGCATATTGGTAGATCCCATTTTTTGGAATTACTGTGATTGGTGATCTGGATCTATGATGTTTGCATTATGGTAGATTATGTATACATAACCGTTTATTATTTTAAAACCTAATTGGTCAAGTAAAGGTTTTAATTTGACTGAGCAACCAGGTTAAGACTTAATTTGCAAGGCAGTAATGCATTTCAAAGATAGGCCCTACCTTACTGTTCTGAAATAACTGTTACATGTATTTATAACCAACACTGATGACATATTCAATTCATTACAGGTCAGCCACCCTGTTCCTACTCAGGGGTTCAACAGTACTCACTTGATTTTGCCAAGCAGATATTCTACCCACACTATACCCAACAAGTGGGGCCTCTGTTCTTCAAGACACCAAGGAAATGTCAGTGCTTTGAAATATGCTCAGATGGGGGCAGGTAAAATGTTTTGTAAATACCAAATTTATTTGTGAACTGAATGTGAGTCACAAATACCTGTCATTATGCCGGTACTATTATACATGTATGTTCAATCTATCTTGGTGAAATTTCTTATCATAGCATTTATTATTATGCAGTATTGTAATGAATGCAATGATATTGTCATGCAGTTATACCAGTATAAGCTTAACTCTTTATTTGATTGATATAAATGCAAGACTCTACCAACTTTGACTATTTATTCAAATATGTTTATATAAAACAAAAGGATTTTTATATCATATAGACTATAGTAAAAAAAGATGAAAAAAGCATTTAACTAAACAGAGCAGACATAATCAGACAGCTCCTCTTTAACCCTTTCCTCCACAGATAGTTTCCAGTTTGAAGACAGGTTGTTGCTTAAAGCAGTGTGAAAATAAAGCAGAAACCTCCTTTAGGGGCATTCTGCTTTATTTTCATGCATAATTATTTAGCAACCATCTGATAGCATATAGGAAATAGTCCCTATGGGTATATTGACATTCATGACTGTGTAAAGTAAAACTATTATTTTAGTGGTGGAATAAGATAATGAGGCAAAGCCAGGTAATTGTAGTTAAAATGGATTTGTCATTTCTATATTACTAGATATTTTGTAGTTGAACGTCCTATTTTCAGGCACTCAGATCTTTTATCTGATTGATGAGGCAGAGTGCATAGGGAAGGGGGCCAACTGTGTAACCAGCTTGCTTCACCACCATTTCCAGTACCATGGAGAGAATCATGTGCAGCTGCATATGGACAACTGCTCAGGACAGAAAAAGAACAACACTGTGATTGGGTATGTCTATTTGTTAACTTATCAGCAGACATATCATCATTATGCAGTCATTGAGTCAGTGTTTAAATGTTTTATCAGGGATGGATCTCGGTATCTGCTCAAATTAAAAGACAACTAACAGTGTTTCCAGTCAAACTTGTATTAGCAGTCAACTCTATTGAGCATCCAACCCAAGTTAGGTAGCCATTTAAGGAATTTCCTAAATAAGCATTTCTATTTATAAATGTATTTGCATTTTATTAAACAGTCACCTACCTTCAGAAGCCACTTAAGTTTTGTTTTTCTTTGAGTGGCTGCTGAAAACAGGTCTGACTGTACAGTATTACTTGTTTATAAAGACCATAACAATTAAAATTATTCAGATTTAGACCTAAAAGACATGTGTTTACCTAATGCAGGCTGAAAACATTATTTAGAAAATTGTATTAGGCAACCATCTGCCTTCGGAAGCTATTTACATTTTTGGTTCCTTTTAGTAGCTGTTGAAGATTGGTTTGACTGTACTGTGTATTGACTTTCCTCAAATTCACTTCATCCAACATACATGTATACTCTGACTGGATTGAACAATAACTAGCATTCTTATGTATTGCTGTCAGTATTATTTGTTTACCTTTTCAGGAGATGTATCACAATATATTTAAGTATATTGCAAACAGTATAGATCCAGATTAGTAGCACTCTGATAAAGATCAATAATGCATATCATGAACAGGATTTAGGAAAAGCCCCTTAAAAGACAATGTAAACTGGTCTTCTTTCAACATCTCACTTCTTTCATTTCTACAGTTATGGTCTATGGAGAACTATGACTGGTCTTCACCAGACAGTGGATTTCTCCCTGGTGGAAGCTGGACATACCAATTTTAATCCAGATTGGCATTTTGGCGTGTTTAAGTCTAAATGGAGGCATTGTAGTGTAGAAACACTGGACCAGATTGCTGAATGTGTTACATTGTCTTCAAAGAACAGGCATAACCTCCCCCAAATTATAAATGACAGAGAGAAGCCAGTTATCTTCTATGACTGGGCTAAATACCTAAAACAGTTCTTCAAATGTATCCCTTCCTTGAAAAAGTAGCATCACTTCAGCATGACAAGCAATAAGCCAGGTGTTGTATTAGTAAAAGAATATGCAACTGACAATGAACATGAAATTAATATCTTGAAAAACATTCCTCAAGTACTAAGTGCTTGTCAGTTGCCTGAACAAATAGAACCAAAGGGTGTAGATCCTTCTAGGCAATGGTACTTGTTTGCGGAAATAAGTCAGTACTGTCTTCACAATACAAGTGCTTGTTCAAGGCCAGTAGCACCTAAACCTGTAAACATAAAATCAGAAAATGACAAAATGAAAAGTGAAAGGTGTTAAATGATACAGACTGTTGTTAAGCTGGTTAGGACATGTAAATACATTTTTTCAGTAGTTTTGACGAAGATCAGAGTCTGATACCCTGTTTGGAGCCCTCTGATAAGGGAGAAAGAGTGAGAGACAGGAGCACAGAGAGAGAGAGAGAGAGTTTTACTTCATGTTACTGATCAAAATTAAACTGTTCTTAACACTTTTTCAATAAAGATGTTGTATTTATGTCATACAGTTAACATATATTGACTAAATCGTGTTTTTCAATCCCGTTACCATGGTAACCGTTTTCATATAAGTAATAAATAAATACATTAATTTAGAAACACCATCACTATATTTGACAACTCCATGAAAGATGAAAACAAAGTTTTATCTGATGTCAGTTGAATATCAGTTGTCTGCTGTTATTTGCCAAAATGCAATTGTCAAGGTTTCGGGAACATAATTACCATTCTCGTATCAAAAAAGTTGGCAATTTTCTTTACCAGCATTTTCGTCATACAGGACATTCATTTAAAAATGTTTCGGTTCAACCAGTGGAGCAAATTTATTATGATTCTAATACTACCAGTTGTTTGAAATATAAAGCTCGTTTTATCACAGAGCTAGACTGGATTAAAAAATTACAAACACCTTTTCCTTTGGGTTTGAATGACAACATTTTCCAAAGTGGTAATATATCTAAAGATCGTAACATCGATATTTTCTCAATATTTTCAATTAGAAAACGTAAAAGCAAATCGCATGGTAAACGTAGAAATGGTAATGTTAAGCGCAAATTACGTCTTAATATGTCAGTTCACGATTTACATACTATTCTTAAAGAAACTGGCAAACATGCCATTTTCTTGTATTCAGTCCATTGACGAGGAGGCTGATAATTTTTTTATGCGTAAAGACCCACTGATCAATACTGCCTCTATTATACAAAGTTACACCCAGCATGTTCTTCGTCCTCATATTGATAAAGAATCTGAACATAAAAGACATTTTCTTAAACTTCAAACATAAAAGACATTTTCTTAAACTTCAATTCATAAATAAAGGTATCGACTTCATTGATATTCAAAGTATAGTTCGTGATAAGAATGTAATCGATACTATTCCTAAATATTTCATATATTCTGTATCACCTATCATCTGTTATAAATACAATAAACCAATAAGGAACGTTATTTTTAACTACAATAAAATTGTATCCGACTTAAATATTGATGTCAATACCCCTACTTCTTGAGACTGTAGCACTTCAAGCTTTTGTTATAAACCAGTTGGTCACGTCATTACTGGTAATTTTAATATTATTAAAGATAAACGTCACAGGACCCTCCTTACTAAAGGACCCAAATATAGATTACCTTCCCTTATTGATTTTGACACTTGTACTCATATTGCTGAAGAATTCTGCATCAAATGGTGTCGACGAGAACATTCTGATTTAAATGCCCTTTCTGATTGGAAAAACATGTTTTTGACATTATTGATACACGTATTGCTTTTTATAAATCTAATTACCATCTATTACCACCTCGACCTAGAATTACATTTCGATATCTGAAGAAAAGCATTTCGAATTTTCATTCTAATTATGTTTTTGCTCCTGCTGACAAGGCATCAAATAATTTAATAATTATGTGACGATTGTATTATGTTGATGTTTTGAAGAAGGAATTAACTGGTTCTCAAATATATATTACAGTGCAAACCCCTGAAAAAGATATAGTCACGGAACATGTAAAATTGTGCAATACTTTCAAGTCTAATCCTAACCTAAAACAACAAACTTTCTACTATGTACTGGATTCCTAAGCTACATAAATATCCGTATAAGGCGCGTTTTATTGCTAACTCTAGTTGTTGTACTACTACTAAACTATCTAAACTTTTAACGTTGTGTCTTACTACTATCAAAGAACATGTTAAACGTTACTGTGATAAAATATATGACAATTCTGGTATTAATGTTATTTGGTCCGTAAACATTCAACTATTTTAACTAAACTTGAAAATGAACAGTATAACATTTCTTGATCGAGCTCTTACGATTTCTCTACACTCTATACTACTCTACCTCACCATCTTATAAAGGATAAACTGATTAAATTGATAGAAAAAACCTTTGCCAGAGAAAATAAAATGTTCCTTGATTGTAATGTTCAACGTTCATTCTTTTCGAATTCTGAAGTTGAAAATTACACAATGTGGACTTGCCTTGATGTTTGTAGATCTTTAACATTTCTTTTAGATAACATATTTGTGCGCTAAGGGGATACCATATATCGTCAAGTTATTGGTATACCTATGGGAACAAATTGTGCCCCTCTTGTTGCAGATTTGTTTTTATATTGCTATGAGAAGAATTTCATGCTTAGTTTAAAACCTGATACACAATCTGACGTTGTTAGTGCTTTTAATAAAACGTCTAGGTATTTAGACGATATTTTGAATTTGGATAATCCTTATTTTGAAAATATGGTTTCTTCTATTTACCCAAAAGAACTTACTTTAAACAAAGCGAACCCATCTGACATTCAGGCTTCCTTTTTAGATTTGAATCTTTCCATCACTAATGATAAAGTTTCCTCTAAAATATACGATAAAAGGGAAGATTTCGATTTCAAAATTGTTAATTATCCTTTTCTAGATGGAGATGTTCCCCCGTCTACATTTCTCAACTTATTCGCTTTGCCCGAGCCTGTTCTTTGCTAGTATATTTTGATAGTCGTAATTTAATTATAACTCATAAACTTCTTAAGCAAGGCTACAGATATCATAAAATTCGGAAAGCTTTTTCAAAATTCTATTATCGAAATTTACCCGTCATTAGTAAATATAACTGCAATTTACGGACGTTAATGCAACAAGGTATTTCTCATCCAGATTTCTATGGTGATGTTATCTACAAACTTAGGAAAATTCATGGTCATATCCATTTGCACGATTTGTTTATTAAACGCATTAAAAGTTTTAGGAAGAAAGGTTATGACCCTATTATATTGCAACACACTGCATGTTTGGTTATCGGCCCCTTTACAGTCGGTCGCTACGCTTTCCTCTTTGCTTGCACGATGGCAGTACTCTATGATGGTATACTCTTAAACCCAGAAATGGGATGAGCTTACCAGACTCATGTATTACCTTTTTTCTGTCGTGCCCTTAACGGCTTCCCTGCAGTTGCTCTGTGTTCAGCAAAGTCATTGAGTACATATTTGACGGACTTTCGCAGTTGTTATGCTATGTTTTACATTTTGTACTGTGATTACTGTCTTCTATGTTGTGGGGAAGTCCGGCGGGGATACCTTTATTTACAATGTTTGTTTAGCTAGGGTGACTTTGAGATAAATGTGAGGTTAGGACATCCGTAAACAGGTTTAAACCCCCAGTGGTGATTTTGCTACTGACCGTGCCAAGGCGGTTCTCTCTTTGGCACCCTTCCTTTTGTTTGTCTTGGGTCTTTGTGCTTGTGTTTTGTTTGTGTTTGTCTCTGGTGCTCGTGTATTTGTTGGTGTTTTGTGTTCTTCTCGTGTGTTTGGTTGTGTGTGTGTGTGTGGCATGCTGTTTATTAATGTGTTGGTGGTGATTGCGTCTTGTATGTGACTTTCTACTGTATGTGTGTGTATGAGTATAAATTGCTATGCTTTCTGTAGGTGTTTTGGTGATGGTGGCGTTTTGTGTGTGGCTTTTCCTGCTTGACTTTACTACTTTTTCATTTATGAAAGCGGTGGTATTAGAAAATATACGATTTCTCCAAAAATATAGCAGCAACGGCAAAAATATTTCGTCAGTGTTTCAAGTAAACACTGTTGCGTAAGAAAACGCCAAATTCTCAATTTGACCAAAAAACTTCAATAAGCCCCTTTTCCCCATGGCTTGTCACAAATATTTATGTATCAGGTTTGTCAGTAATATAGCTACAGTAAAACCTCTCTATAACGGCCACTAAATTGTGTTAATTAGTTGGTCTTTAGGGCAGGGGGTGGTTAAAACAAGGTGAAAGTAAAACAGAACGCTCCTATAGGAACGTTCTGTTTTACTTTCATCTTGCTTTAAGCAGCCACCTGCCTTTAACACAAAATACTTGATGTAATTTAGTGGCCGTTATAGAGAGGTTTTACTGTATACAGAAGTCTAAATGCATTCGTGTAGACATTATATTGTCAAATACCAGGTTATAGAGATATATTTGAACCTTTGCAAACAGAGTAGACCCAGATTAGAGAGCTCCTTTGTCATGTTATACTTTTCTACCTATCCACGGTACGTTAGACCTGTGTGAAAATCTGGAATAATTAGTTTGTTCATTTGTAAAAGTACATGTATGAGTCAAGTAGGACACACCGCATACAAAACACACAACAGCCCGAACAGCACTACAACGCAAAAGTCAATGTACATGTATATAAAAGACAAGAGACGCACAGACATAACAAACAAAAAATAGGGGGACGATGGAAGTACCGCCTTGGAACGGTTAGTGACAAATGTCTGTGGGTTTAACCCTATGCCTTTCTACGCCTTTGCAAACAGAGTAGACCCAGCTCAGACGGTTCCAATAGGAGCAGTCTGATCAGGGTCTGCTGTTTGCTTATGATATAGAATAGATATGATTCTACAGTTTCTGCCAGTGCCAAAAATCCTGTGACCTTATGCTATGAAAAAATCATCTAATAAACGTCATTATTTCTAACATGAATATTCATGTAGGAAATGGTTAAACCGGTTTAGGGTAAATTCAGCTTTGAAAGGTTAACACATTCTAGAAAGCATGAGGGAAAGGGTTGGGTCACGAGTTCGGTTAACATTAACTACTGTCTTATCCCTTTTTGCGGTTTCAATAACATCAAGGCAACGTAAGGTTTCGTGCAAAGTAAATCGTTAGACACTCTAAATGTCAACACATAATTTAAAGTATTTATTTCAAAACAAGAGGGCCATGATATCGCTCACCAGACAATCAGGAGAGGATTTGCAATTTTTCACAATATGTAAGGGGAAATAATTTCGCTGTTAACCCTTTCCTCCATGAATATGAATGTAAGAAATACTGTCATGAATATTAAGTAGAATATTCTTTAATTAGCACATGGACAGATGATCATAATCATATGTTGTATCATATTCAGCAAACAGAACAGACCCTGATCAGCTCATATAGGAACTGTATGACCTGGGTCTACTCTTGTTTGCAAAGGCATGTGTATGGAGTAAAGGGTTAAGAAATTGCCATGGTTCTCTACATATAATCCAGTGTATGTGTATCTCAGGCTGCCTGCTACACCCCAGCATTACCCGTATTGCCACTAGGTCAAGCAAACATCACTGCTTGACCTCTTTACTCAAAAAACTGCAACCTGCTACAGATTTGCTAGAAAACTGACCACCCCTGGGGCGGGGCCAATTGTGACCACAGTGGCATAATGTATATCATTTTTATAGAGGACCTAAACATGATGTTATGTGCCAAATTTAAAAGCTGAGAACCATCCAGTTTCAGAGAAGATTTTCAGTTTTCACTGTTTCTATTAAAAACTGACCACCCCTGGGGCGGGTCTAATTTTGACCCCAGGGGACATACTTTACATAATTTTTGTAGAGGAACTAAACATGATGCTATGTACCAACAATGAAAGCTGAAAACCTTCCAGTTTCAGAGATTTTCATAGTTTCCACTATTTATCTATTGAAAACTGACCAGCCCTGGGGCGGGGCCAATTGTGAGCCAGGGCCATAATTTATATAACTTTTTTAGAGGACTTGAACACGATGCTATGTGCCAAATATTGAAACCTTCCAGTTTCAGAGAAGATTTATAAAGTTTTGAAAGTTCCTATAGAAACCAATGCACCCCTTGGCCGGGGCCAATTTTAACCCCAGGGACATAATCTATATAACTTGTAGAGGACCTACAGATATGCTATGTGCTAAAGAGAACCCTGTAGATTCAGAAGATTTTTAAAGGTTCAAATTGTTGATGACGCAAGTCGACGGACAACGGACATCAGGCTATCACAAAAGCTCACACTGTGTACATTGTGCTCTGGTGAGCTAAACATGGCACAAGACAAATGAAAAAGTAGTAAAGTCAAGCAGGAAAGGATACACACAAAACGCCACAATCACCAAAACACCGACAGAAAGCAATTTATATAGCACTTTATACACATACACAAACATACAGGAGAAAGTCACATACAAGACACCGATAGACAGCACGTCACACACACACAACTAAACACGAGAACACAGAAAACACATACACAAGAACCAGATACAAACATGAACAAAACACAACCACAAAGACACAAGACAAACAAAAGTAAGGGTAACAAAGAGAGAACCGCCTTGGCACGGTCAGTAGCAAAATCAATGTGGGTTTAAACCGGTTTACGGACGTCCTAACCTCACACTTATCTCAAAGCCACACTAGATAAACAAACATTGTAAATAAAGGTATCCCCGCCGGACTTCCCCACAACATAGAAGACTGATCACAGTACAAAATGTAAAACATAGCATAACAACTGTGAAAGTCCGTCAAATATGTTCTCAATGACTTTGCTGAAGACACAGCAACTGCAGGGAAACCG
This sequence comes from Azorinus chamasolen, assembly GCA_963576725.1. NCBI lineage: Eukaryota > Metazoa > Mollusca > Bivalvia > Cardiida > Solecurtidae > Azorinus > Azorinus chamasolen. The sequence continues at coordinate 38,771,868 of OY755241.1, read as the reverse complement.
TTAAGGGCACGACAGAAAAGGTAATACATGAGTCTGGTAAGCTCATCCCATTTCTGGGTTCAAGAGTATACCATCAGAGTATTACCCTCGGCCTGTCATCGTCCAAGCAAAGAGGAAAGCGTAGCGACCGACTGTAAAGGGGTCGATAACCAAACATTCAGTGTGTTGCAATATAATAGGGTCATAACCATTATTCCTAAAAGTTTCAATGCGTTTAATGAACAAATCGTGAAAATGGACATGACCCCGAATTTTACTAGGTTTGTAGATAACATCACCATAGAAATCTGGATGAGAAATACCTTGTTGCAGTAACGTCCGTAAATTAGTTATATTTACTAATGAGGGGTTAACATTCGATAATAGAATTTTGAAAAAGAGTTATAACTAAATTACGACTATTAAAATCTACTAGCAAAGAAGAGGCTCGGGCAAAGCGAATAAGTTGAGAAATGAGAAACTGTATCATTAGTGATTGAAAGATTCAAATCTAAAAGGGAAGCCTGAATGTCAGATCGGGTCGCTTTGTTTAAAGTTCTTTTGGGTAAATAGAAGAAACCCTATTTTCAAAATAAGGATTATCCAAATTTAAAAGATCGTCTAAACACCTAGACGTTTTATTAAAAGCACTAACAATGTCAGATTGTGTATCAGATTTAAGCTAAGCATGAAATCCCTCTCATAACAATATAAAAACAAATCTGCAACAAGAGGGGCACAATTTGTTCCCATAGGTATACCAACAACTTGACGATATATGGTATCCCCAGAGCGCAAACATGTTATCTAAAAGAAAAGATCTACAAAGATCAAGGCAAGTCCACATTGTGTAATTGTCAACTTCAGAATTCAAAAAGAATGAACGTTGAACATTACAAGCAAGGAACATTTTATTTTCTCTGGCAAAGGTTTTTTCTATCAATTAAATCAGTTTATCCTTATAAGATGGCGAGGTTGAGTAGTATAGAGTGAAGAGAAGTCGTAAGAGCTCAATGAAGAAATGTTATACTGTTCATTTTCAAGTTTAGTTAAAATATCATTTGAATGTTTTATGGACCAAAAAACATTAATACCAGAATTGTCATATATTTTATCACAGTAACGTTTAAAATGTTCTTTGATAGTAGTAAGACACGGCGTTAAAAGTTTAGTAGTAGTACAACTAGAGTTAGCAATAAAACGCGCCTTATATGGATTTGATGTAGCTTAGGAATCCAGTACATTGTAGAAAGTTTATGTTGTTTTACGTTAGGATTAGACTGAGAGAAGTGTGACGTTGGGACGTCCGTAAACCGGTTTAAACCCACAGTTGTGTTTTTGCTACTGACCGTTCCAAGGCGGTACTCTCTTTGTCACCCTTCCTTTGTCACCCTTCATTTTGTTTGTCTTGTGTTTTGTGCTGGTGATTTTGTTCATGTATGGAATGTTTGTCTCAAGTTCTTGTGTGTCTGTTGGTGTTTTCTGTGTTCATCTCGTGTGTGAGTGTGCGTTTGGTTGTGTGTGATGCTATCTATCGTTGTTCTGGTGGTGGTTGTGTCTTGTATTTAACCCTTCTCTTGCTGAGTTTTAAAATAGATTTCTCCTTCTTTACCCATGCCCTGTTGTATAATTACATATATCTTCACCGTATACAAGTATTTCGCTGTGCTATCACTGCTGTGGAGTGCACTGGTTGCACAATCAACTTCCATCTTCCCCCTATTGTATGTTTGTTTTGTCTTTGTGCGTCTCTTGATGTTTTTATAGTTATGTACATTTGCTGTTTCCTTGTGTTGCCGTTCGGGCGACTGTTTGTTCTGTATGTAGTGTTTCCTGCACGACTCATTTATGTACTTTATGTAAATAGTGCATACGCTGATGCGACAGCTCCTGCAGGAGCTGTCTCATCTGGGTCTTCATTATTTACAGGTAGGTATATTGACGTGAATAGCAAGCGACGGGTTAAATGTATTGCACATTTTATATGTTCCGTGACTATATCTTTTTCAGGGTTTGCACTGTAATATATGTTTGTAAACCAGTTAATTCCTTCTTCAAAACATCAACATAATACAATCTTCACATAATTAATACATTATTTGATGCCTTGTCAGCAGGAGTAAAAACATAATTAGAATGAACATTCGAAATGTTTTTCTTTAGATATCGAAATGTAATTCTAGGTCGAGGTGGTAATAGATGGTAATTAGATTTGTAAAAAGCAATACGTGTATCAATGTTAAAAACATTTTTTCCAATCCGAAAGGGCATTTACATCAGCATGTTCTCGTCGACACCATTTGATGCAGATTTGATGAATAGCTTCAGCAATATGGGTACGACAATTGTCAAAATCAATAAGGGAAGGTAATCTATATTTGGGTCCTTTAGTAAGGAGGATCCTGAGACGGTTATCTTTAACAATATTAAAATTACCAGTAATGACGTGACCAACTGGTTTATAACAAAAGCTTAAAGTGCTACGGTCTCAAGAAGTAGGGGTATTGACATCAATATTTAAGTCAGATACAATTTTATTGTAATTAAAAATAACGTTCCTTATTGGTTTATTGTATTTATAACAGATGATAGGCGATTCAGAATTTATGGACTATTAAGGAATAGTATCGATTACATTCTTATCACGAAATGTACTTTGAATATCAATGGAGTTGAACGCGACACATCGTCTTTGTGTGGTCAACATTTGTGCCAGGTTATTTTGAAATCCATTCACAGATAAGTTATAGAAGGGACACGGATGGAAGGACAAACGGACGGACGGACAATGCGATTACTATATGCCCGCCGTTGGGGGCATACTAATTGCCATTACAAAGTGAGCTTGAATTTACTGCGTAACAACACTAAAATGATGGGAGTTGGATTTTACGGCACTGCGACAAAGAATGGGTCGTATTCGCTGCAAAGCTCATGGGATCAAAACCACAGATCTGCTTTCCTTTTAGTTAATGGAAGATGGTATAATCTCCGTCAAACAAACAAAACATTTTCAGCCCCTGTGACAATTTTTCCAAGAACAACTGCAAGGTAGGAAGGTATCGGAGAAAACATGATGATGTAGATAATTATGCCAAGGACAGGTGGCAATTATACTTGGAAGATAGCTCATCACTATGCGAAGACAGCGCATGGAATCAACGTTTGAACCACCATTAGTGAGAATTTTCGCGGATCTGCGGATTTTGTATCACTCAGGGCCGTTTTGGAGATCGATGTAAATCCGATGAGAAATTTGGAGGGGGATTCATCCGGGAAATTATTCGCCGATATATTATTTTCTATTCCGCGTTACCCATTACGTTTATCACGTTAACAACGATATTTCGGCTCGGCTAGTCGAATAACGAGACTCTTGTCCTACAGTCAAAACGCTCGTATTATGCAGTGTTCGTTCAGCCTTCCAACATGGCGTCCGTGCCATAAACTTCTGTTTCTGTACCTGTCAACAGTCTGAAAACTAAGTTCAACCCAAGATGGCTAAAGAAAGAAATGACGTTGGCATTTGGTAAAGAAACGAGGAAAGTGATACTTGGCGACGATTTCGTGAAACTGAAAGTAAACCTTCCCGCGCGAGGGGTCCTTCTGTAATGCTGTTTGTTCCAAACAAATGAATTGCGGAAAAAACGCGACGGCACAGCCTTCAAGAACCATCTCAAAAACGCTAAACATGAAGCAGCGGTTTTCCAGTCACGGATAAAAACCTGTGATGTCAAGTATTTACCAGAAAGTTGTGTCTGTCAATAGTTATTCATAGGTAATGTTAAAGGAACTGGTCAGGATTTATATTTTGTCATTTTAAACCAGTTTGATGAATTAGAAGATAGTTTATTGACATGAAAAGGTAATTTGGTTTGAATGTGAAACTGTGATTATAAAGTGTATAACAAGAGATCCGTGTGTCAAAGCATTATACGCCCGAAGTATGTGCTGTCGAAACATGCACACTATTGATATGGGAGTGGCTTATGTTATCAAGCAGACAATGTTTATTGAGTTGAAGGTCAGTGACCTTGATCTTTGACCAACTGGCCTCAAAATCAAGAGGTCATCTTTTGGGCATGACCAACCATCCTACTACGTATGAAGACAGCACAACTAATAGTTGTCAAGTTAATGAGCGGACAAGTGAATGCCTATGTTAATGCGGACAAGTGAAGGTAACTGACATTGACCTTTGACCTTAACTTCAATAGGGGTCATCTTCTGATCGTGGTGAACTTCCCTACTAAGTAAGAAGACAGCACACCTGATAGTCATCAAGTTATTGAGTAAACAAGAGTTTTGAATTGAAGGTCACTGTGACCTTGACCTTGGACAGACGGACCTGAAACTCAATAGGGATCATCTACTGACATATGACCAACCTCCCTACTAACTACAAAGACAGCACACTTGATATTGAGTAGATACTATTTTTGAGTTGAAGGTCACTGTGACCTTAACCTTCGACTAAATGACCTCAAAATCAATAGGGCTCGTCTACTGGCCATGACAAACACTCCTACTAAGTATGAAGACAGCACACCTAATTCTTATCCAGTTATTGAGCGGCCAATATTTGCGAGTTGAAGGTCACTGTGACCTTACCTTTGACCGACTGACCTCAAAATAAATAGGGGTCATCTACTGGCCTTGACCTATTATGTATGAGGACTGTACATTGAATAATTGTCAAGTTACTGAGCGGACAAAGATGTGGCTAACGGACGGACGGACAGACAAGCGCCATACCATAATACGACCGAAGTTACCTTCGGGCGTATTAAAAGGTGAACATTGTCTAGAAAGTTAAGTTAACTAATATCAAGCTAACTGTTATAATACCATGCCTACTATAAACGATATTTTGTAGCTTTATCTTTGATAAATGGGTACCAGTTTATTTTGTTTATAAAACATGTGATCTTTCATTGCTTGTGTTTGACAAGACATTATTGTTTGAAATACACCTCATGTATGACACAACTCAAATATAATTGTTAAACACACATGAATGAAAGCACCATGTGAAAATGCAGGAGCAGGCTCCTGAAGTGTTCAGGAAAGCTTTATTTCGACCCCGACGATTTTCCTCTTTATTTTCACAAACAGCAATTCTCGCCCCAGTACCGACCGTTCTTCCGTTTACTATTGCACATGTTGTAAGTGCAACGACATTGCATTGAAAACAAAGCAAATGATAAATACAAACTTGAGTCAAAGACTGGAACTAGAAATGAAACAGTCTTTAGTTTATTTGCTCTCTGTAGCACGAAGCAATCGAAAATAGCCCAGATACCCACCGCCGGACGAATGATGATCACAATAGCTCACATTGGCACTTTGTATCTCAAGTCTGGATATTTTTACGTTGCATCGTCGACATATGTAAAAAAAGACCACTCAAACTAACACATGCTACCTTCCAGTAGAAGCGTGACAAGAAAGCAAGTGTTACTCTGTTGAGCGGGCAACGCACAATTGTTTTAATGTATGGCTTCGCTTGGCAAAAGTTACATTGTATACCGCCTTAGAGTGACACAACAAACATAAACAATGCTTTTTTAAATAAAGGAATACTAAAACTTAGCAGGTTATAACTAATATAAGTTTAGCAATTACTAGACTTAACAATACTGAATTGTTAGTAACAATACTGAATTGTTAGTCCTGGTTCCCTTACGCTGAGCATTTACCATTTTCGATAATGCTCATGGGGATAATCACGCTGACAACGATATCAGAAACTTGAACCCAATTGCTCCAACGATCCCATATATGGGACGTAGGCAAACAGTGTAGACTAATGCGGCGTCTGATCAGAGTCTACACTGTTTGCTGATAGTAATTTCAATATAAAACAAAACGAAATTGAAACTTTAGACCAGGGATCCCTCAGATAAAAAATGGACTAATCCAATATATCATGGAAGAATACGCTGGGCGCAAATGGGTTAAGGTAGTCAGTATTGTTAGCACCATTACTGAATACAGAAACGATTCTAGAAGGAAACAGTGCAATGTTTAAACCTAAAACAATTCCATTTTTTGTTGTGAAACGCCAAATCTTCTTATTCAAGACATGATTTAAACTTCAAATTTAAACTATTGAGTTAAACGATCTGTAAACATCTGCATTCATAAATATATCGTAAAACAATCATAAACAAATATACATTTTAGCCGTATTTTCAACTAAGATTCGTGTTTCATATCAATTTATGTTTTCCGTTTCAATACAGATCTTTATTTTCTAACACTAATTTAAACCAATTACTTAGTTAACTTTGTACGTGCTATTTACACATTCATTAACCATATTACATCGCTAACACTATAAAGTATTTCCAGGACACCCACCTAACGCCCTGATTATTTCAATTTTGTTTGCTTAGAAAATAGGTGCAGTTTACGCTTTCAGTGCGTGAAGCGATACACTAATGTACTTTGCAAACAGAATCGAGCTTCACATTTGGGTAAACGTAGGAGCTCTCTCATCAGTTTTTGCACTGTTTGTCATACTACACATTAAAAAACTCTCAGAATATTCACGGTAAACGTCATGCGTTTGACTTGTGGTGTGGGCCAATAGAAACATCAGCATTAAATGTGTTAAATAGAAACGAAATTTTCTTTGGTAGCTATCCAGTGATTATCCAGTCTGAATGTGGGAAATCCTGTACATGACTGTATAAAAGCAATTTCTCTGGCGTGTTTAAAAAGGGGGGTACTATTCAATACGGACAGTATATCGCAATCTGTCCTACCGTCGTGTGCACCTAACTGTCTCGGGGTTCTACTTTAACCCCTTCCCTCATATAAACACTTTTTCACGCATTTTTAAATTCTGAATGGTGGTGATCCCCCGAAAGCAAAAATTGCAACACAAAAAGAGAAAATTGCAGACTCGGTTTTATTGAGTCTGTTCGTGAGCAGTAATTGAAAGTGCAACACTGCTCACGCCCCCTAGCAACGGCTTAAGCGGTATTCAATTTTCAGAACAAGAAGTACTGAAATTCATGATCTCGAAGGATTAGAAGGTAAACAGAGTAGACCAAGATCAGGATCTGCAGTTTGCTTTTGACAAATCAAACCATACACGATGTCCACTTGAAAAGTTTTCATTGTAAAACTTCAGCTAATAAATATTCATGATATCAATTTTCTTACATGGATATTGAACGGGGAAATAGTTAAATAACAAAACCAATTCAATTCTGTAATACGAGTGTGTTTCTAACAGCCAAGTCAAGTATTGCCATTAATCTAAAAAGCAACATCCACCATCATGGCAGTTTAAAAATACATGTAGCTCATAGTTGTGACCCGACTTGATACAGTTGGCCTTTTAGGTACACCCCCATTTTTATCAATGGTAATTAATAACCAGTCCATCAATGAAAGCACTGAGAAAATGCAGCTAAAACGACAATATCATAACATTGATAATACAATAAAAACCTCCCTATAGCGACTACTTGATAAAATAATAACGATGTTTTAAATGCAAGACGAAAGTAATGCAGAAAGCTCCTACAGACCTTTCTGTATAAATTCCAAACTACTGTAAGCTACCAACTGCCTCTACGAATCGAGACTATTTTGTAGCTTACATTAGAGGAGTTTAAATAATAGATATGCATTATTAATTACATTTGCAATCTGGAATGAAAACTGATCGTTTAATGCATGAATAAAAATATCGAGAAATAGCAATGTTTGATAAAGACATTTGCAACCATTTAAGTGGTGACATTTGATTAACATTTGTAAATGTTTCAATCATTCGCTCCAAGAATTTTAATAGTTTATGATAGTGCAGGAGACGACACACAAACCCTAATGGCTGAAATACGTCATTCGTATTCCATTGGGTATGCATATTCGAGATGCATAACCAGGAATAAGGTAACTCGATTAACATTTAAGTACTTGCAACGTCTCTATGATGAGGATCAAATTATAAGAATTTCAGATATTTGATCAGATTTAAGTGAAATTATCGACTATATGATACATTGTCATCATTAATTGCTTCAATGTATAATATATGAAAGTCAGTTTGTATATGCGTCCTACACTTGATGATATCTATTTATTCTTATAAATGAGATATACTTTTAGAGAGTAGACCAATGCCCGTGGGTTCCCGCCTACGTTGTTGCTTATTGAATGATGTACATGTATATATGATGCTGCGATATCCGTATATGAAAGTATGTATTGGTTAACGTGATTTTAAACACATTTAAAACAAATTCCGTGGTTTTATCGTTATTGACCCGGAATTACCCAACCAATTGTACTTTCAGAATTCATGAATATTTATTCCGAAAGTGTTAACACTGTTACAATACTTCTTTTTAGTATTCAAGCGAGTTCGTTAGATGTACTGGCGTCGTTACACTTCCATTGATGACCATCACATTAAAACTATTTCTAATGCAAACTTAACTTCTCAGTGTTGTTATACCTTCGAGATCATGAATTTCAGTACTTCTTGTTCTGAAAATTGAATACCGCTTAAGCCTGTGCTAGGGGGCGTGAACAGTGTTGCACTTTCAATTACTGTTCATGAACAGACTCAATAAAACCGAGTCTGCAATTTTCTCTTTTTATGCCCCCAAAGCTAGGCTTTGGCCGCATATAGTGATCGCACCGTGCGTGCGTGTGTGTGGGTGGGTGTGTGTACCTTTTGTCCGGAGTATATTTCCTTTGTCACATCAGCTACGGATACCAAATTTGGTGTGTGAGTTCATCTTGGGATGGGGGAGTGTCGCGTACCATTTTAATGTCACTGTGACCTTGACCTTTGACCTTGATTTTACAAAAAGCTTGTCCGGAGCATATTTCCTTTACCTTACCAGCTACAGATTCCAAATTTGGTGTGTGAGTTCATCTTGGGATGGCGGAGTGTCGCGTACCATTTCCAGGTCAATGTGACCTTGACCTTGACCTTTGACCTCGATTTTAAAAAAAGCTTGTACCTTACCAGCTACAAAAAGCTTGTCCGGAGTATATCTCCTATACCTTACCAGCTAAGGATTCCAAATTTGGTGTGTGAGTTCATCTTGGGATGGAGGAGTGTCGCGTACCATTTTCAGATCACTGTGACCTTGACCATGACCTTTGACCGATTTTACAAAAAGCTTGTCCGGAGCATATCTCCTTTACCTTACCAGCTACAGATTCCAAATTTGGTGTGTGAGCTCATCTTGGGATGGCGGAGTGTCGCGTACCGTTTCCTGGTCACTGTGACCTTGACCTTTGACCTCGATTTTAAATAAAAGCTTATACCTTACCAGCTACAAAAAGCTTGTCCGGAGTATATCTCCTATTCCTTACCAGCTAAGGACTCCAAATTTGGTGTGTGAGTTCATCTCCCGATATGGCCTTGAACCTTGACCTTAATAAGTTTGGATTTTATCAATACAATATAGCTTATTGCATTAAACATATAAGTATGCTTATAGCAAATTACAAACTACATATGAACATGGCCTGAATTTGTTCAGTTTCTGCAATGTAGGCAAAGTATTAAATATCGTTTTAAATATTTTGATCTCGATACTAAAAACTTGGGACATGATAGCAAGAAGTGAAATCATTTTCAACAAATCCAGTTGTACAGTTAATACATATTCTGTTTTCTCTAGTATCATTAATGCATCTTCCCTTTTCTATGTCTAGGTTGTGTCAAAGGTACCCGACGCATGGTTGGACTCACCCACGGACCCCCCCCCCCAAAAAAAAAATAATAATAATAAAAAAAATAAAAAAATAAAATAAATAAAAATGTGATCGAAGTATGTAAAACTAGCATAAAACTCTGTTTGTACCTTAAACCACTCCGATAAACAAGAAAAACACGACCCGGATTGGTACCTAAAGTCTTACAGCAAATCCAATTCAACACCGATTTCAATCATTTTGGTCTTGATCTGTTCCAAATTACATAAGCTAAGCGGCACAATTAGTGCTTTCCTTAAATATTGCTCTGTCTTGTCACTGCAAGACCGCGAATTTGAAAAACAGCTAGAGCGAAACGATGCGACTCCCACCAGGATGCATAGACGTATATAGGGGGATCTGTATTCGTTAAACGTTTCAGCAAAAATTCGAATTATGGTGAAACACTATCGAAAAACATTAAACTCACCGCAATGAAAACGGCGCTTCCTATTTCAAGTCTGCACCGAGGCGCCAGTTTTTTTCCTCCAACTTTCCTTTTGAACGGATGCAACCATTTTGCTGTGACCCGGCTCATTAACTATTCGATATGTAAATTGACTACTACTTCCGGGTAGTACTCTATGATGGTATACTCTTAAATGGAAAAGTAGTAAAGTCAAGCAGGCAAAGCCACATACAAGACGCAACCACCACCAAAACACTGATAGACAGCATGACACAACCACACAAGCAAACGCACACTCACACACGAGATGAACACAGAAAACACCAAAAGACACAAGAACCAGAGACAAACATTCCACACATGAACAAAATCACAAGCACAAAGACACAAGACAAACAAAAGCAAGGGTGACAAAGAGAGTACCGCCTTGGCACGGTCAGTAGCAAAATCACCACTGGGGTTTAAATCGGTTTACGGACGACCTCACACTTCTCTCAAAGTCACCCTAGCTTTACAAATAGTTTAAATAAAGGTATCCCCGCTGGACTTACCCACACCATAGACGACGGTGAAGACAGGACAACATGTAAAACGTAGCATAATAACTGACAATCCGTCAAATATGTACTCAATGACTTTGTTGAAGTCAGAGCACCTGCAGGTAAGCCGTTAAGGGCACGACGGGGAAAAAGTAATACATGAGTCTGGTAAGCTCATCCTGTATCCAAGTTTAAGAGTATACAATCATAGAGTACTACCCTCGCCCTGTCATCGCGCAAGCTAAGAGTGAAGCGTAGCTACCGACGGTAAAAGGGTCGATAACCAAACATGCAGTGCGTTGCAATATAATAGGATCATAACCTTTTTATACGCCCGAAGGGACGTATTATGGTATGGCGCATGTCGTCCGTCTGTCTGTCCGTCCGTCCGTCCGTTAGCAATTTCTTGTGCAACTAACTCCTCCTTTATTTTTCAACATAATTTCTTCAAACTTTCAGGAATGATAGATACTGATGTGTAGTTGTGCATATATAACTCTCATATCATTTTTCATTCTGTATTTTGTCCTTTGATAGTTTCGGGTTGCAATTTCTTGCGCAACTAACTCCTCCTTTATTTTTCAACATAATTTCTTCAAACTTTCAGGAATGATAGATACTGATGTGTAGTTGTGCATATCAGTGAGATAACTCTCATATCATTTTTCATTCTGGAGTTATTGCCCTTTGATAGTTTCGGGTAGCAATTTCTTGTGCAACTAACTCCTTTATTTTTCAACATAATTTCTTCAAACTTTCAGGAATGATAGATACTGATGTGTAGTTGTGCATATCAGTGAGATAACTCTCATATCATTTTTCATTCTGGAGTTATTGCCCTTTGATAGTTTTGGGTAGCAATTTCTTGTGCAACTAACTCCTCCTTTATTTTTCAACATAATTTCTTCAAACTTTCAGGAATGATAGATATTGATGTGTAGTTGTGCATATCAGTGAGATAACTCTCATATCATTTTTCATTCTGGAGTTATTGCCCCTTGATAGTTTCGAACAGCCTTCAGGCGTATATTGCCCCGTCTTGCGGTGCTCTTGTTAAATGTTTTAATGCGTTTAATAAACCAATGAAAATGGATATGACCCCGAATTTTCCTAAGTTTGTAGATAACATCCTCATAAAAGTCTGGTTGAGAAATGCCTTGTTGCAGTAACGTCCGTAGATTGCAATTATATTTACTAATGAGTGGTAAATTTCGATAATAAAATTTAAAAAAAGTTTTCCGAAGTTTGTGATATCTGTAACCTTGCTTAAGACGTTTATCAGTTATAACTAAATTACGTCTGTTAAAATCTTCAAGCAAAGAACAGGCTCGGGCAAACCGAATAAGTTGAGAAATATAAACCCCATAAGATGTAGAACGTGGCACATCTCCATCTAGAAAAGGATAATTAACAATTTTAAAATTAAAATCTCTTTTATCGTATATTTTGGACGAAACTTTATCATTTGTAATTGACAGATTCAACTCTAAAAATGAAGCTATAATGTCAAATTGATTCGCTTTGTTTAAAGACAGTTCTTTTGGGTAAATTGAAGAAATCAAAGTTTCAAAATAAGGATTATCTAAATTCAAAATATCGTCTAAATACCTTGAAGTTTTATTAAAAGCATTAACAATATCGGTCTGTGTATCAGGTTTTAAGCTAAGCATAAAATCCCTCTCATAGCAATACAAAAACAAACCTGCAACAAGAGTGGCACAATTTGTACCCATGGGTATATACCAACAACTTGACGATATATGGTATCCCCATAACGCACAAATATATTATCTAAAAGAAAGGTAAGATATCTACAAACATCAAGGCAAGTCCACATTGTGTAATGTTCAACTTCTGAATTCGAAAAGAATGAACGTTGAACGTTACAAGCAATGAACATTTTGTTTTCTCTGGCAAAGGTTTTTTCTATTAATTTAATCAGTTTATCCTTTTTAAGATGGTGAGGTAGAGTAGTATAGAGTGTAGAGAAATCATAAGAGCTCAGGAAAGAAATGTTATACTGTTCATTTTCAAGTTTTGTTAAAACATCATTTGAATTTTTTATGGACCAAAAAACATTAATACCAGAATTTTCATATATTTTATCACAGTAGCGTTTTACATGTTCTTTGATCGTAGTAAGACAGGACGTCAAAAGTATAGATAATTTAGTAGCGGTACAACAGCTAGATTTGGCAATAAAACGCGCCTTATAAGGGTTTTTATGTAGTTTCGGAATCCAGTACAAAGTAGACAGTTGTTTTATGTTAGGACCAGACTTAAAATTATTGTTCCGAGACTATCTTTTTCAGGTGTTTGAACTGTTATATAACTCGGATACGGGATGAGCTTACCAGACTCATATATTACTTTTTCCCTGTCGTGCCCTTAACGGCTTAACTGCAGGTGCTCTGACTTCAGCAAAGTCATTGAGTACATATTTGACGGATTGTCAGTTATTACATGTCCTGTGTTCACCGTCATCTATGTTGTGGGTAAGTCCGGCGGGGATACCTTTATTTAAACTATTTGTTAAGCTAGGGTGACTTTGAGAGAAGTGTGAAGTTAGGACGTCCGTAAACCGGTTTAAACCCCAGTGGTTTTTTGCTACTTACCGTGCCAAGGCGGTACTCTCTTTGTCATCCTTCCTTTTGTTTGCCTTGCGTCTTTGTGCTTGTAAGTTTGTTCATGTGTGGAGTGTTTGTCTCTGGTTCTTGTGTGTCTGTTGGTGTTTTCTGTGTTCATCTCGTGTTTGGGTGTGTGTGTGTCATGCTATCTATTGGTGTTTTGGTGGTGGTTGCGTCTTGTATGTGGCTTTGCCTGCTTGACTTTACACCTTTTCCATATATAGACCCGATGGGTCGTCTTTTTCTTGTTTTTCGGAGTGGGTTTTAGGCTAGTTTTACATACTTCGATAATATTTATTTTTTTATGGGTGGGGGTGGGGTTCCGTGGATAATATTTTATTTTTTTTGTGTGTGTAAGGGGGGCTGTTCCGTGGACGAGTCCAAGAATGCGTCGGGCACCTTTGGGTTGTGTGATTAAGTACGAAATCGTGTCAATTCAATGCGGAATTTAGGCTCTGTAATGACATCAAGATATTATTTTTAACCGGGTTTTCCACGGTTATTGAAATGGTGATGTACGGCGGTCGGAAGGGCAGCTGCCAATCTTGTCTGGACGATAACTCCTATATAGCTGGTCATTAGATTGAAACTTCATACATGGAAATATCATGATAAGAGGAAGTGTCATGCGTCCGTAAACCGGTTTAAACCCCCAGTGGTGTTTTTGCTCCTGACCGTGCCAAGGCGGTACTCTCTTTGTCACCCTTGCTTTTGTTTGTCTTGTGTCTTTGTGCTTGTGAGTTTGTTCATGTGTGGAATGTTTGTCTCTGGTTTTTGTGTGTTTGTTGGTGTTTTCTGTGTTCATCTCGTGTCTGTGCGTTTGGGTGTGTAGTTGTGTCATCTTGTCTATCGGTCTTGTATGTGGCTTTTCCTGCTTGATTTTACTACTTTCCATATATGCCATTGGATTGAAACTTCATATATGGAAAACCTAATGATACGAGAAAATGTCATGCCCAACATCCATAACTCTGGCTTCACTCGTATTGGAGTTATTGCCCCTTGTAATTTGTTTTACCATTTTCTTGCCCGGAAAATGACTACTATATGGCTAAGGCCATTGGATTGAAACTTCTTACATAGAAAGATCATGATGAAAGAGTCGTGCTCAGGTCCATAAATCGTGACTTCACTAATATTGGAGTTATTGCCCTTTGTAAAATATTTTCACTCATGCCATTGGATTGGAACGAGCATGACAAGAGACGCATGCGGCGCCTACGCTCGTCTGATTTTGTACTTGTCCAGCTGAATTTAAAAAAAATGAAAACGACAAAGGGCCATAACCAAACCTTTTGAAATCAGCAGTTATGGTTCTTGTGTAGGGGCCTTCTGCTCACTGTAATCTACTAACCTATGAAGTTTCATGTTGATACCTTTTATACTTTACGAGTAATGAGCTACATTAAAGTTTTTGCACGCCGACGGCAACGACTACGACCTAGTGATTGCAATAGCTCGACTCTTCTTCGAAACAGACGAGCTAATAAGAGGAAGTGTCATGCACAATGTCCATAAGTCTGGCCTCACTAATATTGGAGTTATTGCCCGGCACAAGGCCCATAACTCTGGCTTCACGAATATTGGAGTTATTGTCCCATGTATTTTGTCTACCATTTTTTGTCTGGACGATTACTCCTATATGGCTCATGCCTTTGGATTGAAACTTCATACTTAGAAATAGCATGGTGAGAGGAAGTGTCATAAGAAGTGTCATAACTCTGGCTTCACTAATATTGGAGTTATTGTCCGTTGTAAATCATATTTGTCCAGAGGATAACTCCTACATGGCTAAGGCCATTGGATTGAAACGTCATACATAGCAAGGTCATGATGAGAGAAAGTGTCATGCCCTAGGTCCATAGCTCTGGTTACACTAGTATTGGAGTTATTGCCCCTTGTAATTTGTTTACCTTTATTGTTCGGACAATAACTCCTATATGGCTCATGCCATTGGATTGAATTTTCATACATTGAAGATGTCATGCACAAGGTCCATAATTCTGGCTTCACTATGATTGGGAGTTATTGCCCGTTGTAAATTTGTTCATTTTGAGGGTTGACATGTCAAGGTCAGAGGTCAATTATATAGGTCAATTCATCGACTTTAACATTGGCCATAACTTTGAACCAGTAGAGATAGACTTGATATTTTGTATGCATATGTATCTCATAAATCTGCAGTTTGAGTGGTGACATTGCAAGGTCAAGGTCATCCTTCGGGGTCAAAGGTCATCAGGGCCATAGTGTTTGGCAAACACATCTTGTTCCTTGAGCAATTTTTCTGGGAGTTATGCCCCTTTGAACTAAGAAATCAGTCTTTTGACCCTTTCCTAATAAGCGCAACTCAACATATTTACATACAACCTTGCACGTAGCAAGGACACAATATGTATTGTCGGGGATATTTCCTTCTGCATTTTTTTCTGGGAGTTATGCCCCATTGGACTTAGAAATCACTAGTTAATAGTAAAGGAAATCCCAGTTTAATGTGTCGACATTTCTTGTTCAAAGTGAAATGCGTGTTTAGATAAACAAAATGTTTCTAATTGCCTTGTGTTATTTATAGAGGAATACCAATTTTGAAAAAATATGTCAAGGATTCGCCGTTTTATTAGTGTTAAAAATTCGCCCCGGTCTAAACGCATGAATGGATATCGTGTATTCACATTGTTTTCAAACACATGTAAACGTTTTCTACAAATATTTGCTTGATATTGATATCGGTGAAAGTCATTACTTTCGGTTTTAAACCAAAAGTAACGACTTGCAAACCGAAAGTAATGCCTTTCGCCAATATCAATCCTGTAGAGATTTCCAGAAAAATGTTATTTGAAAAAATTGTGAATACACTATATCCATTCATGCTATCAGACCGGGGCAATGCCCTATAGACCAGCTATATGGTGTTTCGACTTTAATTATAGCGTATTTTTTATTTCGAACCTCGGAGTCAACCTGTCCTAGAGTGGTTGGTTGTCACTTTGGCGACTCGTTGTAAAAGTATGTTAAAGTCCATTAAATATATGCTGTATGTACTCTTCGGTATACCATTTAAACAGTCTTGCTTTTTATTTGATCGTGTTCTGTTGAGAAACAATAAAACTAAAATATATCGCGCTGTATTTTTGTTCCAGCGGTCTAAAATACAACAGAGTACTTTATAAATATTCGCTATATGAATATAGCAAACACTTCCCGCATGCGACTCTCGATATCAAACAATGCATTTAGGCGTCCCGGTTTCTAAATAAATCGTCACAGAAGAGGAAAAAAACGTAGAAATAAACCTACTCACAGTCCCTATATTTAAACTTGCTTTCGATTTTATCGATTTAAAAACGTGTAATTTAACACGAAAACTTACGTTTGAAACTTTTAAAGACCAATTTCTTCTAAATGGATAGGCACTCCATCAAAACACCAAAGTGTCATTTTGGGCGTCCAGTCTTTAATATTCTGAGAGCAAAGAAAAAAGATGACTGCTGATCAAGAGTGATGATTTCTTTGGTCTCTACTTAACTGAAGAATAAAACAACTCAATAGTGAATGCAATACCAGACGAGCAGTTTATTTGACTGAGCAAGCGTACAATGGTGTCGCATGTGAACAATAACAGCAGCATAGACTAACGAGCTCTATATCAATATAGAGTAGTAACAAAATAAGTAGCCAACCATCTGCGATGAAGCGCATACAGTATTTCGCTAAATAAATTTGAAAAAATGAAATAAAAAATTTGGAAAACTTAAGACAATCTTAAGACGCCAAAACAAACCTAACACCGATCTGACTCGCCCAGAAAACCCCAGAGAATTTACTCTGGAAATCTGTGTCCGTTTGTCACTATCGCTTAAATACAAATGTTATTGAAAACTTACAGAGATAGCTGTCAGATCGAGAATGTTGGACCACATTCCTTACGGATAATTGGCTGTAAGTACAAAATAACCCTGTATGTCTGTTCTTTTAAAAAAGAAAATATATATAAATATATATCAGTCTTTCTCAGTTACACGCGTTTACTTAAAATATTTAAGTGGCGAACAATGCAGACTATATATATGAATTTCGAAAATGTTGCTTGCTCTGCGTCGTCATGAACTAGCCACTGGGCAGTCCCTAATACACGCACGAGAATCGCGTGCGCATACAAACCAACTGCCAGTAACCTACAGTAACCACTGTATAGTTCGGACACGTAACGCGAAAGACAAATATTTCACACTATACTAGCGAAACGCGTGAAATAAATAGTCTCTACTTAACTGAAGAATAAAACAACTCAATAGTAAATGCAATACTAGACGAGCGGTTTAGAATACGAAAAGAACGGGCTTGACAATGGCAGAAAGAACAAAATGTGTAATTAATAAAAAACTAAGCAAAATCTAAAGATTTAAGATTTCGTTACAACAAATCTCCTCTCCAAGGAGTCTGCGACATAGCCATCTTTGCTATTCTCGCCTTTCCATCTACCATGCCTCTTCCAACAGGGATCATTTACACCAGCATTTGCGGCGGCTGTTGCGCCCCCTGACCTTAAAGAGTGTAGACCTATGTTCGAGTCCCCAACAACTTCCTTCAAACGTTAAAGCAGACTTTCTCTAGTACGCGTATAACTGAGAGGCTTATTTTTGTGAATAAGACTACATGTCTCTTTTGAGCGGTAACAGGGTCTAAACGAAAATACATCATCTAAAATATTGATTTTCGCAACATCAATATAACGCCTTAAAATAACGTAAGAACAAGCTTTTGACATGCCTTTTGCAATAGCAACTTCATTACCTTGTCGATACTGGTCAGTTTTGCTTTTTAGCTCACCAGAGCACAAAGTGCTCAAGGTGAGCTATTGTGATACCCCTGTGTCCGGCGTCCGTCTGTCTGTCCGTCAACAATTTCGAACGACTTCTTCTCTGAAACCGACTGCCCAATTGTAACCAAACTTGGTCAGATACATACTGTGGGTGTGTGCTTCAAAGTTGTTAAAAGATAGTGGGTGGGGCCATCGGTCGGCAACTACGCAATATCTAGAAAAATCTTCTCCAGAATGACTTGTCCGATTTGAATATAGTTTTCACCAAAATGTTTCTCACTTGATAGACTTTAAAAGTTGTTAAAAAAAATTTGATCCGGCAAAAAACATGGCCGCCAGAGGTAATATATGAAAATCTTTAAAAATCTTCTTCTCTGAAACCATATGTCCTAGACCATTGATATTTGGTATATAGCATGATCTTATGGTCCTCTACAAATATTGTTCAAATTATGACCCCCGGGCCAAAAATGGCCCCGCCCAAGGGCTTATCAGTTTTTCATAGGAAAATCTTTAAATATCTTCTCTGAAACTGTAAGGCCTAGACCTTTGATATTTGGTATGTAGCATGATCTTATGGTCCTCTACTAAAGTTGTTCAAATTATGACCCCTGGGCAAGAAATGGCCCCACCCAAGGGCTTATCAGTTTTTCATAGGAAAATCTTTAAAAATCTTCTCGGAAACTAAGGCATTGACCTTTGATCCCCGGGCCAAAAATGGCTCCGCCCAAGGGCTTATCAGTTTTTCATAGGAAAATCTTTAAAAATCTTCTTCTGAAACCGTAAGGCCTAGACCTTTGATATTTGGTATGTAGCATGATCTTATGGTCCTCTACTAAAGTTGTTCAAATTATGAACCCGGACCAAAAATGGCCCCGCCCAGGGGCATATCAGATTTTCATAGGAAAATCTTTAAAAACGTTCTCTCAAACTGTAAGGCCTATACCTTTGATATTTAGTATGTAGCATGATCTTATGGTCCTCTACAAATATTGTTCAAATTATGACCATTGGGCCAAAACTGGCCCCGCCCAAGGGCTTATCAGTTTTTCATTGGAAAATCTTTAAAAATCTACTGAAACTGTAAAGCCTAGACCTTTGATAGTTGGTATGTAACATGATCTAATGGTCCTCTACAAATATGTAGCTGTGGCTTGTGGTCCTCTGCCAAGAATGTTTAACTTAGACCCTGACCACTGGGCGAAACTTGGCCCTGCCTCAGGGCTTATCAGTTTTTCATGGAAAAATATAAATATTATTTTTCTCTGAAACCATAAGGCTTAGACCTTTAATTAATGGCATATTGCTTTGCCCTGTGGTTCTCTACCAAGGGTGTACACATGATTTCTTGTGGTCAAAAATGGACCCGCCCCTTGGGTTATCTCTGGTGAGCGCTTCAGGGCCTCATGGCCCTCTTGTTCTAATATACTGCAAGCGTTCTTTTCACAAAGGGAAATCAAAGCATCTTTGGATATACATGTATGTTCCTTTTTGGAGACCGGTTTGCTTAACATACGTTTTGCTGCTTCAAGTAAATTTTTCACAAATGAATTGTCTGTAGGATCAGGCAAATTACGTGAAGAATGGGCCCACTTTATGCTATAAACAGTTGAAGATATTACCGAGCTGGAAACGCCTGTATCCATAATGTCTGTTAGGTAAAGTGCGACGTGAATAGGCGAAGCAGGGATAGCTGAACCACCTTTTGAAGAGATAAACTGCTCCCACTTCCTAAAATAACTGATGTATTTAGCGTTTGTGCTGTCACTTCTGGCTGCCACCAGAAAATTCGCCATTTTACTCGCCAAATCACATCGACGCCGCTCTTTTGGACCTCCTCGTCCATGGCACCCTTGATGCTCAGGACTGCAGAATAAATATTAATATCAAATCACTGGAAACGCAATGCCATGAACCCGAATTTAAGCGGCCTACCGTCAAAATGCCATTTCGGCCTCTACCCCTTACCACGAGGGATCCCGGCTTAAATACAACTATGTCACTAACAAAATCTGCTTTATTGTGCTTGTCCGGAAATATGACTGGCCATAAAGGAGCAGATGTCCATACAGGCACCAATAAAGTACATATACATTTTTCGACAGAAATCTTTCTTAAACATGTCAACACCAAACGTGGTGGGACCAGCTAACCGTTTTCTCCCTGCCAGTCACAAGAAAAAGCGTCAAGGCCCGCTGTGCACGGACACCAGTACTTAGAATAGAAATTCTTGCATTTCTTATTGTAACTACATGCAAACATGTCACGTGCGTTGACCCCATTTATAATCTAATTCTTCAAAAATATGGCATTTTATTGACCAATCGTCACTGTCTGTACATCTACTTAAAACATCTGACTCAACATTGTTCTGTCTTGGGATCCATATCGACCCTAAACTGATACTTTTCTGTCTGCATGCATCATTAACGCTTACAGCAATATTATGTAAACTACTCTTTCTGCTACCAATTTTCAAAATGCTAGCTGCATTCTTGTTATCTGTATATAAAGAGACACTGTGCCCTTCCAGGCTACCCAAATTACTCTTCAGAACCCTGTGAATAGCTTCGAGTTCTCGCCAAGTAGAACTCAGCCCACACTCAACCAACAACCTATGACCTGACTGTCATCATTACCTTCTATGTAACCCCCAAATCCAGCTCCACTGGCGTCACAAAAGACGACTGGCTGTACTGCCAAATTTGAGTTTTCGTTCACCTGAACAGAGTTGATATTTGTTCTGTTCAATGATCTGATATTCAAAGACCAGAACTCAATCTCATCTAGAGCCCGTGAACTTATCATAATAGGGGCGTCCCAACTAGCTCGACTGAGTACGCACTGATAGAGCGATCTTTTCCTCAATCTTACCTCTTGTCCGACAACACTCTGCATGGAGATCAACTGACCAACCAAACCTGCAATCCTTTTAACAGGAAAAATTATTTGACCCCTACGTAAACCGCTGAGTAATAGCTCTAAACTTTTCTCAAGTTTATTTAAGCGTTCTTCAGTTACAGAGATATAACCATCGCGCATGTTCCAAAAATATCCTAACCAAGTTAAGGCCTGACATGGTACCCACGTGCATTTATCTTCAGCAATTATAAAAACCAAACTTTGCCAAATCTACATGTACGTAGCCAGACGCCTCTAAAGCAGTTTGGTACGAGCCTGAACCCCCTAACCCGTCGTCAAGGAAAACAACTACCCGTAATCCACGAGCTCCATTTTTGTACGATTACCCTGAGTAATTTTGTAAATATAAACCCGGCTGTAGACAAACCAAAAGGTAAAACATGAAAAACATAATACGTGGATTTACCGTTCGATCTCCACGCGAAGCCAAGAAATTGCCTATGATCTGGATAAATCATAATATGATGATATGCACTTCTAATATCAAAGCAAAACATGAACTCCCCTTTTCTAAATATCTGCCTAGCTACCGAATGATCTTCAAAACAACATTTGAACTTGAATAATTCCATATTTATATGACGACAGTCCAAAACTAACCTTCGTTTCCCGGATTTACCATGAGCAACTGTCGATGGATTGACAACATGAGGCGCCTGAGCAACTTCAGAAATACAACCCTTTTCAGTTAACTTTTCAATTTCCTTTGACCCACAAAGTCAGAATTATTTCTCGCCGATTTGTTATTTAAAATAACCTTTCCAGGCAACACCTTAAACGGGATCTTATAACCTTGACTTACCACATCTAATATGTAATCGTTTGCGCCCGCTTCCTTTCAATGATCTAAATGACTTTTTAACTTACCAACTGGTGTAACTGGATCTGCGTCTTTGAGTGATGCTACTTCGCGCTTTAAAGAACTACAAACTAATAAGCTACTTATCTGCTTATCCCTAGGTACTGCTGCAGAACTCGCCTCTGACGTCGTGACTTGACACTCCTGACGCCAATGCCCTGGACGTCCACAACGAAAATAAAGCCCTTGTCTCATTGCGTTGATCGACTTGTGGTGACGTCTGCATAGATAACGGTACCCTTGCCACGGAATAGGGAATAAAACGTCTCGCTCGAGCCTTCTTTTCCTGTTGCAGCTTACGACTAGCCTTTACTTGTGCCAGGTAAATCTTATCATCATCTGAGTCTTCTGCTAAAGGATGAGCCTCATACTCTTCCACAACCTTCCAACCGCTTTCGGAAGAGTCTGCTAACTTAATAAGTTTCTGTATATGTGCCAAAATGCCCATACCTTCAGAAATGCTGTTTGGCAGACTGAACAGAGTCCCAGGATCCAGTGTCTAAGGCATCTGTCACATGACCGCCCGCAGCTCTCACATGGTCCAAAACTTGGGAGTTGACCTTGTGCTGCTCGCCATTGCCCTTGTTTCGAAAACTGTACTTCTCTGCAGGCTGGAGTCTTTCCTGTATTTTTGTAAGCTCATACTGAGTAAGCTGGCGTTGAGAGCTTAACACTCGCTGCTCGAAAGCCTCAAATTTGGTAGACATAAGTTGCTCCAGCCTAGACAACATCTCATTTTCCGACATGGCCGACGTACTTGCTGACCGCGTGTCGAAATCTACTTGTGTATGTTAAACAGAAGAAATTCAATGTTGCTTGCTCTGCGTCGTCAGGTAGAATGAACAAGCCACTGGGCAGTCCCTAATACACGCACGAGAATCACGTGCGCATACAAACCAACTGCCAGTAACCACTGTATATTTCGGACACGTAACGCTAAAGACATATTTCACGCTATACTAGCGAAACGCGTGAA
Organism: Azorinus chamasolen; assembly: GCA_963576725.1. Taxonomy (NCBI): domain Eukaryota; kingdom Metazoa; phylum Mollusca; class Bivalvia; order Cardiida; family Solecurtidae; genus Azorinus; species Azorinus chamasolen. The sequence goes on along the minus strand of OY755241.1, from coordinate 38,749,006 downwards.
ATAAATAATAATTGAGACAGTTTATGGAATTCGGTGGTCAAATAAGCTTTCAAGGACGATCGCAGTGAATGGACCCATCGAATTTTAGATTTCCGCCGGAATTGAGTACCTTTTATTTATTATATAGAGCAGGTGTGTTCGTGAAAACGTCTTAATTGTTAGGTTAGAAAACTACCTTTTGGTATGTTTTAGATACTTATGACATGTGATTAAAAATGTATTTGTGGCGAGTTGTTGAGACATAGCATGCGATGGGCACCTGTGGCTTTAACAGTATTTCAGTCATATCACGACGTTCAGCTAATAACGGGTGGAGGAAGACCCCAGAGATTTTTCTGTGCACAGAAGAAATTGCATTGTGTCGTGTGCAGAACATCCGGGTAGAACCATCGACCTACCGCAAGCTTGCTGGAAGGCGTCCTCACATGGACAATTCAAATGCCCAGACCGGGATACGGTCTACAATGGTGAGGGGCTTAGAAATTTTCAGTCAACGGCAATAACCACTCGGCCACAGAGGCCCCCAAAATCAACCCTAAAAATGTTCGATTCTTTTAGTTGTATATGCATGCCAAATTTGAAGCATGTATATATATGTGCCATGGCGACAAAATTATCGATAACGTTAAAGGAGGGAACAAACAAGACACACCAACCAACCAACCGACAGAGCAAAGAATTATCACGTAAATTAAATTGTAAAAAAAGTCCCCAAGTACTTCGGGATCACCAGTGTCAGTGTTTTGGTATGAAAGGAAAAGTAGTAAAGTCAAGCAGGCAAAGCCACATACAAGACGCAACCACCACCAAAACGCCGATAGAGAGCATGACACACATACACAACCACACGCACGAGAAGAACACAGAAAACACCAAAAGACACACAAGAACCAGAGACAAACGTTCCACACATGAACAAAATCACAAGCACAAAGACGCAAGGCAAACAAAAGGAAGGGTGACAAAGAGAGTACCGCCTTGGCACGGTCAGTAGAAAAAACACCACTGGGGGTTTAAACCGGTTTACGGACGTCCTAACCTCACACTTCTCTCAAAGTCACCCTAGCTTTACAAATAGTGTAAACAAAGGTACCCCCGCCGGACTTACCCTCAACATAGACGAATATGTACTCAATGACTTTGCTGAAGTCAGAGCACCTGCAGGTAAGCCGTTAAGGGCACGGCAGGGAAAAAGTAATACATGAATCTAGATCTATATCAGATTTTAATTATCTATAGATCGACATGTCACCACTAAATGTTACATGTTTGAATTGATTACGATAATTGTTTGTTTAGACATAGTTTAAGCATGCATAATTTTGCCACTTTCATGCCATATTTACTTCATCACAGGTGTTAAGTGTGTGTGGCGGTCGAAAAATTTGCCCCGTACTTCATTCTCAGTGTTATATTTTCTGGTCCTTCGGAATCATTAGTTTTGATGTTATTAGTTTTCGTGTCACTTAGGGATCACGTTTCCGTCCTCTGTCTGTCGGTCACACTTTCTTTTTTTGGCTGTCACTTCTAAACTAATAATTATAGAGTTTTTTATACTTCACATGTGTCTTCCCCTAATTCAGGACCATTGATGTAACTAAGGTACACCACTCTGCATGGAAAAGTAGCAAAGTCAAGCAAGCAAAGCCACATACAAGACGCAACCACCACCAAAACACCGATAGACAGCATGACACACATACACACACACACTAGCTGAACACAGAAAACACCAACAGACACACAAGAACCAGAGACAAACACTCCACACATGAACAAAACCACAAGCACAAAGACGCAAGGCAAACAAAAGGAAGGGTGACCAAGAGAGTAACGCCTTGGCACGGTCAGTAGCAAAAACACCACTGGGTTGATTAAACCGGTTTACGGACGTCCTAACCTCACACTTCTCTCAGTCACCCTAGCTTTACAAATACTGTAAATAAAGGTATCCCCGCCGGACTTACCCACAACAGACGACGGTGAACACAGTACAACATGTAAAACATATAATAACTGACAATCCGTAGCATAACTGACAATCCGTCAAATATGTACTCAATGACTTTGCTGAAGTCAGAGCACCTGCAGGTAAGCCGTTAAGGGCACGACAGGGAAAAAGTAATACATGAATCTGGTAAGCTCATCCCGTATCGGAGTTTAAGAGTATACCATCATAGAGTACTACCCTACTTTTTGAGTTATTCCCCTTTGTTATGAGTTTCGTCACTTTCTTTTTTGGCTTTCATTTCTGAACTAATCATTATGAAGATGACCATCGATGCAACTAAAGTCCATCACTCCGAATGAAATACTTTTTGAGTTGTTTCCCTTTGTTCTGATTTTCGTCACACTTTCTTTTTTAGCTGCCATTTCTAAACTAATCATTAGCCGAGATCATCTTCCTGATATCATCCCTCACCATCATGTCATCTCATCATTCATCGGCGTTATATGACCTATTCAGAGTCGCAGTGCCGTAAACAACTCACTCACTCACTCACATGTCTGCTCTTTTCTCTTTTTGCATTGCTTACTTTTGCTTTCGAAGGATCTCCCACTTTCGGGATATAGAGTATTGTGAAAAGAGAGCCTGAGATTGGTGTTAATATATAATCAATGAGAATATTAAATAGGTCCAATCAGACAGGAATAATGTTTGATCCTGGTCTACTAGTCCAACGAAATTCCAATAGATGTATCAGCAAGGTTTCTTCAACGCCGTAAGTCTGCATGCTGGGTAATTATAGACTAAAGGCGTCTGCTTAATTTCTGAAAACAGATAGGTCCATGCATTACTTTCCACATGGTTGGTATAAATAAAGTCAGAAAGCCAAACACCTTTCACCCTCATATAATACACTTTACTAGGAGTCTCGTTTTTATCTAATTTTGAACTGTTTTGAACATGAATTTACCTTTTGCGCGCAGAGTTCACTGAAAGCCTAACTAAACCTGGTTCTTATTGCAAATTGCAATGCTGTTATTCATTATCTGCTCCATCTGTGGCGAACAAGCTTTGGTATGATTTGGGGACGTTTGATATTTACACCGCTATGCGTGTTCCTACGCTACCACCAGTGTTACTCTTCAGCGTGGTTGTTGTTGTAATACTGCCTACAACGTTAGTGGGTTCAATACCTTCATTAAAAGAAATCGACGAGCAAGCCAATAAAATCATATTTAGATCAGATCATCTTATAGGAACGGCTAGTTTTGATACAAAGGTTTACTCTACATGTTCTCAGACCGCACATTGACAAAGTATCTGAACACCAAAGATACTATAGCGATTTCGAGCATTCAATATATTATTTAAACTAGCCCACTTACCAGTCTTGAGTATGTCTCAGGACTCTATAATTTACTTACTAACTTCTCACTAATAATTCTAGCTTCAGCATCCAATATGTCTGCTAATCTCGCGCTTGTCCCTTTCCCAGCATTCCTAGTCTAACCCTCGGGCGGAAGTTACGTAACCTCCGGTTTGCATAATGAACCTTAAAGGGCGTAATGGAATGCTAGTGCTTATCAATACACTCTCCCCCGTTTTATTTGAAGAGCGATATTATGGGGGGTGTCTTAATATTTTTCATTAGGCATTTGGTAAATGGCACCAAACCCAAACCAGACAATGCCAAAGTGTGTAAGACACAGTTTACTTACCACTTCCCCTGGATGGCCACATCCCTTGATGGTCCCCTCAATTCTGCGCTGGTGCCTCCTGCTGTGGGCCCTTTCTGCAGACATAGAGCCTCTTGGCATTGAAATTGGTGACCTTCAGTAGATCCTGCCAAGAGACCCCACGAACCTTGGCGATGCTGGCGGCTACCATCCCCATCATGGCGGGAGTACTACCGGCCTTGTTTGCCGGGTGAAAAAATGGAGAGTCAGTCTCCAGTAAAAGGCGGTTGCTCTCAATCCTGGTGATAGCATCGAGCAAATCTCGATATTTGTCCTTATCCATCTTCCCCGAGTTGCCGTTGACACTGACGTAGGTGTTGGGGAACTCCTTTATCCACCGGCTCAGGATCCCTGTTGTACCACTGAAGTAGTGGACATGAATAAGCTGATCCCTTCTCACGTTTGGATGTGCCTGAAGTTGGTACAGGCACGCCAACATGCACTCATCCGTGGAAGTAACGGAGCTCCTGAGGTGTAGAACCAACACTTGACGCTCCTGAAGCAGATCGAGAACACGGTCTAACCTCTGTAGCTGGTCCAACCATTCCTTATATGGCGAGGTACGGTCAAGTCCGACCTCACCCAAAACGCTTCTTGGGGTGGGCTCCTATGGCAGGTATGACCCCTTGTCGGCCCCAAGACTCCAACTGTTCCCCAGACGGATAAGTATCTGGGTCACAGAAGACTCCCACCACCATCTAAACCTTCACTTCCAGATCAGACGGCACTGGAGCAGCTTGGCAAATTTCCTCCAGTGAAGGTTCCCTCAACCCAAACCTTTTGGCTGTCCTGTCCAGATGGCAGTGGCTGTCTATAGCGACTGGAAGACGGGACAAGGCCCACACTTCCTCCTCCGACAGACTAAAAACCTCTAGTAGGTTGTTCCTCTGGTGAGCCTCCAGCAGAGACATCACTACCATCATTGTTTCCCATTGTAAGAGAGCCACTACATTGTTGCCTGAGGGTCGAATGGCCAAATCTCTGGGGATATCCGTCTTCAATGCCCCACGCAACTCCACCATCGCAAACTCAAGGTCTCTCTCCGGCGGTTGAGGTCTGAGGGGCTCAGCCAACTCCACATAACGGATAAGGCATGTAGAGTACGACCAGAGCCCACCAACAATCTAGTCGCGAGCTTAAGTGCTCCTATCCTCCGGTTGGTTATATCTTCTCCCTGCACGGCAAGGTTAAAGACTCCAGGAAGATAGCTCCTGATGGCATGCTGCCGAGAATGCTCCTGAGAGCAGCTTGGCATTGGGCAGCGTTAAAGACGCTTCCCACCCGTCTCAGCCTTCACTGCTGGTCTCTTCCTATCGGCCGATCCAGTGTTCGGAGATCCCCTTCGATGCGCGCTGGGAGGGAAGTCCCCCCGTCCTCGGCGGTACTGGTTGTCCTTATGGTATGATCGATCTTTAGACCTATCCTGACGGTAGTGAAAGTCACCACGTCTCCGTTCGTCCCGCCTGCCATAACGCGGAGGATCATTTGATCTTTCTTCCCGTCCGATGGGCTCCCTAGGAAATGATGCAACCTTGTGCCGTGGGCGACTTGGTGCTCTTACTGGAGGATCATTTACTACCTCCATGGGAATGTTGGAGGAAGTCCCCAAGTTTCCCGTCTCCTCCTCCTCCACCGGGTTAACAGTCCCCCGCACAACTGGCTTGACGGGGCTGACTGGTTTCGCCTCAGGTATTCCCCTATGTGGTGTGTTGCGGCCTGCTGTCGGATCCAGATCCATGTCCTCTGGATCACTGGCCAAGAGCCTTTCTTCAGTGACCGCCTCTTCAGATTCATCCTTGAAACCTTCTAGGTGTTCCCCTGACCTTTGTAATCTGGGGTTTTCCTTTAGTCTGGTGTCTGGGCAAGGCCCAGAAACGTATTCCTCAGACACTGGCTTGGGCCTTGGCTTCCCAAGTGGCCACACGTTGGCTGACAACAATTCACTAGTGTGGAAGCCCACTATGTGAAGGTCCTTAGCCACAGTCTTCAGCCATCTATTTCTCTTCAACTCCATGGCAAGCTCAATCTGTTCAAGGAGTGAGGCAACGGCCGTGCTCTTGTCTCTCGATGCGGCGACCAGGTCCACAACCTTCACAGGCACCAAACGGCGGTGACCTGTCTCCCCGTCTATCTCCTGGAGATACTGATCATGGAGTTCTTTCAACTCCAGAGATGACATTGCCATGATCTGGAACAATAACAAATAAACCCTTGTCATGATATCAATTTGTTCTTAATTTGCAATCTTGGCATTTGTATGAGGTAATATCAAGGGCATCTGTGGGACTGATATTCACACATGCCCCATGATACCACTCACTGCAATGATCACATTGGATCATGAAGTGCCCTTGCCACTCGGTCCTGCAATAGCAATATACCCTATCATTTGCTCGAGCTGTCACGACTTCCCCGGGGTGCTTCTGCCAGTGTTTAATCCACTGGGGGACTGTACGATCTCTGCAAGGTTTCAATCTATCATGGTTCACTACAAAAACTGAATTGCGCAGTTTTACCCGAAAAATAAAAGAAGAGATTTTCCCCACTATTATCCCAGGCCCCTTCAAAGGTGGACAGAGTTTGTTGCACTTACCTTCCAGTACTGCAGTGTCCAAGAGATAAACCGTGTCACCTACCTGGTATGTTTTCTCCAGAAGGCGAAGATCATATTCCCTTTTCATGCGCTTTGTGGATGTCCTAAGCGCTTCCCTTGCTGTTGCATGTGCCGACTGCATGGAGCCTGACAGTTTGACTATGTACTCTGTAGGGTCCTGATACTTACCTCCAGGCTGAGGGAACATCAGGTGAGCTGGCATGTTCACCTCTCGGCCCAGCATCATTCTGTTCGCGGTAAAACCTGTATTGCGATTTACCGCTGACCTCAGAGCCCAAGCTATCTGCTGTAAATGTACATCCCATCGATCTTGCGACTTACCTATGAAACAGCGAAAAGCATCCATCAGAGTTCGGTTGTACCTTTCTACCTGACCATTAGCCGATGCCCTGTATGGGGTCGTCCTGGTTTTGTGAATCTCAAGTAGCTTGCACAAATCCGAGAACAACTTGGAATCAAAATTCCTACCTTGATCGGTTAGTATCTCAAAAGGCATTCCAAACCTAGAAAAGAAACCCTCCACTGTAGCACGGGCAGTTTCCTCTGTTTGAGATGGCAATGGTACACATTCCACCCATTTAGTGAACTGGTCCACCATCATCAAAACATATTCGTTACCTCGAGGGGTCTTGGGCAAAGGCCCCAGGAAATCCAAATGCACCCTCTCCATGGGGGCCCCAGTCTGGTATTCTGTCATAGGGCAACGACCCTGACGATCTCGCTTTTTATTCTGATTGCAGGCCTCACATCCCGCCACCCATCTGACCACATCTTGCCCTATACCATACTAAAAGAAATTTTCCTTGATGCGAGCTACACCCTGATGGGCTGCAGAAGGCAGATTATGGTGATATCTTAATGCTGCCTCCCTCATACTATCTGGTAAGACGAGTAGTTTCTCTTCGGTATCTGCTTCAGTAATGTAAAGCACTCCATTTATTTGTTTGAAACGCTCCCTGTTCAACCAGTAGTACTTGACTGCTGGACTGGACCGAAACATCTCAGCGTGAGACGGTTCAGTAGACTGTTTGAACCAAGATAGGATCCATTGAAGATCCCCATCTGCCTATTGGGCTTTCAGTAGTTCTTCAACAGAATAACCCCAGCTTCGGAGTTGTAGATCGGGAAGGGTGCCAGAGGCGGTAGATCCCTTGGTCAGAATATCTTTTGGCACCACCTCCTTGTCCGATGTACCTTGAAGAACTCTTCCCTTGGCGGGTGATCATGAATTTCAGTACTTCTTGTTCTGAAAATTGAATACCGCTTAAGCCGGTGCTAGGGGGCGTGAGCATTGTTGCACATTCAATTACTGCTCATGAACAGACTCAATAAAACAGTGCAATTTTCTCTTTTTGTGTTGCAATTTTTGCTTTCGCGGGATCACCACCCTTCAGAATTTATAATCTTCACAACAGCAGGTGTTAAGTGCTTGTGTGGCGGCCGTAAAACGTCGCCCCGTACTTCATTCTCAGTGTTGTTATACCTTCTGATCCTTCGAGATCATGAATTTCAGTACTTCTTGTTCTGAAAATTGAATACCGCTTAAGCCGGTGCTAAGGGGCGTGAGCATTGTTGCACATTCAATTACTGCTCATTAACAGACTCAATAAAACCGAGTCTGCAATTTTCTCTTTTTGTGTTGCAATTTTTGCTTTCGGGGGATCACCACCCTTCATAATTTACCACATTTATGGATAACAGTTTCTCCTGATCAGCAAGCTCCGCATATCCCCAAGGAAGTTCTTCTACAACCGCTGCCATACGGTTCACGTACTCCGGACTTACCTTGGCACCTCGATCCGGCAATGGATCATGGCATTGCTCTGGATCATCTTTCAAAATATCCCCAAGCACTTGACTCTGCATATGGGTCTAGAACTGGCTTGCCATCTTCCCCTTCTATGACTGATGCAGCGTCCTTACTCTTGCTAACTGCAGACCCACTGCCCACCGAATGAACGAGGGAGCCCAAAACTTCCCCTGGCACAGTAGTACTAAGAAAAGCAACAGACCCCCCCCCCCCACTCACCAATGGCACAGCATCATCTGCAATGAAGGAACCCTATTCCTCGTGTACCCTTGTGCAATAATTGCACCCACCACAAGGCAGTTGCTCCAGCCGCACTCCAGCGCGAAAACCGAGACATTGTCCAACCTCTGGCGCCATTCTGGACAATGCATCCGCATTCTCGTGCTTACGATCTGCCCGGTGCTGCAGCACCATACTGAGACAGCTCTTCAAGCCATCTCGCTACCTGCCCCTGTGGCTCACGGAACCGCATCAGCCACGTCAGACTCGAATGGTCAGTCCTAACTATGAAAGGTCGTCCCAGCAGATAATGTCTATACTGCCGTGTGAACCTTACGACAGCCAAAAGCTCCTTTCTGGTAACACAGTACCGTTTTTGCTCTGCATTCAGAGAATAGCTTCCATAAGCTATAACCTTTTCTGCACCATTCTGAACTTGGATGAGTTCTGCCCCAATCGCATGATCTGAAGCATCAGTGTCCAGAATGAATTCGTCTTTAGTGTTTGGCAAGGCCAACACTGATGGGCTAGTGAGAGCTTTCTTCAGCGTCTCAAAGGCCAACTGCTCCGTGTCCCAATGGAACTTCAGCTTCCCAGTCACGGCATAGAGAGGTTCTGATAACTTGGAGAAATCCTTGACAAAAGACCGGTGATAATTTGCCAAACCCATAAACCTCTCTACATCTTTGGCGCACTTTAGTACAGGCCAACCTAACACAACTGCCACATCTGCTTCGGACATGGCCAGGCAGTCATTGCCTATTTTCCTCCCAAGAAATGCTACTTCCTGTTGGAAAAACAGACATTTCTTGGGTTTCAGTTTCAGCCGATGCAATCGGAAACGTCCCAATGCATCCCTGATATTGGTTAAATGGTCCTTGAAATTAGACCCTAGAACAACGATGTCATCAAGGAAAGCTAAAACCGTTTTCCAGTTTAACCCTCTCAGGACCAGGTTCATGACCCTTGCGTATGTCGCAGGAGCCCCACAGAGACCGAATCCCATTCTAACATGTTCGAACAACCCATACTTTGTAGTAAAGGCGGTCTTCTTCCGATTTTATTCCTTGATTCGAACTTGCCAGTAGGCACAGTTCGCGTCTAGTTTTGAAAACCAGGTGCTTCCGGCTAGAGTATCAAGGCAATCGTCTATCAGGGGCAACGGGTATACATCTTTCACCGTCACGTTGTTCAAATCCCTGTAATCAATACACCAGCGGACCGTACCATCCCTTTTACGGATAAGTACAGGTGCCGCCGCACAGTCCGAAGTGGACTCCTGGATTACTCATGCTTTGAGCATCTTCTTGCGATGTGCCTCCTCTTCCCCTGCAAAACAAACAGGAGTTCGACGTATTCTCTGTTTGATTGGACGAGCATTCTCAGTGTCGACTGTATGTTCGATTTCGGTGAAGTCACTGAGATCGAATTCATCCTTGGCGAAAACGTCTTGGTACTCAATGAGCACTTGGGCTAACTGGGCTGCTTTATCTTCTGTCAAGTTCTTACTTGATTCTTGGTACACCTGTCGCAAGAAATCAGGCATGGCCCGACTTGTCTCCGTGTGGTCTTCCATCGCCTCAATGCACACCCCTGTTGAGTGTTCTCAAAAATCTCTTCCACTGGGTATGCCTGACCAATTTCCATACCTTTAGTGACCAATCTGTATCGATCACTAGGGTTGATTAGACATACCACAGGTTCAGATCCAGCTCCTCGTAAAGTACGAGGAACCAACACTCTCAAGTTGTCCTTCGGTTTAATGATGTAATCTGGCATGGCCAGGTCTAATTTACATTTAACCTTGACTACACTGTTTGGTTGAATTACCCTGCGTGTAGCCACCGTATCCATTGAGACTATGGGTGTAAATCCTGCAACCCCACCCTCTAGAGCAATACTCATACCATCGAAAGGCAAGGCACCCTTTCCCATATCTAAGACTGCTTGACCCCTATGGTAAAGAATGTCAAAACCAAGGAGCATATCTTGTTCTACTGGAGCTACATGCAGCTCTTCAGTGTACCACTGATGACCTTTTTTGAGCCTAACAGGACCCACTACCCAACCCGTCATAGCCATTTCCCTGCCAGCAGCCAGAAATTTGACTTCCCTCAGCTTCTTAGGGGGTTTGCGAAGGGAATTGTACAATCTATCTGACAAGATGGTGACCTGAGCTGCCGTGTCAACAACTGCTTTCACTATCTTATCAGAAACCTGAACCTGCATAATGAATTGGGATGCAGACTTAACCTGGCAAACCAACACCTCCTCTGTCTTTTTAGTCTTAGGAGAATTCATTTTACATGCATCATCTACATCCTTGGGTAGAATTTTGGGTTCCGCACAAGTCTCGGAATGTCCCAGATTTTCCCCATCGTCACTGACTCCCCTTGAATTGAGTGCTTGGCCTATGTCTCTTTGTTGTTGGGTCGATGATCGGCCTATGTCGCCGACCCTTGTCTGTTTTAAAGCAGTCTTGAGCGGTTTGGGGCATTCTATCTTAAAATGTCCCTCTTCGCCTCAATTAAAACAGACTTTCGACCGCCTCTGCCACCGTGGCCTGGTTCGTTTGCTGGTTTCCTCTATGATAGTTTTTTGGAGGCGTTTCTCCAACTGATCTATTATGTCTTTCAGGTCCTGGTTTTGGGCCTGATCGGCTGGCTGAGGTTTACCTACGCCACAAACCCTATCCTCCGCTTCTGTCCTACGTCTTGTGTCACGCCTGGACTTGCCATACATGACACCATGTATTTGCTGGTACTTTCACACCAGCTGAATTACCTCTTGGACTGAATCAGGAGCACTCATGCATACATGGTGCCCTGCTTCCTTGTCCAACATCCCCTGGCAGAAGCGTGTCACCACTTGCTCTCTGGAATAATCTTCAGGTAATGACCTGAAGGCCTTGGCACCTAGGCTAAGGACCCTATCTGTCCAATCCTCGAGTGGTTCACCCTGAGATTGAGATACCTGTTGAAATATTGCCTGTGCAGCCGCAAGAAGTTCCAATTCTCCAAACCTTGCTGATAACCTCTTGACCATCTGTGAATAGGTCACACGCTTTTGTCCTTCTGAAACTAAAGCATAGTAATCTGAGGCCTTACCTTTCACTGATGCCTTACCTGTCAGACACCAGCACATGTAGTTCAGGCTTTCTTTTTTGGTCCAGCCGCAAACCTCGGAGTAGGACGAAAACTTCTGGTATAAGGTTTTCCAATTACCAGTGCCATCGTAGGTCCACCTGTCTCGTGCGAGCTGCTCTACTTAACTTACCTGATTTTTGGGTCTCGTCTTCAGAGTCAGTATCTCTATAGGCGAGCTTTTTGGCTGGTAATTTGTAACTTACCTTCGGTGTGACTGTCTCTTTCTTGAAAGAGGCAGCCAACCTTGTAGCCGTTGACATTGGACCCCTTGTGGTCTGAATCTCATCTTCGCTTTCAGGATCTTCTTGAAGCCCTGTATTCATCTTAAAATCGATCATTTCAATAGACTCAGGAGAAAGTCTCCTGCAAATGCTCAACAAAGCCTTCTTTGTGAGGTTTCCAGTTTTCTCTAATGCTGATAATAGTGGAAGCCAGCTTGGGCCCCACCCCGGGGATGTATTGCAGCTGAGCAAGTGAAGCAAAGTTTATTGGGATCAAGTCCTCCCCCTCGCTTTCATACTCAGCCAGTCTACTTTTTGTTTTTACTTTTAGTGTTCCGGTACCTGGTAACATCTTACTAAAATCACCATCAGACATTTCTATTTTCTAAAATTTCGGTGAAGTACCGACAAAGAAAATTACTAAAGTTGATGTAAGTGTATCAATATACTCTGAAAACAAGATGTTATTGATGGAACTAGGGTCTATCGTGAATAGACGCCGAAATTTATAAAATTTCAAGTGCGCATGCGTGAAAGTCACCCAGCGCTGCACTACTAAACACGAAACACTAAATTAACACTAAATTACAGAGTGAAAATCGGAACTATAAATTTCGCTACAGACTCAAATGTATTTGCTATGCCAATCGGTGAAAGTCACTTTATTTGACAACTAGCGAAAAACCCTCAGTTAGCAGCTTGGCTAACTAAAGATTTCAGCCACGTGAGTCTGCAGCTTCAGGTCACGTAGGCCAGTTCTGGCTGCGACTGTTTTTGTTTATTTTATGCATGCACCGCTGCCAACATTATAGCGATTTCGAGCATTCAATATAATAATACAGTTATACAATCTTACACTAGCCTACTTACCAGTCTTGAGGATGTCTCAGAACTCTTATAATTAACTTCTTACGTTCACTAATAATTCTAGCTTCAGCATCCAATATGTCTGCTAATCTCGCGCGCGTGTCCCTTTCCCAGCATTCCTTGTCTAACCCTCGGGCGGAAGTTACGTAACCTCCGGTTTGCGTAATGAACCTTAAAGAGCGTAATGGAATGCTAGTGCTTATCACTACAATACTTTTTGAAAATCCCTTTTAAAAACTAGAACGTTTTGAAAATGTTTTATCCAGACTGGGATTGATTTGGAATGGTAATTTATGGGAGATTTTAATACTTGTTTTAAAAATAAAAACGGATTGTATCAAACACTAACAGAAGTAATTATACGATCACTTAAAAATTATTCAAAATAAATTTTCATTGATAAGCTGAAAAATGCAACATGGGGCACACTTTCACAGCTTCAACAGTTGACGATGCATGGACTAAATTCAAATCTATTTTCCACGAGGTATTGAATGACGTTGCTCCCATGAAAAAAGTTCGTCTCAAACGAAAGACTGAGCCATGGATGTCTTTTGAAATCCTCTCATTAATCAGGCAAAGGGATAAATATCTTTACAATTTTAAGAAAAATAAGAAACAAGAAGATCATACGTCTTTTTGTAACTTGAGAAACAAGTCTCAAAGAGAAATTAAAAAAGCAAAATGAGTATTTAACCTACCAAATTGAAGAAAACAAAAATAGTTCTAAATCTCTCTGGAAAAAGTTTAAAAGTTCTCCTAATGTAGTTTTTAGATCGATAAAGAATTTTGCTTTGATGAGGAAAAGATAGTGAACCATTTTAATACATTCTTTAAGACAGTGGCCACTGTTCTAGTAAGTTACCTACATCTTCAAAAATGTTTGATACAGATTCAGCAGTTTTATAAAGCGCAAAACCAACTTCTAATACGTTCACATCTTGTAAATTTCCCGCAGCATGTAGGGATAAACGACACAGAGGTAAATGTTTATCCAGTATGGACTCATATTACAATTGAACAAGAGCCGCTCGTCTGATTTGGTGCTTGTCCAGCTAAATTAAAACTTTTCGAAAAATAGAGGGCCATAACTCGAACGTTTTGAAATCAAGAGTTATTGTTCTTATGTAGAGGTCCTCTCCTTATTGAGATCTACACACCTATGAAGTTTCAAGTTGATACATCTTATGCTTTTTAAGTAATGAGCTACAATAAAGTTTCTGCACGCCAACGACGACAATGCCTACGATCATGTGGTCATAATAGCTCGACTTTTTTTCGAAACAGACGACCAAAGTTGTAAATTTGGATTTTCTACATGGATGTCCAATTTTGGATACATTGATTTTAGGTCATTGTACTGATACACAGTCTCAACGTTCTGAACACTTGCGTTAAGAAATGTCATCTGATACTGTTCTTAAAATAGAAATTTCAAAAACTTACTCTAAGGTCGGAGTATCAAACAGTTTGGATCCTGATGAGACGCCAGGTAATCCGACGTGTCAAGTGGATTCAACCTGTTTGCACAGGTAATCACGATTTTGCTAGCGTGCAAACAGTTAAATGGCCAGTTTCCCAATTATTTAACCGTAACAGTGCTGGAACCAGATATATACATCATTTTCAAAACATTTAGACCCATTTCAAAGGGCTGCTCTGCTTCTTTGAAATGAGTCTGCATTGTTGCCATATTTATAAATATTTCAGGACACATCCCTTGAGATTCAATTGTAAACTAGTCATGTATCACAAATTTGAAAATATAGCAGTGTAAGGACTATAGATATAGATAGGTTATAGATTTCATTACATAGAGTGAGCAGTTTATTATAAACTGCCACTCAAAAGATGTTTTTCAGTAGGACAAGACTAAAGTAGAAATCACATAAGGATATTTCTGCTTTACATATGTCGAACATTATCCTGTTAACTCATAGTGACACATTGTTGGTCATTTACAGTTTACTATAGTGAATACTGCAGAATACCATTTTTCTATGTAATCTGTGTATTTAGATTGTAGTTTTACATTATATTCTGATATTTTGTGGGTTACCTTCTACATTTTATCAAAGCTTCCAACCTGAATTAAAATCTTCCCCACAACTACTGCATAATTGTTTTCAATGTACAGTATTGTCTGGTGAACCTGCCAAATTTCTTTAAGTCATTCCCATATACTGTATGTCATAGTGACACATTGTTGGTCATTTACAGTTTACTATAGTGTATACTGCAGAATACCCTTTTTCTATGTAAGCTGTGTATTTAGATTGTAGTTTTACATGATATTCTGATATTTTTGTGGGTTACCTTCTAGATTTTATGAAAGCTTCCAACCTGAATTAAAATCTTCCCCACAACTACTGCATAAATATTTTCAATGTACAGTATTGTCTGGTGAACCTGCCAAATTTCTTTAAGTCAGTCCCATATACTGTATGTCTGCGAGCAGATGACACATGTGTTCCTCCGAACACTCTTGTTTGGAGGGGGAGGGGGTTCTGGAATTTTGAACGTAATATTTCTAACCCAACCTGTCATCAAGATAAACCTGAGCAAGATTGGGCTAAACATGTGGCCGTCGGAATGGAAACAATAATTTTTTTCAGATATGACACATTGACCTACGTTTTGACCCCACATAAATGAAAAAGTAGTAAAGTCGAGCAGGAAAAGCCACACACAAAACGCCACCATCACGAATTACCCATTTTCAAGCTTGTCCGAGATTTTATCAAAACAATCATTCTGATGTTTCATGAAGATTCGGCAACAAATGTTCACAAGATCTTCCTACTATTTGACCTAGTTCTTCCCCACATAACCCACTTTCAAACTCGTCCGAGATTTTATCATGACGATCATTCTTACCAAGTTTCATAAAGATTGGGCTAAAAACGTGATGTCTTGAGTGTTCACAATGTTTTCCTTTTTAAACTAGTGACCTAGTTTTTACTCCCATGGGATCAACTTTCAAACTCGTCACATATTTGATCAAAATCATTCTGACAGTTTCATGAAGATTAAGCTAAAAATGTGAAGTCTCAGATATCCTGTTCCCAATGATTTCCTACTTTTTGACACCCAGTGACCTAGTTTTTGACCCCACATGACCAACTTTCAACCTCGTCTAAGATTTATCAAGACAATCATTCTGACAAAGTTTCATGAAGATTGAACAAAAACATGTGACCACTAGTGTTCACAAGGGTTTTCTATTTGACATAGTTTCTGACCCTATGTGACACTTTCATTCCAGATTTTATCAAAACAAGCATTCTGATAAAGTAACTCTGATAGTATTCTCTTAAACCAAGAAATGGGATGAGCTTACCAGACTCATGTATTACTTCTTCTCTGTCGTGCCCTTAACGGCTTCCCTGCATTTGCTGTCTTCAGCAAAGTCATGGAGTACATATTTTACGAACTTTCAGTAATGCTGTTTTATATTTTGTACTGTGATTACTGTATTCTATGTTGTGGGGAAGTCCGGCGGGGATACCTTCTTTGTTTACAATGTTGGTTTAGCTAGGGTGACTGAGATAAGTGAGACCAGGACATCTGTAAACCGGTTTAAACCCCCGGTGGTGATTTTGCTACTGACCGTGCCAAGGCGGTACTCTCTTTGTCACCCTTACTTTTGTTTGTATGTGTGCTTGTTGGTGTTCGTCTCGTGTGTGTGCGTGGGTTTGGTGGTGTGCGTGTGCTGGTGGTGGTTGCGTATTGAATGTGGCTTTCTCCTGCATGTGTGTGTTTGTGAATGTGTATAAATTGCTTTCTTTTGGTTTGTGTGTGGTTTTACCTGCTTGACTTTACTACGTTTTCATTTATGTAGATTCGGCTACAAATGTGACCTCTAGGGTTTGACTCCACATGACCCACTTTTAAACTCGTCCAATATTTTATTAGGACACTCGTTCTGACCAAGTCAAATATAGATTGCGCTATAAAAAATACATCTAGAGTGTTCAAAATGATTTCCTACTATTTGATCTAGTCTTTAACCATACGTGACCCACTTTCAAACTCGTCAGATATTTTATCAAGACAATCCTTCTAAGTTTCATGAAGATTAGACTGAAATTGTGACCACTCGAGTGTTCACAAGCAAATTGTTGACGGACGCCGGACATTCGAGTCTCCCAAAATCTTACCCTGAGCTTTGCTCAGGTGAGCTAAAAGTAAGGATGAATATAAATACAAGGATATAGCTGTTTATATTGGAGACCACAGTAAGTGTGTAGTCTCTTGGGTAGAAACGGCAAATACAAACATTAATCTTCCTCCCTTGTGTGCGGATTTAAGAGGAAGACGTTATAGGGCATAAGGTATTGCCCGTCATCGCGCAATGAAAAAGGGAAGCATAATGCCAAACTATAAAGAATCGACAACCAAGCATTCAGTGCGCTGCAGTATAGGGGGATATAACCATTTCTAATACGTTTGACAAATTAACAAAGTATATGCATCCAACAATTTTGCAGAGTTTGTAAACAACATCGTTAAACTCCGGAGGTGAATATAATTTTAGCAGTTACTTGAGCTGACTTTTATCACTTGAAGTTGTTCGGGGTATGGTTTTGACTCATCCGTCGTGTGTGTCCTTATATATGTTGCTCATCTAGTACTTTCATTTTTTGCGGTGTCATTTCGTGTGTGGCTCTCCCTGTTTGACTATTTTTCCATATTTAACATTTGTATCTCAAATTTGCTTTAAGAATTGTTATGAATAAAAGCTTGGATGAGTTTGATTTTCAGATGATTCTGTCATAAGAAACAACTTTCTTCTCTGACAATTTGACTGCGGGGGCTATATGATCTTTCACAAAAGTTCTTTTATTAATCATTTGCTTTCTTACGGTAAGCATTTTCTGTTTAACATAATACTCATGGGGATATTCACGCTGCCAAAAAAAGATGTGAGACGTTTTAAATTTTTCAGTATTTTCCTATTTGAAAGGTTAGCACCATTACTGACGGCGAAAACAAAATTATTTAAGGGAAACATTTTACGCAATGTATATCTTTGTCATGACACACCACTTCTTATTCACAGTTTAACTTCAAATTTAAACTTTTTGGATACCATAAACTCTAATGAAGCCTCATCCTTTGGTTTTCATAAGATCATAAAAGTAAATCAGAAACTATTGAAGAATTATATAACCAATATGCATGTATATAATGGCATTTGAATAGTTAATGATTTGAACTACACTATAAACATGAATCCTTGTCCGATGAGATAGCTATTTGTAACTGTGCAAGATTCATGTTTTCTGGTTTTAACCGTGTAAGATTCATGTTTTCTATCAAGTTATGTGAGCTTTCCTATTTTAGTGACAGCTAATATATTCTAATAATGAAATGTAAACCAGTTGCGTTTTTTCTGGGTGAAGTTTATGATTTACATATAATTTAACCACATGAGTATTACAATGCTAAGATTTATATTTTCCACCGAGCTATTGGCTGCAGCAACAGTTCTATTTGACACAAAATTTCGTAGAATGAACATAAACGATTCACGTAGCTATTCAGCCTATTTGTTTCCTTTAATGACGTTTTCAATTTAAAACACAGGCTACACAATTGCTTACGGCAGTGGCGAAAAACATCACGGATTGAGTAATAACTATCATTTTCTCCTTAGAAGGCGCCTACATATAATTTGATTATATCTTATTATAAAGATAGAAGGGAAGCTAGGCAGGCAATTAGGAAACGGCACGATAATGTGTACAGCGACACCGTACATCAACACCCAGAAACACAAATTAAATGCACACTTAAACCGCGGCTTTTGAAAAGACTGTGGCGTTGGCCAATCAGAGTTGATTATTCAAGTTTCATTTTTCGTCAATACTGGATAATTGCCGCCAAAATGAGACCCTTCTGAAGAAAATTTTACTTGCCGACTCATTTCTGAAAGCTTAACCCATTGAGTCGGCACGTGGACAGCACTAGAAACCGTGACGTAGTCATGTACACAGTGACGTGTGTAAACAACACCCCTTATTAGTCCCCTACCGGCAACGCCGAAGGGGACTATAGTTTTGTACTCAGACTGTCTCTGTGTCATACATCGGTTTTCAAGACTTTTTCTAAACCTTTACAGATATTGAAGTGTTAGTTTGTATGTGGCTTTATTGTGATAAGATACAGATCAAGTATGATTTTTGTTACGCTACATTTGATTTTTTACGGCATTACAGCAATTGGACTTAGAAATATTCGAGAAAACTTTAGGTAGTCCGGACTTATTGTCTGAACCCTTTCATATATTGATATATTTGGTATGTAGCTTTATCATAATGAGTTACATATCAAGTTTGAAATTATTAAGATTCTTTGATTTTTCACGGAATTACAGCAGTTAGACTTAGACATTTTCAGGAAACGTTAGGCTTTCCAGATTATTTTCTAATTCAAGCAGATCTTGAAGTGCTATTGGATATTTAGCTTCATCATAACGAGTTGCAGATCACGTTTGAATTTTGATTTGCCGCATTGGTTTTTCACGGTATAACAGCTGTTGGACATAGAAATTTTCACGAAAGTCTAGGTTTTCTGGAGTAAACCCTAGCAGATATTGAAGTGATATTTGGTATTAGGCTTTGTTATAATAGACTACAGATCAAGTACATAAAAAACCATATAAAGCGCGTTTCATTGCAAATTCTAGTTCATGTACAACTACTAAATTGTCTATACTTTTGACTTCTTGTTTAACGAAGGTAAAGGAACATGTAAAATTTTACTGTGATAAGACTTATGAAAATTCTGGAATAAATCTCTTCTGGTCTATTAAGAACTCTTCAGAAGTCTTAAACAAACTTAAGAACAAAAGGTATCTTGCATCCACTGTAAGCACTTACGATTTTTCTACTCTGTACACAACTCTTCCTCATATTTTAATTAAGGATAAGCTTACTAGCTTGATCCAGAAAGTATTTGCCCGAGAAAAAACATCGTTCTTGGCATGTAATTCTGAAAAAGCTTTCTTTACTGACGAGCAAATGAAATATTACACCAATTGGACTTGCTCAGAAGTTTGCGAAGCACTAACCTTTCTTTTGGATAACATATTTGTACGTTATGGGAATGCTATATACCGTCAGGTAATTGGTATTCCCATGGGTACGAATTGTGCACCACTTGTCGCAGATTTGTTTTTGTACTGCTATGAGAGAGATTTCATGTTGAGTTTGAATCCTCAATCACAAGAAGATGTTATAAAAGCCTTCAATGATACTTGTCGATATTTTTAACTTAGATAACCCTTTCTTTAATGCTCTGATTCCTACAATTTATCCTAAAGAACTCAAATTGAATAAAGCTAACCCGTCCGACAATTATGCAGCGTTTCTTGACCTAGACCTTAAAATTAATAATGGAATGATTTCTTCTAAAATATATGACAAAAGAGATGATTTTGATTTTAATATTGTAAATTTTCCTCATCTTGACGGGGATGTTCCCCGTGCTCCATCTTACGGGGTTTATATATCTCAACTTATTCGTTTTGCTAGAGCTTGTTCATCTGTTGACGATTTTAACAGTCGAAATCTCATTTTAACTGAAAACTGCTTAAACAAGGATATAGATACCATAAACTAAGAAAAACTTTCTCTAAATTTTACTATCGAAATCTCTCGCTTATTGGCAAGTACAAATGTAATCTCAAGGTACTTTTGCGACACGGTATTTCACATCCTGAATTTTATGGTGATGTGATTTACAAACTTCGTAGAATTATTGGACATACCCATTTTCTCACTTTGTTCATCAAATATATAAAACAATTCATTAAAAAGGGATATGATCCTGTATTATTACAACATACTGCATGTTTGGTTGTGAACCCTTTTACAGTTGGCAATCACGCTGGCCTCTTTGCATGTACGCCGACAAGAAAGGTTTAGTACTCTATGAAGGCGACCTCTTAAATCCAGAAATGGAAGGAGAACGTCGGATATCTGTACTATTTCATTTTTGTCGTACCCTTTATTACTTTTCTACAGTTACTCTGTTTGCAGCTCAATCATTGAGTACACTAGCGATAGGTGGATACAGTATGTTCAATTAAATGTTTTTTTGTTATACATGCACTTTACCACTGTATTTGCTGTCGCGGTTGTTGTAGATTAGTCGGAGAGGGGATACGTTTATTTACACTGTTTGTCTTTTAGGATGGGGATGGAATAAGGGTGAGGTTGGGCGCCCATAAACCGGTTTAAACCCCCGGTGACTTTTGTCACTGACCGTTCCAAGGCGGTACTTCCATCTTCCTCCTATTGTATGTTTGTTTTGTCTTTGTGCGTGTTGCTGTTCGGGCGAGTGTTTGTTCTGTATGTGGTATTTCCTGCATGACTCATTTTTGTACTTTTTGTATTGTGTTACGATGCATTTGTCACTCAATTACAGCAGTTGGAATTCAAATTCAGCCGATAAGGGACTTTTGCATCGCTTTCAATGATCCCATTACTAAACACCAAATATTATTTTTGAAAATCCCTTTTATTAATCAAAGTATTTATTTTATTGACCTCCAGAGTATATTTAGAGACAAAAATGTAATTGACACTATTCCAAAATACTTTAAAACTACAGAACCACCGATTATCTTGCTACAGATATAATAAACCCATCACAAATACAATTTTCAACTATAATAAGATCTTTGCCGATCTTAATATTGATGATAATATTCCTGATAATTGAGATTGCGCCACCTCAAAGTTTTGCGCTATTCTCCGGCTGGTCATGTAATTACTGGTAATTAAAGATAAACGTCTACGATCTCTTCTTAATAAAGGTCCAAAATATAGAGTACCATCCTCGATAGATTTTAACTCTTGTCAAGGTCAGATTGCTGAGCTCTTTCAAAATTGAAAAAAAATCCTTATTGATATAATTGACAAACGCATTTCATTTTATAGCTTCTTCCACCTAAAACCTATAATTTCCTTTAGGCATCTTAAAAAGAGTTTACAGGATTTCCATTCAAAATACGTCTTTATTCCTGCTGATAAGGCATCGAATGTCATTTTTTGTTGACGATTACATTATATCGACGTCTTGAAGCAGGAAATTATTAATACCAAGTCATACATTTAAGTTAATACTGGCGAAAAGACCGTCGATTAGACCATGACCAAAGTGTGAGCAACTTGGAGCTGATATTAAAAATACACAACATAAACTTCCTACAATGTATTGGTTACCGAAACTACATAAAACCCATATAAAGCGAGGTTCATTGCAAATTCTAGCTCTTGTACAACTTCGAAGTTATCTATACTTTTAACTTCTTGTTTAACTAATGGAAAAGTAGTAAAGTCAAGCAGGCAAAGCCACATACAAGACGCAACCACCACCAAAACACCTACAGAAAGCATAGCAATTTATACTCATACACACACCACACACATACAGTTGAAAGTCACATACAAGACGCAATCACCACCAACACATCAATAGACAGCATGTCACACTCACACAACCAAGAACACAGAAAACACCAACAAATACACGAGCACCAGAGACAAACATGAACAAAGCACAAAGACTCAAGACAAACAAAAGTAAGGGTGACAAAGAGAGAACCGCCTTGGCACGGTCAGTAGCAAAATCACCACTGGGGGTTTAAACCGGTTTACGGACGTCCTAACCTCACACTTATCTCGGGTCACCCTAGCTAAACAAACATTGTAAATAAAGGTATCCCCGCCGGACTTCCCCACAACATAGAAGACAGTAATCACAGTACAAAATGTAAAACATAGCATAACAACTGTGAAGGTCCGTCAAATATGTACTCAATGACTTTGCTGAAGACAGAGCAACTGCAGGGAAGCCGTTAAGGGCACCACAGAGAAAAGGTAATACATGAGTCTGGTAAGCTCATCCCATTTCTGGGTTTAAACTACCCTCGGTCTGTCAACACTCGACACAAAATCACAAGCACAAAGACGCAAGGCAAACAAAAGGAAGGGTGACAAAGAGAGTAACGCCTTGGCACGGTATCAAAAACACCACTGGGGGTTTAAACCGGTTTACGGACATCCTAACCTCACACTTCTTAAGATAAAAGAACATGTAAAATTATATTGTGATAAGATTTATAAAACATCTGGAATAAATCTCTTGGTCTATTAAAAACTCCTCAGAAGTGATACAAACCTCAGAACAAAAGGTTTCTTATATCCACTGTAAGCACATACGATTTTTCTACTTTGTACACAGCCCTTCCTCATGATCTAATTAAAGATAAACTTAATACCTTATTCAAGAAAATATTTGCCAGAGAAAAAACATCATTTCTCGCATGTAATGCTTATAAAGCTTTCTTACTGGCGAGCCGATGAAATATTACACCAATTGGTCTTGCTTAGAGGTTTATGAATCACTAACCTTTCTTCTAGATAACATGTGTACGTTATGGGAATGCTATATACCGTCAGGTGATTGGTATTCCTATGGGTACGAATTGTGCACCACTGGTCGCCGATTTGTTTTTGCTACTGCTATGAGAGAGATGTTGAGTTTGAACCCACAATCACAAGATGTCATAAAAGCCTTCAATGATACTTCTCGATGTTTGGATGATATTTTCAATTTAGATAACCCTTTCTTTGATGTTTTAATTCCTAACAAAACATTGTGCGCATTAATCAGAATCAGCACAAAATGATCTCATCCATCCTCCACTCAACTGCAGTTTCTTCTAAAATTTATGACAAAAGAGATTTTAATATTGTAAATTCCCCTCACCTTGATGGAGAAGTTCCCCGTGCCCCATCTTACGGGGTTTATATATCTCAACTTATACGTTTCGCTAGAGCTTGTTTTTCTGTTGACGATTTTAACAGTCGAAATCTCATTTTAACTGTAAAGCTGCTTAAGCAAGGATATACGAAATCTCCTACTTGTTGGCAAGTACAAAAGTAATCTTAAGGCGCTCCTGCGACACGGTGTTTCACATCCTGAATTTTGTGGTGATGTGATTTACAAACTTCAAAATTCATTAAAAAGGGATATGATCTTATGGTACTACAACATACTGCATGTCTGGTTGACAACCCTTTTACAGTTCGCAATCACGCTGGCCTCTTTGCATGTACGTCGACAAGAGAAGATTTAGTACTCTATGAAACGGAAACGGAAGGAGGGCTTTTATTTACACAGTTTGTCTTTTAGGGTGGGGATGGAATCAGTGTGAGGTTGGGCGCCCAAAAACCGGTTTAACCCCTAACCGTTCCACGGCGGTACTTCCATCTTCTCCCTATTGTATGTTTGTTTTGTCTCTTCTGTATACATGCTGTTTGTCGTCGTGGTGCTATTTGGGCGGTTGTGTGGTTTGTATGCGGTGTTTCCTGCACGACTCTTACATGTACTTTTAGTAAAAGGGAAGAGTAAACATAACCACTTGAAGAATCGTAGATTTATTTAAATATAGTTTTTCAATTGTATCAAAGTTTTTAAATGTAAAGGAATTATACCAGCCAGTTCGTTCAAATTTCAAAACGTCTCCCCTTATTATCGCCGTATCAACGATGAAAGGCAGAAAAAATAACATTGTATGGTCATTTTCTTCTGGCTCCGACGGGCGTCGCATCATTGAGGCATTGTATTGTTTCCGGGATATCTTGATGTGAAGGTTACCAGAGCGGCGCCAGGGCGTTACATATGCCACGGAGCATGGGGTTAACTCTCCCTTGTATTTTGTTAACTGTGCTACTTCTGTGCCACGAACGGGAAGTGACAGCCTTGTCATCGAATCCCTTATTTATATAAGGTAGTACAGCAGGAAACCCTACCACTGTGGTTTGAAATGTTCCGGTTTGAGATATCAATGCCCGTCGGCTAAAAAAGCCTTTTCATCATGAGAGCACCCATCGCTACAATCAGCTGATCCACACTGTGACTTACCCTTGAATCACCAGTCTTTCGTTATTTTTAATATCAGAATATCCTGAATTCTGACTACGCTCAATAGAAATACAAACTTATCTTAATCATACAGTAAACAAACATAGAATGTGAATACGCGGCCATGTTTAAACCTTGTAGGAAATGCGTGAGATTTTGAAAAATCAATAATGTTTTGGTGGAAGGAGTTTAAGGTAATAAAACAGTTTAGTTATACGTTTAATATTTTGTTACATGTTAAGACTTCAATACAGTGCTTAATTAATAATTCTAAGCAACTAACAAACAGTTTCACAGTGGGTGCATCTGAATACGTCGTCCTTTCTGATGAACCTTACATCAGTGCAGTAGATCATGTGGGTCGCAGTGCCGTAAACCCCAACTCACTCACTCACTCATGCGGGTCCAGTGGTCACAAAAATCACATTTTGCCTATTTCACAAAAGCAATGTATACACAATAAACAATCTGCACAGGCTGATTTTCTTTAAATACGCAGCATATTGTATTATCTACGCAGCATATTGTATTATCACCATCATCCTCCATTTTGGGAGGTGTGCACCACAGGTGTTTGTCGTGTGCTACCCCCCTACCCGCCCATCTGCTACCCCCCTCTGCAACCTCACAGAAAGATATTGGTAAAAATAATCTCAAACATGTCAAAATATTGTCAACATACGATAACACGAAATTTTGAAGTAAACTGAAAAAAATAATTTCACATCAATATAATATAATAACAAGGTAGGTATCTCTGAGCACTGAAAATTGACATGCGGCCACTAAAAGTGCCATAACTTTGTCAATTTTCCGTGTATTCTCCAAAACTATGGCTTATATTTCGTGGGAGGGATGCCTCGAAATATGTAATCAAACGAAACCACCATTGTACGACAAATTCATTTGAAAACGGGCCTCTAGTTCTCAAAACAAGTTGGTCGGCTCCGATCTGATAGACCCGAAAATCACATTTGCCGAGAGTGAAACTACATATACTCGCCGCTTACCAAACAAATTCTGTAACATATCAGTAATAAACGTTGTTTTAAACACATACCGTTACAAAAATCAAGTAGTTTCTTCTTTCGCGATATTTGCAGCGTATCCGTTATTTTCTGACTTATTTTCAATTGAAATCAGCATCTTTCGAGCGCTTGAAATACGTCCTTGACCTCTGACTGGTTCCCTGCGCAACACTTGTGCTATGCAAGAAACCAGTCGTTGTTTACACAATAGATAGAAACTGCTCGAGTTAAAAAAGCTCTTTTTCACCAAAATGTTGAATTGTCAGCAGGAAATTGCACTTTAGCATGCTTTAGATGGACATAATTTGTTAATTCATGGAGCTGCCGGTACAGGGAAATCTTTTGTTATTGAACAATTTGTGAATAATATTCGTCTCGCCAAGAAAAGGATATCTGTAACAGCTACAACTGGAATTGCGTGTACTTTGTATAAAGAAGCATATACCATACATAAATGGTCAGGTTTCGGCGATGGACGATTTCCTAAGTCAGAAATAAAACAGATTATTGACAATAACAAACAGTATGTGGATGTGAAAAGGCGGATTTTAGAGACAGACGTGCTTGTAATTGATGAGGTATCTATGCTTAGCAGAAAACTATTTGAATGCGTTGATGAAATTTGCAGGCTGAAAAACAATGATTTGCCATTTGGTGGTATTCAGATCATTCTTGCGGGAGATTTCAGACAACTTCCACCAGTTCCAAACACACTTTATGATGATGATGGTCAATTCTGCTTCATGCGCCATTTGTTTGACAAAGCCATACCTCATAGAGTGATACTTACAGAGATTGTAAGGCAAACAGATATTAACCTTAAAAATGCTGTAAGTGAGTGCTCACTTGGTGATGTTAGCAATGAAACATCAGACTTCATTAGTTTAGAACGGCCATTATTTGATGATGCCGTTAAACTATTTTCATCCAACGAGCAAGTTGATGAATACAATAGGATGAAAATAATTGACTTTCCTGGCCAGTTGTATCAGTTTACCTCCATTGACAGTGGTGAAAAATCTTATCTGAATAAGATGATTGTTCCAAAACTTTTATGGCTGAAAATAGGAGCACCTGTCATTTTATTGAGAAATCTGAGTGACAAACTGGTAAATGGATTACAAGGTGAACTATCTGGAATAACAGAAGATGGTCCCGTCATCAAATTTGGAGACATGGAAGTACCAATACCCAAAGTGAAATGCTCAGGTATTATTTTTGTTCTAAAATGGTTGTTGCTTATTTATTACCAAGCACAAACCATCTGTTTGTACAAAACATCATGTACCTTAATTTTATAAGTTCTTTTTCAAAGTTTATTTGCTGTGAGGAAATCATAAATACATGATGGCAAAAGGTTTAACAAGCATAATAAAAAAGAAACATGGTTTGCTCCTGCCAAAAGTTTTTATGTCAAAGTTCTGCTTTGGAAAATGAAAAAGCAAATCATTATCACAGTTACTATACAGTTCAGATAAAACTTCTAAAGAGTACAAATACATGCTTTTCATTTGTACTCTTAAAATATATTCTCATCATTATAAATAAAAATTAATGATCACTTATTAACCCTTTCCATGTTCTATGTTTGTTCAAAATTTCAATACCTACTGAATATTCATGGACAAAATAGTAATAATGAAATATGGACGGTGGAACATTGTAGACATTTTAGAAATCAAAGAAACAGATCTATCAACTTATATAAGCAAACAGAGCAGACCCTTATCAGACAGCTCCTCTAGAAAAAACTGTCTGATCTGGGTCTACTCAGTTTGCAAATAAGTGAAAACATGTATATATCAGGGAAATGGTTAACAAAGGTGCATACTTGAGATCATTTCCTGTCTGGTAAAACAGATATCTTATTTGGCCTATGATGTTGATATTGATAATAATGGAAAATCACATTTTAGTTTTCAGTCCATCCAAAAGGCAAGATATTGCTGTAAGAGACCAATACCCATTAAAGCTGGCTTTTGCAATAACAATTCACAAATCACAAGGAATGACCCTTACAAGGTAAATTCAGTGATTAATGCCTAATGGCATAGAGGTCAATAAAATTTAGTAAAGCTAGACAAAACTAAATAAATTATTCTCATCTGGATTCTAATAACCCTTTACTTCATATAAGTCATATAGATACTCATTTAACACATTTAATGTATTCATCCATTCAAGAAAATAGTTGAGTCCTGAATATGTATCATAAGAAATATTTCCTATATTATATAGCAGATGGTTGCTTAAGCATGCTAGAAGTAAAGGAGCATTCTGCTTATCAGCCTGCTTCAAGCAACTATCTGTCTTCAATACTGAAAATAAGCTATGGAGGAAAGGGTTAAATTTATATTTATGAAAATATTGAGCATATTAAATTTTAGCAATTCTGTGTTTAAGACAGATGAAAGTTAAGAATAAAGCTCCTATAGAAGCTTTTTGCTTTACTTTCATATATGTTTAAGCTACCATCTGTTTTAAAACCATGAGTGAAATCTCCTTTGAGGGCATATTAACCCATTCCCTCATAGTGACGCCTTTAGGCGCCTCTGTAAAAGTATTTTATTTTAAATCATTGTGATATATAGAGCATTTGCTCCATAGGAGCAAATGCACTATTTATCACAATGGTTTAAAAACTACACAGTTCTAAGTTTACCTTTTCTCCAGTAAATGCTCCTTTTTGGTTGATTTATTCAAAGAGACTGGGTCTTAAAAAAGCCTGAGAGTGAATGGAATACAGGTCAGTGGTGAGTTATGCGGAGGATGGGATAATGCATCCTATTTCACTTAAACATGTATGCAGAGGAAAGAGTTAACTATTACTTGTTATTGAAACACATTTTCAGGTCTTAAAGACATTACCCAGGTCCATTCAATGATTCCCCCCCCCATTGTTCTCAATAGGCGTGAAAGTAACAGTAAAAGCATGATACAAGTGTGCAAAATATGGCAAGCCGTCTCATTCTGTCTAGAGAGGCCCTGACATACAATTAGTCAAGGGGAACACACTCAAAAGACCATTGTTGACTGCATTAGTGACAATCTAATCATTTCCAAATCATCAAATTTAAGAGACGGGCCTCACATGGAACGCTCCAGTGGTTCTTGACAGGCAAACTGCTATAGCTCTTACCATGTGCCGCATGCTTTTTCACAGGTTAGCTGTAAAGACCCAAGCCGGCCAAGGGAATGTCTTTAAAAGTAAAAGTGGTTTGCCATGCAATTTTTGATATTCTTTATATATTAGTCTTTCATTTTACAGTGTAGAGGTCAACTGTAAAGGTATTTTCAAACCTGGTCAACTTGCAGTGGCAATGGGCAGAGCAAGACGCACTGCTGGATTAAGGGTTATAAACTATGTGCCAAGTGTGTGCCTTAAACAACCTGTTGAAGTACAACAGTTCCTCAAAGAGGAAGATGCCAGTCAACCGTTTGTCCCTGATAGAAGTTGTTGCAGAAATTCTACCAAGAGGTATATAACTACAGTAACTAGTGTCTAAAGCAACATTCAATCAATCCTGCTATCAATCAGTCAGACTGAAAGTAAAACAGAATGCTTCTTAGCCCTTTTCATGTAAGAAATAATGACGTCATGATCATTAGTTAGATGAATTTGTTCAAGCACATTGAAGCACTATTAATTCTGAAGGGAGGTGATCCCCCCAAAGCAAAAATTGCAACACAAAAAGAGAAAATTGCAGACTCGGTTTTATTGAGTCTGTTCATGAGCAGTAATTGAAAGTGCAACACTGCTCACGCCCCCTAGCACCGGCTTAAGCGGTATTCAATTTTCAGAACAAGATGTACTGAAATTCATGATCTCGAAGGATCAGAAGGTATAACAACCCTTTCCCTGTTCTGTATTTAGGCCAAATTTCAATACCTTCAGAATAGTCATTGAAAAATATTTATCAATAAATATGGAAGGTGAAACATTGTAGACATTTTAGAAAGGAAAGAACCAGATATATCAAATTCTATTAGCAAACAGAGCCGTTTGATCTGGGACTTCTCTGTTTGCAAATGCGTGAAAACACGTTTATATGAGGGAAAGGGTTAAAGCACATGGATATGCATATAAATTATTGGCCAATATAGAAACTGAAGAATTATATCATAAGCAAACAGAGTAGACCCTGATCAGACTACTCCTATAGCAGTCGTCTGATCTGGGTCTACTCTGTTTGCAAAGGCGTGGAAGGGCGTATTTATGGAGTAAAGTGTTAAAAAGTATTTTGCTTTACTTTCAGTCAAGTTAAAGTAGGCTGAAATTAAAGCAGAATGCTCATTAAGGAGCTTTCTATTTTACTTTCAGCCTGCTATTTAAACAACCATACTGAAAACAAGCAGATTAGCAATGGTGAGGAGGGTTAATTACATTCTTTGTAAACACTTAATCCTCAGCACCTTAATTAGTCTTGAACCCGTATATATCCATTCAAAAGTTGAAGATTCAAAATTAGAGGTTTTTTTTAACTCTTTGAATAATAAGTAATATTTATCATATTGCTGTCTGCCAGAATTGTCTGGTACTGTTCTTAAATAAGAACTTGATAAAAAATTATTTTACAAAAAGATAAGAGTGACAAACAGTTTGGATCCAGATGAGACACTGTTTTGTCATTAGCACGCAAAGAGTTAAGGAGCCTTCTGATCTTTCTTAACTGGTTGTCATACCTTTTATTTTGGCGACGACCCCTTCAATATTCAATGTAAACTAGTCCATTATAAGAAAACAGATGGGTGCATTTGAAATCAGCCTGAGAAGAGTTAACCCTTTACTCCATGGCTTGTTTTCAGTATGGAAGACATATACAGTAAAACCTTTCTATAACGACCACTAAATTACATCATGTATTGTGTGTTAAAATTGTGTGTTAAAAACAGATGTCTGCAGGGTGAGAGTAAAACAGAACGTTCCTATAGGAGCGTTCTGATTTACTTTCACCTTACTTTATGCAGCCATATGCCCTAAATACAAACTAATTAACACAATTTAGTGGCCATTATAGAGAGGTTTTACTGTAGTTGTTTAAAGCAGAGGGAAAGTAAAGCAGAATGCTATTTTAGGAATATTCTGCTCCACATTTAGTCTGCTTTAAGCTACCAGTCTTATGGTTTTTACACACGACTGTATAAAGTGTTACTATTTTCTTTAGTAGAGGAATAAAGTAAATGCATTAAAATGGGTATCTATGGAGTAATGGGTTAATGAATACAATTTCACTTACTGTGTTTATAATGGCTAGAGTCGAATGACCTTGATACTTTGGTAGGTATCCGAGACATTTGAGGAGGGCCTTTTCTTAGGCATGGTCTTTACGTTAGTGCTAAATGGCATAGCAGCCTCTCTGTTTTTTCCTGCATTTGCCTTCTGTGACACAATGTTCTGGCCCAATAAAATACTATTTAATGTTCTCCTGTATTGTAGTGCATTTGGATTTGTATTTGCTCCATTGTACATTGAGCGCTGTTTGTTGAAAGTGTTTTCAACAACGTCGGAGTTCACAAGTCCCGGTGTAATATGGACAGTGCTCTTTTGTGTTACAAGCATGTAACACAATTCAACAAATCCAACAATACAGGATTGGATGTCCTCATGACACTGTTGTGACAGGGCTTTTTGTCTCTTGGTTTTGGGAACAGTCATTATTTTTAGCATATATTTCCCAATCTCTGAACCATTTAGCAATGCCTAAAAGTTCCATCAACCTTGAATCATCTTTTGATTTTATTGGTCTCATGTCTCTAAAGATTTCTATTAATTTGGATGTCTCTTTTAGCAGTTCAGTAGCACCATCGAGGATGGACCCCTTGTCTCCTAATGTTTGTTGGTACTGGAGAAAGAGATTTAGCATCTCTGTGTTTAGGACCTCTTCAGCAAGATGGTTCCTCATTTTAGATTGGTTGGATAGGAACAGGTGTTCATTTGTTAAGTTCCTATGCAACTGAAGTGCATTTGTTTTATCCCAGTGATAAACATCAATAAACATTTGCCACTGAACTGTATTACCATTGATCAGTGTCAGAGTTCTTGTACATTTGTCACTAATTCCACTTTTAAGAATGTTATTTCTGATCTCCTTTACAACATGAGAGTAGTCCATTATGAAAATCATTTGTTTGAATGAGCATGGGGATAGGGACTTGAAGGTCTGTGTCTGCTGGCCATTGTTGATTTTCATGAAGGACCTGTTACACTGCGCTCCGTCCATACATGTGTACAGTGTTGTGAATCCAAACATGTTCAGCTTGTCTACTGCTTCCCAAAAAATTGAATATAGTTCTGATGCCTGTATGCCGTCAGATAGAAAGTGCGCAATAGGGAAACGGAAACCGGTTACCCCTAAAAACACTATTTGTAACGCATGAGTTGCTAAAACTTTCTCGTGTTTTCCTTTCCTCAGACAATGACTAAGATTACCCTCCTCCCCTATATCAGTAAGTCCAACTAGTTCAACCACATCCCCATTCTTGCTCATTTGAATATCTGATTGTATAGTCATTTGGTCAATAATTAACCCGCCTATGTAGCCATCATCTGATAGGTTCCTTTTTTTAGCTTCATTGTGCATCCACATGAATATTTTGTCATCAAAACCTAAATTTTGTTTTAGTTTAGTTTTATATTGGATAAGCACGCTCCTTGATGGAAGGACAAGGAAATTTGAAGCTCTAACAGATTCATACGTGTCTGGACTACGACAAAACCATTGAAGGCATAATGCTATGATATTCTGTGACCATCTTCTTCCTTTGGGTCTCTAGAAACATTTTGCACTTGGCTAAGTAATAACATAAATTTCATTAGTTGCATCTGGTATTATTTTCAGAATTTCTTCTTTGGTTGTCCTATTTGTGTTTTTGTGTTGCTGACTAACTGTATTTGATACATCTGATGGTATGGGCTGGTTTTCCTTTGCGGATGCTGGTGTATTAAAAGTCATCCTTAAACATTGTCTGCAAGTGTCTGACACAGAATTTAGCGGCACAAGTCCATTACACAATATAGAGTGAAGCCGTCTACATGTATTTTGGTCACCATCACCAGTTTTCCAGATACTCAATTTATGGTATCGACTCATAATTACAGTATTAGTAATTTTGACACCCTCACACACTTTTAAAAGATCTACCCACCGAAAAATATTGTTTATACTTTCCCCATTTGCTTGGAAATTTGTATTTATATGCAGAGGTTCGAGGTCCACATTTTGGCCGCTAACATCAACGGTCCATTTCCCACAGCAAAATAGTGTGACTTTCTTTACAACTTTGTTACCATTACTGTAATAGTGAGTGTCTATTACACATGTCACACTGTCTTTGTTTACTTGGATGTCAGTAGCATTTGTTGGTAAAAGATCTCTCAATTGTTGTGGTGCACACATATCTCAGTATTGGAGTCTTCTAGTCTTTTTAATATTATTCCACTATAAGTAGTCACAGTTGTTTTGTATATTGTTCTTTTCTTTTGTGCACATGGGAACACTTTTTGTAAGTGGTCAGTGAATGTCCTCTTACTTATGTGTCTTTAGCCCAGACTCTATCATATGGAAATTATATGCACTGTAAATTGAGTTTATTTCAATGTATCCAGCTGGATCTTCAGCAACATTTGATAACAGCCTGAAATTAACATAATAAATGTCTTATCTAAGTTCAAATTCATCTTAAAAGCATTAACTCTGGAAACCTCAAATGTATATGTCCAGTTCCAAATAAAGTCTAGTCCAGTTTGACTATTCTGGGCTGTTTTAGGCAATATATTCCAAAATGATAGACAGTGCAGACCCTGATCAAAGGGCTTCTACAGGAGCCCTCGGATCAGAGTTTACACTCTTTGCACAGGACAAGTGTACTCTTCACAGTTACGACCTTGTTTGCTAATGACAAGTATATTCATTGCTAGAGTTGAATATGTTCAGTTGATATGGATTTCATTTTCCCTTTTCAAAATTCACAAAATTTTACTTGTATATATTTATTATTACTTTTCAATAAGTTTCACTGAAAGAATTATAACTTATAAGAGAAAAGTAGCTTATAATGTTTAATAATATACATTTAATTTGCAAATTAAGTTATAACATTCTAAAAATTTGATTTAAAAATTTGTTTTAATTTGTTTTACCCATCATTAACCCTTTACTCCATAGCTTTTTTTCAGTATTGAAATCGACAATTGCTTAAACTTTAATTTCCTCCATTGATATTTATGTAAGAAATAATGATGTCCTGAATATAAATTTGGTTATTTTTAAGATGGTATATTAAGACATGAATTTTTTACTGAAGCAGAATGGGTATTGTTCAAAAAGCAAATAGAGCAGACCATTATCTGACGACTCGACGGAGCGAGCCATCTGATCTGGGTCTACTCAGTTGCAAAGGCATAGAAAGGCGTATTTATGGATTAAAGGTTACAGTACATGTAGGCAGATAGTAAAGCAAAATACATTCTGCTTTACTTCAGCCAGCTTTAAGCTAACATCTGCTAGGATATAGGAAATATTTCTTATAGTGCGCATTCATGACTATAAAAATGAAATATTTTCTTGAGTCGAAGTATCGAGTAATAAATCAAATGCGTTAAAAGGGTTAAGTAAGATACACAACTATGAACAAGTCAAAAGGCTATGAACTAGAACCATGTTACCAGGCATATATTTGCTACAACAAAGGCTGATAATACTTAAATTCAAGCTTGCATTACAAAGGCATTTGCAGATGTTTCGAAATATAGTGTCAAAAAAATTATTAAAGTAGCTGAAACACAGATTTTGCTGGAATGTCCAAATTGACTAAATTGGGCTAGTGTTTCTGAAAAGGAAATAACTGCTTTGTGGTTATACTTTCACAATACATGTATTGTGGTTAGCTGATATTTTAGTAATGATAAAAAGTTATAACTGCAAATAGCCTTTGGACATTTTGAATAACAAGATATGTCACAGGACAGCACACTCGACTATTCTCAGAATTGTTAGTGTAAAAATGCTTGATAGTGG
This sequence comes from Azorinus chamasolen, assembly GCA_963576725.1. NCBI lineage: Eukaryota > Metazoa > Mollusca > Bivalvia > Cardiida > Solecurtidae > Azorinus > Azorinus chamasolen. Next base: position 38,714,460 of record OY755241.1, on the reverse strand, counting down.
ACTAAAATAGTGTCCAATGATACTCTAAGAAGCAAGTATTCAGTCTCAGTAAAATATCTTTAATAGTATTCAGGATGTAGGATCTCTTTGAACTCTTTAATGAAAGAGAAAAAATTAAGTACAAAAGGGCAATAATTTCTGTTAAAATGCTTGACAGAGGAATGTACTCTTGCTTACATATGAAGCTTGAGGTGGTGAACAAGTGTTCCAAGTTTCAAAGCTTTATCTCAAAGGGTTATGTAAATAAGTGGACTTTAACAAAAACCTTAACCAAAAGTTCTAAGTTAAAAAGGGCCATAATTCTGACAAAATGCTTGACAGAGTTATGTACTCTTGCCTACAGATGGAGATTGTGATGGTGAACAAGTGTTCCAAGTTTAAAGCTTTATCTCAAAGGGTTTTGTAAATAAGTGGACTTTAACAAAAACCTTAACCAAATGTTCTAAGTTAAAAAGGGCCATAATTCTGTCAAATTACGTGACATAGTTATGTACTCTTGCCTATAGATGAAGATTGTGGTGGTGAACAAGTGTTCCAAGTATCAAAGCTTTATTCCAAAGGTAAGAGGCAAAAATTTGACTTTAACAAAAACTTTAACCAAAAAGTCTAAGTTAAAAAGGGCCATAATTCTGTCAAAATGCTTGACAAAGTTACGTACTCTTGCCTACAGATAAGGTTTGTGATGGTGAACAAGTGTTCCAAGTTTAAAAGCTGTATCTCAAAGGGTTATGTAAATAAGTGGACTTTAACAAAAACCTTAACCAAAAGTTCTAAGTCAAAAAGGGCCATAATTCTGCCAAAATGCTTGACAGAGTTATGAACTCTTGCCTACAGGTAAAGATTGTGGTGGTGAACAAGTGTTCTAAGTTTCAAAGCTTTATTCCAAAGGTTAGAGGCAAAAAGTGGACTTTAACAAAAACCTTAACCAAAGTGTGACGCCGACGCCGGGGCGAGTAGGATAGCTCCATTATTCTTCGAATAGTCGAGCTAAAAATCTACCTGTGTTGTAGAACAGTGATCCAGATAAGACTATGTTCATGCAAAGCTATGGTTTGGCGCCACAAAGGCTAATAAAAAACCCTCAACCTCCATACCCCTTTTGATTACTTTTTAATGGAAAAGAAAACATTTTGTGTGTGTGTGTGTTTTATCTTGACCTTCTGCATTCTATGGGCAAAATTATTATTACAGTTGTAAACAGTTTGGATCTAGATCCAAACTTTCAACACTTAAACCCTTTCATCCATAGTTTTTTCAGTACTGAAGACTGCTGGTTGCTTAAAGGAGGCTAAAAGTTAAGCAGATTTATCCTTTAGGAGCATTCTGCCTTACTTTCAGTCTGCTTTAAGCTATCATCTGCTAGGATATACATGTAGTAAATTATGTCTTACTGTGCATATTCATGCTATATAAAGTTGAACTATTTTCTCGAGCAGAGGAATAAATTAAATGTATTAAAATGAGCATCTATGGAGTAAAGGGTTAATGATTGTTGCAGATGACACTTTTGGCAGAAAATAATTATTACTATAGCAAACAAGAGGTTAGCTTAGCATAATAAGCAAATTAAATACATAAACTGACTTTCATCTATTTCAGTTCAGATGGAACTCAGCTTCATTTTGCAAAGTCACAGTGGATGAAATTCTGGCCATTGAGGCAGACCTTGATATCAGTGATGTTGATGATAGCACAGAAGACTTTGATAGTGAATTTGATGATATTATAAAAGGTATTGACGACATGCAGAATGAATCTGTAGATTTGCCAAATGATCTTGACCTGGATAAGATTTTGGAAGATATTCAATGTGAACATGTTGTTACAACTATGCAATACAATACAAATAAAATACTTCGTGAAATCAATAAGGAAAAACTGACGAAATACTCCAAAATTGAATATTCAAAAATGTTGTCATTCATTTAAGCACACCATAGTGACTCAGAAGCTGTACCAGCACACAAGCAAACTGAATTCTACAGGAATGTTCATGTCTATCAAACTAGCGCTGAGTTTCGGATGAACTGTCTTTCCTTTTTTGACGAAACACAATTCATGGAGGAGCATTTGCATGTGTGCATAAATGTTTCAAATGCAATACGTAGATATGTTTTGAGGAAAAAGGTTGAACTTCTTGCAATGTCAAGCAGGAAAACTACTTCTAGAACAGTTACTGATACCTCACATGCACGTGTTAGATATGTTGGGGGTTACTGCATAGCAAAGGTGCATTACAAATATATTCTAAAAAAGAAAACTAATATGTACAAAACAGATAAAGCAGGTCAGGCTGTGTACGCAGAAGCAGTTAGGTGCGCTAGTATATTAGACGGACTGAAGATACAAGAACAGCAGATTTTAGCTACAACTAGTTTGCCAGAATCCCTAGTAGATGTCAGTAGAAGACAACAAAAAAACAGATTTCTCACCAATATTTCTGATCCACTCTTCCAGTTCTTTCGTCAGCTGACAGAAATATGTTTACAAATATTAGTGGATGAAAATATGAATAAGTATGGTGAAAATATGTTTGAACACACAAGGAAAGACATAATGAAAAATGAAGAATTGGGCAAGAACGAAGTTGTGAAACAAACTGAGAATTATTCAGTATGTGTTGTTGAAAATCCAGTTCCTGAAAATGAATTTGAACAGTCCATTGAACTAATATATACCAAAGTGATCAAGATGTTTCTTATGGTAATGTTTAATCAGTTCCGCAAAAATGTACTAGAAAGTTTTCAGATACAGAAAAAAATGTCTCACAGGAAGCAAATTTTAGTGTCATCAAAACCTAAACACTCAACAGACAGTGCTCCTAAACGCTCATCTCGAAAAAGGAAAATTTCTTCTGCTGAAACATTTGTTACACTAGAGGGTGAAGCTCCTGACCTTAATCCAGAAAATGTTGCTGGACCCTCTGGACTACAACTTATTCCAGAGAATGATGCACCATCTGGACTGCAACAAATTCCAGAAAATGTTGCTGGACCCTCTGGATCCCAACAGAATGTGGATGACAATGTTGACCAAGTAATATGTGTAATTTGCAAAAAGACACAAAATATATAAAAGGCGTGGAGGAACAGGATTGGATACAGTGTGATGCATGTGATGGCTGGTTGCGGTCTTAAGCATCATAAGAAATGGGAAAAGGCTAAAAAAATCACAGTTTTATTGTAAAATCTGTGATTAAATCATCCTGCAAGACTAATGTAAATGATGAAATTTAAGTATAATTGTTTAAATTGTTGACTATACTTTACTTACCAAGTAATAAGCGCCATCTTCTGTGTCTGTACGTTTTTAAATAACGATATTTTAAATAAAATATCAACTTCAAATAACCCGCCCAACAAAAACTCCGATGTACGATAATATTAGAGGATATCCGCATGGGACACACCTCCACGTCCTTCACCTTTGCAAGCGTCTCGATGATCGTGACAATTTCATGACTGTGTGAAATTTAAACGTCAAAAAGGATAATTCTTCCCAAAATAAAGTCAAGCTACGCCGTTGAGTTAAGGTAATATGTTTAAAACAACGTTTATTACTGATATGTTACAGAATTTGTTTGGTAAGCGGCGAGTATATGTAGTTTCACTCTCGGCAAATGTAATTTTCGGGTCTATCAGATCGGAGCCGACCAACTTGTTTTGAGAACTAGAGGCCCGTTTTCAAATGAATTTGTCGTACAATGGTGGTTTCGTTTGATTACATATTTCGAGGCATCCCTCCCACGAAATATAAGCCATAGTTTTGGAGAATACACGGAATATTGACAAAGTTATGGCACTTTTAGTGGCCGCATGTCAATTTTCAGTGCTCAGAGATACCTACCTTGTTATTATATTATATTGATGTGAAATTATTTTTTTCAGTTTACTTCAAAATTTCGTGTTATGGTATTTTGACAATATTTTGACATGTTTGAGATTATTTTTACCAATATCTTTCTGTGAGGTTGCAGAGGGGGATAGCAGATGGGCGGGTAGGGGGTAGCACACGACAAACATCTTTGGTGTTCACAGATCTATAGGTCCACCAGATTTGGATAAGCCAGAAGTAGATATATTTGTTTAAACTTTGAAGGGTACACTTTTTTATTCCCTGTTGACGAGACTCAGTGGGGCATTATATGCTTTGCACATGTCCGCCCGTGTGACACGTTTTTACGTGGGGTTGGTTGTCATTTTTTCCAAGTGTTATATGTCTGTAATTTCTATACGTATACACATGAACATTCACGCTATCATTTGACACCCAACAAATGCTGCCCGCAAGCTGAAGGTCAAGGTCAAATTACTTTGAATTTTTACGTGCAGTTTGTCACGGTTTTTCATTGTCTTATATCTCACTAACTACTATAGTTGTTGGCATTGAATAGCATATACAAATTGAACACCATCAATACTTTCATTGTGCACCCACCCCATGATGCCCGCATGCCCAAGATCAAATGACTTAGGAATTTTACGTGCAGCTAGGCAAGCATCAATACGGGGGCATCGCTGTCTTACTGGCACAATTTTCTAGTTTAATACTGTTTTGGATTTTTGTGTAGCTGTTACAGAAAAATACTCTTACACCAGATGCCACATCGTAATTAGTAATGGCTTAACAGCAGCAACGTTACTAATTGAACGTCTTTTAGACATGAAAGGCGGCTAAACGACTAGTCTGTTTTTGTTGAAAAATGTTTTGATATTTTCTTTGTTTTGTGTACATTCTACATTTTATTCAAGGGGAACATTGTCATGCTCAAGTGGAACAGTAACAAAGAGAGGTTCATCATCATTTTGAACAGGTTGAATTGGTTCAACTGAGCTGGCTAGTGGTTCTACACTTTGATCAGTTGCCTGGCTGGATTTACTGTTTGCTGCTGCATATTACAGTACAAGCTCCACTGACGTTTTGTTTTCCACGGTCCATCGCAATGCGGACAAGGTATTTTTGTCCACGCTGATCTGCAGTCTTCCGAAATCCATCACGGGTTGTGATGGTCTCACCGGCACTCGTCGCCGGGCGCATCACGGGGTGTGTTGAGTTGGCGATGGTGTCTCACCAGTGGCACTTGTCGCCAGGCGTGATCGTTAGTTTAAACATATTTTATTCCATATAATGTTTGGAATGGGGTCGGGCCACAAGTTCTGACAACATTAGAAACGGCCCTCCCCCTACAAATCTTTTCCAATTTACATTCAATGGCGGTAGTGTATAAATAATGTCAAATATAAACAAACAATATATATATAGAGAGAGAGGAGAGACAAAGAATGTGTGAGAGAGAAAGAGAGAGAGATAAAGAAGAGAGATTGCGGATTGTGATCAAAGGCCGGAGAAAGCAAAGTTTGAGGTAACCAATAATCATATATGCTAACATGTAATATCCTGGTAAATCTTAAATGTTGTTAGTAGTCAAATATTATCGACGTTACTAAGAGAAGAAAATCTTCCTGTTTGCTTTATAAAGCAATGGACAGCAGCAAATACAGTTTTATTATCCTCATCAGAAAAATCGTTTTTTCCAAATAAAAGCGTGTCTATATTTAGTGGATGGTAATTATGTGTTTTATAAAATAATGCTATTCTCTGATTCTGGAAAATCTGCAGTGGAAAAAATAATGAACGGCATCTTCAACATCATCAGTACATTCACAAATTGGAGTTTGACTTATGTGGTTAATAAAAAGATCATTGTTTAAGTTACTGCAATTATTTCTGATTCGAGCATGTATAACTGATAAATACCTATTGCCATAAAAGTAATAAGAAGGAATAATCTGATACCCTGATTCTTTACGTAAAGTACTTTTGAAAGAAGTGAAACTATCTAAATTCCTTAAATCACGGTTACAGTTGTTCCAGAGAAGTACTGAGGACGGAATGCAAGATCTTTTTGAGATGGACGTTCGAAATGGTGGCAACATATAATCAGCTCTGTTTCTCAAAGGATAACGAGTTTCTTCTACTACAGTCGGTGGTACTAAATCGTTAATATATGGTGGAACTATATCATGAAAAACTTTATACATAAAACAGAGTTTTTGAGTTTTGCGGCGACTAGATAAAGATTCCCATCCACATTCGCGATATAAGTTTTCTAATGCGACTGATCTAGTGAGACCTGTTACTATTCGTGCTGCCTCGTTCTGAAGTTTTTCCAAGGTATCGGAGCAATTCTCTGAGCAGCCATCCCAAACAATAGAGGCATACTCAAGTATAGGTCTGACATATGATATATAGATTTGATTTAAAGATTTTCTATTTAATGTGAATTTCAATTTTTTCATAATACCTATAGTTTTGGATGCTGATTGCAAAATATTATCGATATGACTATTCCAATTACCAGTTGCATTCAAAGTAACTCCAAGGTGCTTATGATTTTCTACAAATTTCACAGGTGTGTTCTCAAAAACTATATCTGGTGGTTTATCATAGCTTTTAAGTGTGAACAACATCGCTTCAGTTTTGTTAGGGTTAAAATCAACGAGCCAGGTGTTGGCCCATACAGTTATTAAACTAAGATCATGATTGATAATACCTTCTATATCATTTAATGATGATGCCGAGTAGTACAGAGAGCTATCATCTGCAAATAATCTAGTTAAACTTAACAAAGAATTTGAAATATCATTGACATAGATTAAAAATAATAGAGGTCCTAACACTGAGCCTTGGGGTACTCCTGCAGATATAGACTTGGCTGATGAGACTAACGAACGCAAAATAACGTTTTGTTTTCTGTGACTTAAGTAGTTTGTTAACCAATTTATAAGTCTTCCATTTATACCATTTTGTTTTAATTTGAAAATAACCCCCTTATGCCATACACGATCAAATGCTTTGATATATCACAGAAAATCATACAAGAGGATTGCTTATTGTCAAAGGACTGGCAAATGTGGTGAAATATATCAATAAGTTGAAGCACTGTTGAGTGTTTTGGAAGAAATCCTGATTGGTATTTATAAAGTAAATTATTATCATGAAAAAAATTATACATATGTTTAAAGACCACTCTTTCTAATAATTTACCACAACAACTAAGAAGAGAAACAGGTCGATAATTTGACGGTAGAGATTTGTCGCCCTTTTTAAAAAGTGGCACAACATTAGCCAGTTTCCAAGAGTCTGGGAAAACCCCTTCCTTTAAAGACCTGTTGAAAAGTATGGTTAAAGGTTTCGAAATAGATTTAACAACCCCCTTAAGCATTCTGTGTGATATTAAATCTGGTCCTGATGCCTTGTTCGTTGCTAACGATCTAATGAGATCTTCAACTTCGGATTCAACTATAATGATTTCTGATAAACTATTTGAAGTTTTTACAGTGAATTGAGGCAGAACAGCGTTTTCATCCCTTACACTAGCAATTGAAACAAAGTAGTTATTTAAGCAGTTAGCCTTTTCTTGATCTGATGTAAAATATAAAAGTTCCCCTGTACTCCGTGATCGTTATCACCGCAGGTCGTGATGGTATCATCGTGGACCACGATGTACCACTGCGGATCGCGCTGGTCCTTACCTGGATTGATATTTATATCCTTCAACAATTTTCACAGCCTTTCTTTCAGGTTACATGTACACACACATGGTTCTTTTCTGCAAAATACGGGTGCGATATTCTAGTATGTTTTCGGTTTCAATTATTTGTTCAAAACAAGATTTGTTTTATATAGAAACACGGTACACCCGTTAAACAAAACACACACACACAATAAGTTACTAGGATTTGTATACGTACATACCCATTACATTGTTAGTGCATTCATCTGTATTTCGACTCCGATTGAGGTTCCGATTCTAATTCCTAATCGATTGTGTTTTCAGTTTCACATCAGTCTAAATCTTATTTATCAGATATCTGGAAACGACCAACAAAATATATTGATTCTGTTATTAGAAAAGTCCACACTAGTCTTCTTATTATTCCTGTATATATCTATATAATTGTTTCGGTGGCAGGCGAAAGAATTGAGGGATTTTATAAACTAAATGCATCTAATATCAATCACCTCGAACTTTCAGCCAGATGAGTTGTAAAGTTAGAATTTTTCTCTATTATTGGTCTTGGTTCGGCGGCCTGAATTGTACGTTTTAACCGGTTTCAATAGTCGTTTGAATGATACATGTATGGTTGTTTTATTAAGCTTAGTGCTTAATATTTTACTGTGTACATGCTTTGTCTGTCTGCTTGATACACATGTACTGCATATTTAGATGCTGCTCAATCGATTTACTGACATGATGTACATGTGTCCTATAGATGAAAAAAGATAATCCTTTTTTTCTAAATACGTAGATATAGGTGTAAGTCAGTTTTGGTTCTGATTTGATGAGATACTTGGACGTCTGGTCTTGATCTAAACTGTTGATAATGTCATGGCATTCGAATTCTGGGAGTGAAGGGACATACGAATTAAATTAATGTTATTAAAGAAGAGAGTACATGTACGTGATTTATCTTAACCTCAAACCACGGCACTCGTCCACCCACGTTCTTTCGTTAAACGGATATGTCCGAACCAAAGTTTCGCCTGCTTAAAATCCATGACCAATTCCTTATTTGGAAAAAGGTCACAATGTTCCGATTGTAAGTTGTATTTACTATTAAACCCTTCGATATCAAACCTGAAAACTAATGTTTGCAAACAGTTTTGGTCCTGATCAGACGCCGCGTCTGATAAGGATCTAAACTGATTGACACTCATGTCAATGTTAAGTAAAAAAAATACCATAAAATTCGAAGTTTTTATAAAGAAAAGTAGATGAAACATTTAAGCAGACAATGCATTGGCAGTGACTGTGTTAAACGGAGTATTACGCCATAATGGCAGTGAAGGGGTTTATAGCATACAGTACAACATCTCCACAAAGACCTCCTTTCAACATTTCAAATGAATCCCAAAAACTAACAGTGGAACCTCTCCAATCGGTACAAATAAAATGTCGGTTTTAAGGCAGGTGGCCGCTTAATGCAGGATAAAAATACTGTCCTGTATTAAGCAGCCACCTGTATTCAAAAGATCCCAGGTATGCTTTACTGAGCTGTCTCTTGAGAGATTTGCCATAAAATTAACCTCCGATGAGCAACAACCTCTGCAATGGCAATACAGTAGTTCATATCCTCCAGAGTGTTACTTTGCAGAGGTTATACTGTAGCTATCATTTATTAATACATATAGCAAAATACGTCTCTCATACGCCAAATGTCTTTCTTTTAAACGGACATTTCTTAATTTAGATGCAAATTGCTACTTTTAAAGTTAACGGGTGGTCTATTATCCGATGCTTTAAAAATGTAACTGATTCTGATAATAACAAAATTACTGCAAAACCTTCTGAAACGTACCCTGTGACTATTCCGAGAAAAATGACCTGATGAGAGAGGTTCTCAAACCGGTATAGCTAAGTAAAACAACCATTCAAAACAGCTGAATTGACTGTCATTTTAAAAAGGCGGCAACTAAACACAGGATAGCCGCAAAAACGGTTTAGAAAGAGTCTCGCTTAAGGGGCGATTGTAAGTTGATTTGACAGTCGTTTAAAACAGATGGGAGCTAATTGCAGAATTGAAGTAATTTAGAAAGTTCCTTACTCTTTCTGCATTACCATTGTCCTGTATAATCAACCATCTATTTTAAAGCAATGTAGGATTTTTCTTTTTATCCTTTGTGAGCAAGTAGAACAAGTAAAATAGAAAAATTGAAGAGGGAAAATATCCGTCCTGTCTAAAATACCGGGGGGGGGGGGCAAATGTCCGCCTAGGCCAAAAGAGTAAGAGGCAAGTGTCCGCCCAGGCCGAAATAGGGGGAGGTCGAGGGACAAATGTCCGTATACCATATAAATTACCAGCTGAACTCTGTACAAAACGATCCCTTGATCTGGCCTTTCTTTAAAATGGGAGATATTCTTTGTTTGTTGGACATGCCTGATTTGTCGAATAATGTAGATCAACAGTATTTAAAATTTTAATTCTCGTTTTATTTTAACAAGATCTAGATATTAAAATATAGTCTCATGGCGTTCATTTGTGTGTTGTAAAGTATCTTTCTGGATACTGTACAGTACCGTAGAAGATCTAGTAAAAGTATTTTAGAATAGATCTAGATCATATCCATCTAAACTATCTTTAGAACTAGAATTCAGATTGTCACTTTTTAAAAAATAGATCTAAATCGTTGGGGTTTAATTATGCTTAGCCATATAGATCTAATTGGTCAAAACAGTTATCTTTTATTTTTTCGGGAAGCTGTTTAACAAATCATAGCTTTACATTGTTTGGTAGTACATGTACTTACTGTTTCAGTAGAATCATTCCAGTTACGTAATAATTCATAACTGTGTTAATAAGACGTGTTTGATAGATGGCAGTTATGTGAGCACTGACCCTTGTCCCCTGCTGAGACATTAGGGGATTTACTGACCATCTGGCACCTTTGATCGATACTATTTTCCTCGGTCTAGTAAGTAAATTAGTAGTATATTGTGTCCTGGCACGGTCGAACCTCACTCAACACGGAACAGAATTCACTAATTTAGGTACTACATGTATGTTGTTATTGACGCTTCTCATGGCACAACCATATTGCCTGATGCATTATGGGTTGTTTACATATTATGTCACTAAGGAAAACATCGTCCAATTGTGTACTATATGTCAAAAATGCCGAAAAGGAAGGCCGAAGCCACTTATACACCTATAGTAATTGTTAAAGTCAAATGTATCATATGTTTCAAAAGGGGTCTTCAATTTGAAATATTTCTTAGAATAAGTTCAACCGTTTAACGGCTAAATGGTCAAAACGATCACTTTCGTTCTAAAAATGATCGGCTTCGACCACCTCTTTGATCACCTCTTGGATAATGTTTGGTTAAATCGACCATTGATCACTTTCTGGACCATTTTCTTTGATCGATTTTTTCCGCAGAGTATAAAAGGGGGTGAAAATCGTTCGAAAGAGGAGACGAAACAAAATCTTTAAAGTGAACAACACGTATAAGACCTTTTTGAGGCAGAATTATTCATTCATCTGGTAAAATTTAATGCAAGCCTTTCAAATCACATACACTGAAGTAAAATAGTAACAAAATCCTTTGACAGAATATATTACATGAACTTTTATTCGAGTAGTTTACGGTAAAATCCTACATAATCAACGGATTTGGCTACTAACGTTACAAAAATCTATTCCTTCGGCTTCATTTTATTAAATCCATAGATCTTGATGCAGATGTGCGCTGCTACGGTTATTTGTAGATATACAGAAGATGTTTTGATGTTTCATAATCGGTCTATGCATAGAGAAAAGTAACAAAAACAGAACTACTTTGAATTGACAGTTGTTGTTTTACTGTCTCCCATCCAGTTACTGATCTGATTAATATCTGCTGATCTAGATCTCAGAACCACAAAGCTCACTTCAGACCAGATCATTGAACGTGCCTTGCGGGCACAAAAGGACAAGGTTCACGAAGGCTATATATGGCCCAAGAAATTGATAAAAAATAAACCGTTTTTTAGAGAAAGAGTTTGCTGTTATTTTGGAAGTGTTATATCTTATTTTCATCACTGTATAACAATAAAACGATATAATTGCATTTTATCCTGATTTTTGTAGGTTCAAATGTACCCTTATCCCTGTAATTTTGAGTTTTTCCAGTATTTTTGCCTGTTTATGATCAATTTTCACATGGGCCCCAAGCCTCGCCAGAAACAAAATTTTCAGTAAGCAAACTTCTGTAAACAAACATTGATTTGTGAAAAAATCTCGGTTGGCGACGCTTGGGGCCCATATGAAAATTGAAAAAGAAGCTGGAAAAAATACTGCTCCCGGAGATTTGCTCTCACAATGGACTCGTATCCATAACATTGGAACTTTTCCTCAATCTTTTTATTATCAGGTCCGAGAAAATACAATAATGGACGTGTATACATATATAAAATATAATTAATTCACTTTGTTAAGAAAAAGTGATGTGATATACGCAACTGGTCATTTTTACGGAAGTTTTCTTCCGAACTTGCGAGACGAGTAGAGATGCAGACGGCGTCCATAGAAACGTTTGCCTGTGGTATTCACTTTCGTCATAAAAGATGACTCACTGCTAGAAAGGTAGGCTATTTAGTTATCTGATTTACAGTATTTTATTTATTTATTTGCAGTTTCTTAAATGAAATGTGTCATAAATGAAATAATGTTGGAAGTTGTTTGTCGTCGCTATACACTGGACATCGCAACATTTCGGACTGTTCTATTTTTAGACTTAAAGATTGCATTGTCAGCATGGAAGTTTAATTCGTGATTTGCAAAGGAATAGAATAATGTTTCCAGATTATTGAGAAAAATAAACCCTTGTGTGGTATGCACGTTTTTCGTTGTTTTTTATTTTTTAAAATAAATATGTGATATTTGTCAAGTGAAATTAACACAAGTGACAGTGGTGCAGTGGATGTAACGTTAGCCTATAGAACGAGCGATCCGAGTTCGAAACTCACGATAGCCAAATCTTTTTTTCCTTCCCTATTGTGTACTTATGCTACAGTATTAATATGCCTTTATTTTTATTTTTCAGTATGGCTGGAGGAAACAGAAGGGGTTTCAAATGTGTAGTTTGTAAAAAGAGGACGAAGCCAAAAGAAAGAAGACCTATACATGTATCATTAAAACAAAAGCTGAAAATTAATATTGATCATAGTGATAGACACATTTATAATAGATCTATACAATCTAGTGAAAGTCGTAGAGGAGAAAATGACACGGACAAAGTAAAAGATCCCACATTTATACCACCTCTGTCACAAACTCACATTGAATATCATCTAACCAGACCTCCATCTGTAAGTCTCAGGATAAAATCAACTCCAAAGACACATTCACGATGTTTAGTGTGCAAACGACAAGGGCCTAAATTAATTGTTGTTCCATCTAGTGCTAGAATTTCAGCATTCATTGACTATGGTGTTCTTATATATACAGGGAGTAGGTGCTGCCCAGGCCATATAGAAAATAAAAAACTATTGCCAGGAACAATTGACTCTATATCTACATGCAGCAATACATATCTCAACAGAAGCACTATTTTGGCATTGCTTAATAGCATGAGAGATATATGCAACAGAATTAATGATAGGCTTGACTTTGAGGCTTTGAAAGAAAATGAATATTTGGATTTGACAGGTTTGCAAATGTGTGATTTTTATGACATTTGTCACACCCTGGAGGGGAAAATTAGAAACACTCCTGTTAGATCTCTTTTTACAACAGTTGGATTGTTCTTCCTGAAGCTTAAGTCAGGTATGTCAAATAAACTTATTGCTACCGTGTTTGGTATAACACGCTCCAGTGTCCGCAGAGCCATAACATCTGTGAGACAGGCACTTGTGCTTTACTTTGTACCCAACCACCTTGGTTTGTCTCGCACATCAAGAGAGGAAATTATAACAAAACATACAACACCACTTGCACAAGCCTTATTTGAAGGAGCTGTTGATGAGTCAGGCGATATTCCGAAAATGATATTATTGCTGGACGGAACTTACATTTATATTCAAAAAAGTAATAACTTTCTATTCCAACGTAGATCGTTCAGCCTTCATAAAGGCAAGCCATTAGTTAAACCCATGGTAGTTGTAACAACTACTGGATATTTTATAACAATTGTTGGACCATTCTTTGCTGATGCCAAAAATAGTGATGCAAAGATACTGAACCATATGCTGCTTACAAACGTTGAAAATATAAAATCATTTGTGCAGCCAGAGACTCAATAATGCTCCTCGAAGATCTGGGAATAAAGGCGGAAATGCCATCCTTCCTTGCGAAGGGGCAGTCCCAGTTGACTACAGATGATGCCAATTCCAGCAGACTGGTGACAAAGGTATGTAAGCCCTTCTATCCTTTACGTCTGGAATGTTTTAGTATTCACTAGTAATGGATACGGTAGAATCAGATATATTACAAGTTCATGAGCAAATACAACATAACCTGATCATATTACTCCTATAGAAGTCGTCTGATCTGGGTCTACTCTGTTTGAAAAGGCATGAACATCTGTTTATATGAAGAAATGTGTTTAAGAGGTTTTAAGGGTCATTAGTAGTAAACGTACTGTTAATTAATGCATTTATTAGGCACAGCTATATAGCCTTTTTAACCATTTCCTCAATAACTATCCCTTTCTACGCCTCTGCAAAAGTCACCCGTTGAAACCTTTGTGATAAATAGAGCATTTGCTCATATATGAGCAAATGCTCTATTTATCACAATAGTTTCAAAACTACAAAATTCTAAAATGTTCCTTTTCTCTGGTAAATGCTCCTTTCCAGTTGGATGTATTCAAAGTGGTTGGATCTAAAAATAGCATATGGAAGAATGGGTTAATATAAGTGTGATTAACATTGCAGGGTCACGTTCAGCTATGAAAGACAGTGTAAACAAAACGTGTTTAGCATTGTGGTAATATTTTAACAACACTTTGCTGTTTCAGATCCGGTGGATTGTAGAGTCAGCCAATGCAAGAATAAAACGCTGGAAGTATTTGGAGCGAGTTTTGCCCAATAACCAAGTGCCTTACATTGGTGACTATGTTAGAATAATATGTGCTGTTTGCAACAAATATTTACCTCCCCTTGCTACATACAGCAACAATCAGGAGGATTCACAAATTGCAGCCCACATGAAATACATGTCATCACAACCAAACACATTGCAAGCTTTTGTTGAAGAGCACAATCTGTTCCGGAGGACTGCAGTTTGGAAACAAATAGATCAAGCTGATCTGGGAGACTTTCCCCGGATGACAGAGGAACAAATCCGAGCGTTTACATGTGGTGTCTACCAATTAAAGCTTTCAAAAAGTTATGTTCAAGAGCATCTTGGTGGAAATTGTGACATTCATATCTACATGGATGATCACAATCTAATGCGAGTAAAACTTCAAATTAGACACATTTCATCAAAGATATATATGCTCTGGCTAAAATGTAATTCAACTGAAGTGTTATCCTGGTACTGTAAATGTCGTTCTGGTGCACGTGTAGTCGGTGTCTGTTCCCATATCGCGGCCATGGTTTGGTACCTTGGGTATGCACGATATAGATTCATGCCAGAAAAGATCGGCTTTCGAAATTGGGGTGCCAGTATAATGGACGCTGACCGGGTTCCTGAGGCAGTAGATTCGTCTGATTCTAGCAGTGAGGATGAAAACTAAAGCGAACCGTCAAATATTCATACTTGTTATTAGTTATGTTTTCTTATGAACTTACTGTTAAAGACTATTTGATTCCTGTTATCAGGAAACCGACCATAAGTCCATGCAGACAGTTTTGACTCATATCAGATGACTTGCCTTACACAAGGCAACTTGCCTAAGTCTACGTTGTTAGATTCTCATTTGTTAATCTGTTACTGTTAGTATTGTGGTTTTGTGTAGACCTCGGTTATATCTCATGTTGGAGAAGAAGACTAATTTTAGTCTATACTATGTAATGCCTTATAGTCTATTTCTTATAAATAAGTTATTGGAGTTTTTGCATTTGTACAATGGTTTGACTGAACGGGTTATTATGCAAGTACATTCTAGCAAAGTAATGCCATTTAGTCCTGTCTACACTAACGTTTCAGAGTGAAATAGCTCACCAGTGTTTAACTTAGTGTGAAATGATCAACCTTGCTAGATGAAATAATGATTCTGAACGACAAACAGTGCAGACCCTGATGAAATTGGTCTACACTGTTTGTAAATGACAGTACAAGCGTGTCCTGTATTCAAAGGGTTGAAACACTAGCAATATATTTATAGAAACGTTTGGTTGCTATGGCAATGGTCTCCATAATTTGTTGCCTTGACATTTTAAATATTTGCTTCTTTATATACTTTAATTACCGTTCTGGCTTTATTTTTTTTCTAAAGTGTGTGTGATTACATTTATCAATATATCTAATGTTTAATATTATATGAACATTTGTTGCTATGGTAATAACTAGAATAATTGTTAAACAGAATAAAAGAAAGAACATTTTTTAAACTTAAGTATAATTTTAAAACAACACTGGTGAAAATTCTATCATTACGTATGCACAATGCTGTATGAGGATGGAAATTATATTTTATTTGTATTATGAACATTTGTTGCTATGGTAATTACAAAAATGACTGTTAAACAGAAAAAAACATTTTTGAAACTTATATATCATTCTAAAACTACACCGGTGATTTTGTTTATTCTAAGAGAACACAATGATGTAAGAGAATGATAAATATAGTTTATTTTGTATTATGAACATTCGTTGCCATGGTAACTATAAGTATAATTGTTAAAAAATAGTTAAACAAAATAAAAGAAAGAACATTTTTGAGACTGAAATAACATTTTAAATCATCACTGGTGAAAATCTATCATTACGTATGCACAATGCTGTACGAGGATGATAATTATAGTTTATTTATATAATGAACATTCGTTGCTATGGTAATTACATGAATAATTGTTAAACAGAATTTTTTTTTTTTAAATTTAAATATCATTTGAGAACAACACTGGTGAAAATTGTGTGTATTTTTAGAGTATACAATGATGCAAGAGAATGATAATTATAGTTTATTTTGTATTATTAACATTCGTTGCCATGGTAATTATTAGTATAATTGTTAAACAGGAAAAAGAAATAGAGAATAATAGGTTAGTGCCGTAGATGGGACGCTTTATCCGACGAGGGGAGAAAACGTTGAGGCGAGGCTTGCCGAGCCTCAACTGTTTTCTCTCCGAGTCGGATAAAGGCGTCCCATCTACGACACTAACCTATTATTCGATTTATCCAGTCAATATAGTTAAATGTCTTTTTTATAGACTAATAACACTCTTGAAATAATTTACATTGAAAATGCAGTTTTTCGATCAACGGATCCCTCCCTTTTCACTTCCATTTAGACGTAAATAGATCTAATGAGCTACCGCAGAGGAATATAGTTTCGATACTTGTATTACTAGAAGGGAAACGTGGTTGAATTTGAAAAATAAGATGATTTGAATCGAGGGTCGATAAGTTATTTAAAACAGACATGATCTATATTCTTGGTCAAATTCGAGTTACAAACTTCGGAAAACCTTTTCTAAATTTTATTATCGAAATTTACCTCTCATTAGTAAATATAATTGCAATCTACGGACGTTACTGCGACAAGGCATTTCTCAACCAGAATTTTATGGGGATGTTATCTACAAACTTAGGAAAATTCGGGGTCATATCCATTTTCATGATTTGTTTATAAAACGCATTAAAAAATTTAAAAAGAAAGGTTATGATCCTATTATATTGCAACACACTGCATGTTTGGTTATCGACCCTTTTACAGTCGGTAGCTACGCTTCCCTCTTTGCTTGCGCGATGACAGGCCGAGGGTAGTACTCTATGATGGTATACTCTTAAACTTGGATACAGGAGGAGCTTACCAGACTCATGTATTATTTTTTCCCTGTCGTGCCCTTAACGGCTTACCTGCAGGTGCTCTGACTTCAGCAAAGTCATTGAGTACATATTTGACGGATTGTCACAGTTATTATGCTATGTTTTACATGTTGTCCTGTGTTCACCGTCGTCTATGTTGTGGGTAAGTCCAGCGGGGATACCTTTATTTACAATATTTGTAAAGCTAGGGTGACTTTGAGAGAAGTGTGAGGTTAGGACGTCCGTAAACCGGTTTAAACCCCCAGTGGTGTTTTTGCTGCTGACCGTGCCAAGGCGGTACTCTCTTTGTCACCCTTCCTTTTGTTTGCATTGCGTCTTTGTGCTTGTGGTTTGTTCATGTTGTGGAACGTTTGTCCCTGGTTCTTGTGTGTCTTTTGGTGTTTTCTGTGTTCATTTCGTGTGTGTGCGTGTGCGTTTGGGTGTGTGGTTGTGTGTGTGTGTGTGTGTCATGCTGTCTATCGGTGTTTTGGTGGTGGTTGCGTCTTGCATGTGGCTTTGCCTGCTTGACTTTACTACTTTTCCATTTATAAGCACAATAGTGTTGTTTGTGCAGTGTGGCGGCGGTGAAACGTCTCCCCGTACATCCAATCAATATTGTTTTCTTCCTCTTGCAGGAATTGCTCTACATTCAATGTGTTTCCTCATACCTTTACACCGTACTTTGCACTTCATGGTGGCTTCCGTACTCACCGACATATTGTGTGACTATTTTAATTTCCCTTTTAAGATTTGTGCCGTTTGCGTTTTCTCTAGTGCGACTTTACCTTATTTGTGTTTCTTCTTACTTTTTACCCATTCAATGTTTCACTATTCAATGTTTCATTCATATTCTTAGTCTTCTTTATTTTTGTCATAACCTCTGGTATGTTTTCTATTATTTTACACCACTTTTCGTTACATACGTATGTCGCTTTTTACAGAAGGGTGCTACAATTACTACACAAAATATGAATAGTCTCCCTAAACTCAAAATTAATAACTTAAACTTACACTCTGTGTCTTCCGTTCAGATTCCTCATAACCTGGCTAATTTCCAATCACTACAGCCGTCAGTTTGTATTAAACCTCTAAAATTGTCTTCTGCTTCATCTTTTCATGTTCCCTCTTCGGCTATTAGTAACATTTTTCATAATGGACCTAAAATCGTTTTGTCTCCTTTAAAGCAATCTATCATTCGTTATAGTAAAGTCCATCTAAATTCACATTATTTGAACAAAAGACATAGGGTGTATCCAATAATTACTAAGTGCAATAGTAAGAGGTGTATGTGTTGCAATTTCATTTCTACTAGATCAACAATTAAATCTCTTGTTAATGGTAGAGTGTTTAGTGTGAAGATTAATTCTGATTTAGACTGAAACTCATCTAATATTATATATGTTCTTACATGAAATGCGCCACGTTGTGGCATTCAATATGTAGGTCAGACAGGACGTTCTTTAAAAACTAGGTTTCGTGAACACAGTTACCATTGCCGGATCAAAAAAGTACGCAATTTTCTTTACCAGCATTTTCGTCATACAGGACATTCTTTCAAATATGTTTCGGTTCAACCAGTAGAACAAATTTATTATGATTCTAAAACTACTGGTAGTTTAAAATCTAAAGCTCGTTTCATCACAGAGCTAGACTGGATAAAGAAATTACAAACACCTTTTCCTTTAGGCCTTAATGATAACATTTTCCAAAGCGGCAATATTTCTAAAGATCCAAGTATCGACATTTTCTCTATATTTTCTATTCGAAAACGTAAAAGTAGATCACATGGCAGACGTAGAAATGGTAATATTAAGCGTAAATTACGTCGTAATATGTCTATTCATGATTTACATACTATTCTAAAACAAACTGGTAAACATTCTATGTTATCTTGTTTATCGTCTTTACCCTTTTCCTGTCTTAAGTCAATAGACGAAGAGGCTGATAAAATCTATATGCGTACAGATCCGTTAATTAATACTGCCTCACTTATACAAAGTTACACACAGCATGTTCTTCGTCCACGTATTGATAAAGAATCTGAACATAAAAGACATTTTCTGAAACTTCAGTTCCTAAATAAAGGTATCGATTTTATTGATATTCAAAGTATATTTCGTGATAAGAATGTAATCGATGCTATTCCCAAATATTTCATCAACTCTGAATCACCTATCATCTGTTATAAATATAATAAACCTATTAGAAATGTTATTTTGAACTACAATAAAATTGTCTCTGACTTAAATATTGATGTTAATACCCCTATTTCTTGAGATTGTAGCATTTCTAGCTTTTGCTATAAACCAGTTGGTCATGTCATTACTGGTAATTTTGATATCATTAAGGATAAACGTCTCAGGACCCTCCTAACTAAAGGACCTAAATATAGATTACCTTCCCTTATTGATTTTGACGCTTGTCGAACTCATATTGCGGAAGCTATTCAAGAATTCTGCATCAAATGGTGTCGACGAGAACATGCTGATGTTAATGCCCTTTTGGATTGGAAGAAATGTATTTTCGATATTATTGATACACGAATAACTTTTTACAAATCAAATAACCATCTTTTACCACCTCGACCTAGAGTTACATTTCGCTACTTGAAGAAAAACATTTCTAATTTTCATTCAGATTATGTTCTTGTTCCTGCTGACAAGGCATCAAACAATGTAATCATTATTTGAAGATTGTATTATGTTGATGTTTTAAAGAAGGAGCTAACTGATTCAAAAACTTATATAACAGTTCAAACACCTGAAAAAGATATAGTCTCGGAACATGTAAAAATGTGCAATGATTTTAAGTCTGGTCCTAACATAAAACAACATAAACTTTCTACTTTGTACTGGATTCCGAAACTACATAAAAACCCTTATAAGTCGCGTTTTATTGCCAACTCTAGCTGTTGTACCACTACTAAATTATCTATACTTTTGACGTCCTGTCTTACTACGATCAAAGAACATGTTAAACGCTACTGTGATAAAATATATGAAAATTCTGGTATTAATGTTTTTTGGTCCATAAAAAATTCAAATGATGTTTTAACAAAACTTGAAAATGAACAGTATAACATTTCTTTACTGAGCTCTTATGATTTCTCTACACTCTATACTACTCTACCTCACCATCTTATAAAGGATAGACTTATTAAATTAATAGAAAAAACCTTTGCCAGAGAAAACAAAATGTTCATTGCTTGTAATGTTCAACGTTCATTCTTTTCGAATTCAGAAGTTGAACATTACACAATGTGGACTTGCCTTGATGTTTGTAGATCTCTTACCTTTCTTTTAGATAATATATTTGTGCGTTATGGAGATACCATATATCGTCAAGTTGTTGGTATACCCATGGGTACAAATTGTGCCCCTCTTGTTGCAGATTTGTTTACGTATTGCTACGAGAGGGATTTTATGCTTAGCTTAAAACCTGATACACAGACCGATATTGTTAATGCTTTTAATAAAACGTCAAGGTATTTAGACGATATTTTGAATTTAGATAATCCTTATTTTGATACTATGGTTTCTTCAATCTACCCAAAAGAACTGTCTTTAAACAAAGCTAATCAATCTGACATTAATGCTTCATTTCTAGATTTGAATCTTTCAATTACAAATGATAAAGTTTCGTCCAAAGTATACGATAAAAGAGAAGATTTTAATTTTAAAATTGTTAATTATCCTTTTCTAGATGGGGATGTGCCACGTTCTACATCTTATGGTGTTTATATTTCTCAACTTATTAGGTTTGCCCGAGCCTGTTCTTTGCTTGAAGATTTTAACAGACGTAATTTAGTTATAACAGATAAACTTCTTAAGCAAGGTTACAGATATCACAAACTTCGGAAAACCTTTTCTAAATTTTATTATCGAAATTTACCTCTCATTAGTAAATATAATTGCAATCTACGGACGTTACTGCGACAAGGCATTTCTCAACCAGAATTTTATGGGGATGTTATCTACAAACTTAGGAAAATTCGGGGTCATATCCATTTTCATGATTTGTTTATAAAACGCATTAAAAAATTTAAAAAGAAAGGTTATGATCCTATTATATTGCAACACACTGCATGTTTGGTTATCGACCCTTTTACAGTCGGTAGCTACGCTTCCCTCTTTGCTTGCGCGATGACAGGCCGAGGGTAGTACTCTATGATGGTATACTCTTAAACTTGGATACAGGAGGAGCTTACCAGACTCATGTATTATTTTTTCCCTGTCGTGCCCTTAACGGCTTACCTGCAGGTGCTCTGACTTCAGCAAAGTCATTGAGTACATATTTGACGGATTGTCACAGTTATTATGCTATGTTTTACATGTTGTCCTGTGTTCACCGTCGTCTATGTTGTGGGTAAGTCCAGCGGGGATACCTTTATTTACAATATTTGTAAAGCTAGGGTGACTTTGAGAAAAGTGTGAGGTTAGGACGTCCGTAAACCGGTTTAAACCCCCAGTGGTGTTTTTGCTGCTGACCGTGCCAAGGCGGTACTCTCTTTGTCACCCTTCCTTTTGTTTGCATTGCGTCTTTGTGCTTGTGGTTTGTTCATGTTGTGGAACGTTTGTCCCTGGTTCTTGTGTGTCTTTTGGTGTTTTCTGTGTTCATTTCGTGTGTGTGCGTGTGCGTTTGGGTGTGTGGTTGTGTGTGTGTCATGCTGTCTATCGGTGTTTTGGTGGTGGTTGCGTCTTGCATGTGGCTTTGCCTGCTTGACTTTACTACTTTTCCATTTACGTAGTCTCGGTTTCTATTTTTAGATTCTACCTAACGTCACTCAGAAATCGATGGAACTGAACAGGCTATATTTAGGTTTATGACTATCACCGCCCCTGTAAGAGTTTATCAATCAAATAATCATGAGAGTGAAAAGAAAACATTTACTATTTATCTGTCAATCTTTGCTTCCAGGTTTGATTTTATCAAAAACGGGTTTTACCAACGGTGGATTAAATTAATAAAAGTGATAAATCAACTTCATTTTGTATGTGGCCTCAGTGGCGTAATCGGTAAGGGCGACGTCTCTAGAGAGATTAGAATTTGTTTTTGTAGGATCAGGCGCGGGTTCGAATCCAGCTGTAGCCAATTATTTTTATTTTTTCTCATTTGAATAATTCTTCTGGTGACCAAATAGATCTGTTAGATCTATTCCATCAACATGTTTATGAATGTTTACAGAAAACTAAAATAGTTCCATGGTTATAGAATCATTACGCTTATCTACTAACCTAATAAACCTTCCACTACCGGAAGTAACCAAATAAACCTAAGTTTATTTGCACCCCCTTTATTATGTCACTAGAGAAGCCTGGTGACTGGATAAAACATTTCTGAAACTTAAATATCATTTCAAAACAACACTTGTGAAATTTCTATTGTTATGAACCTGCAATGCTCTAAGAGGATAATAGTTATAGTTTGCATGCATTTTTAAGACTGTGCAAGCACATGGTTGCCATGGCAACATGAGATGGCGAATCATTATAAAAATGACAAAAGTTGTTGATATATACTGTTGGCTATAAAGAGACCAAATTTGATGCGAATCTGAGTTTGGGCCATTTTTTACCCTTCGTGAACCATGTCCTTTATGGTGGCAGCGGTGGGATCTGATAAAAACTGTCAGATCCAGAGATACGAACTGTTAGCCTTATATTTAAGTATTTAATACGCTACCATGTATAGTCCGAGACCGGTAGACAGTGATGGCGTTATATTTTTTAACCCTTGTGCTGCCGCATCTCGCCGCAGAGAAAATCAACAGAGACCAATTTCTCCAACATTTGGACCGAGATCCAGTGCAAATATTGAACAAATAAATGAGAAACGAAGCCAAGTTTCCTCACCACGTTTTGCCTATGAAAGGGAAAACCCATACAGCTCACATCAAGAAAACACGGATCCGAAAAGAGTGTCTAGCATGTCTAGATCTAGTGCTAACCAAAACTCTCCACAAACAGCAAATGAGCTCCCAGCTTAATTCCATTAAATCCAATCAAATGAACTCCGAAATCAAAGAACACAACACTTCACCATTTTGTGAACAAATAATGACGTCACAACACCAGGAATGCACACGTCAAAGGCAAGGTCAAGATGTCACCGTTGTCCGTGATTTGAAACCATTGTCAGTAGGTTTGGACTTTCAGATGAGGAAAAATTAGACCAGCTTCTGCCAAGAATCGACGGCAAAGCAGCTGAATTTGTATTCACACAGTCCGAGCTGTTGTATAACTGTAGGGGTCTTATCAACGAGCTTAATTGCAGATTCAGACTTATTGAGACGTCTAGATATTTTGCTGCCAAATTCAGTAGGCGTTGTCAGAAAGTTGGTGAGACAGCCGAGGAATACGCCTCTGAGCTAATCTCCTATACGATAAAGCCCATGGGTACAGAGACGCCCGAACAAGAAACGAGGCCCTGGTACGTCGATTTTTGGATGGCCTCAGAGATGATCAAATTCGCATTTAGGTCGAGTATCATAAAGAGCCCGAGACCATTGACGAGGCTGTTTTTCATGTCGTGAATCTTATACAGACAAGAGGCCGACGTGACTACGAGAGGAGACCGTAAGAAAATACAAGGCGTCTAGAGCTAGAACAAGAGGGAAGCAACGGACCATCTGAAAGAAATTACAAGAGATGACAGGATGGTCAACAGTCCACAAATACAAATTCGTCTGCTCGAGATGTGATAGGTGAAAATGACACAAACTCAGTGCTAGAGCAGATAGTTGAAAGACTGGACAAAATAGAAAAGGCAAATAAACCACTTGGTCATACCAAAGGTAGGACGCCAAAAGACAACAGAGGTCGAAAAGAATGTTTTAATTGTCACAAAGTATGTCATTTTGCTAGGGAATGTCCAGACAAGCCTACATACCAGAAAAACGAGGGACGAGAGGAATGACACATCTGAAGAAATTTCTTTAATGGAAAAGTAGTAAAGTCAAGCAGGCAAAGCCACATGCAAGACGCAACCACCACCAAAACACCGATAGACAGCATAACACACACACACCCACACACGAAATGAACACAGAAAACACCAAAAGACACACAAGATCCAGGGACAAACGTTCCACAACATGAACAAACCACAAGCACAAAGACGCAAGGCAAACAAAAGGAAGGGTGACAAAGAGAGTACCGCCTTGGCACGGTCAGCAGCAAAAACACCACTGGGGGTTTAAACCGGTTTACGGACGTCCTAACCTCACACTTTTCTCAGTCACCCTAGCTTTACAAATATTGTAAATAAAGGTATCCCCGCTGGACTTACCCACAACATAGACGACGGTGAACACAGGACAACATGTAAAACATAGCATAATAACTGTGACAATCCGTCAAATATGTACTCAATGACTTTGCTGAAGTCAGATAAAGGACTAGCTCTTGCGGCTAAAGGGAGGTCCAACTTGATAGTGTAGCTGAAGGCCACAGTCAAGTCGTAGATGCTCACAACGATGATGTAGAAAAAGTAAGTGAAGGTCAACCGAAATGTAGAACAGACCTTTGCGATGGTATATATATAAAGGGGTCTGTAGAAGGGGTATCCGTTATTTTTACAATGGACACATGCGCTTCAAAAACAGTAATAAAGGTGTTTGACAAAATAGAGACCAATAGAAGGCCATGACTGGTAAAGTCTGCTTGTTTACGAGGAGCAGGGGGCATGCCTATTAAAGAGAAAGGGAAGGCAGAATTCATGCTAAGATTGGGTTCCTTAGAGGCTGTGGTAGCCGATATTGAAGATGAAGTACTGCTAGGGTATGATATCTTGGGTGGATCTGAAAAAAGGCAGCTGACATCTTACTGAGCAAGAACAAAATAGTCATAGGTTCAGTTGAGATACCAAGTTTCCAGATTTGCAAGAAAGGGCAAACTAGAAAAGTGGTTGTGGCAGATGATTTCAAAATACCAGGTCTCTCGGAGTCCCTCGTCGATGTGTATGTGGAAAGGGGAGAAGATGATGATGCTGATGTCAGAGCAGATTATCTGTTAGAGCCGAATGATAATTTCAAAGAGAGATACCCGCTGGTCATGGCGTCATCTTTGGTGAACATCAACAGAACGGCGACTTGCAAAGTGCGGATCCTGAATCCGTATACTTCAGAGGTTGATTTGAAACAAGATGAATGAAATCGGCATTGCCGAAAGAATAGAACGAATAGTTAGTGTTGTAGCAAATGGAGAAAATGAAGAAACGGGCATGGAAAGCATCCGCAGAATCAAAGTAGGTCTCAACAGGGATGGCATTGAGACAAGTACACTAAATAATATCAATGAGAGTGAGGTGCCAGATCATTTAAAAGTATTGTTTAAAAAATCAGCCAAGGGTAAAACTGAGTCACAACGTCAAGCGTTGGCTGGGCTCTTAGTGAAATATAAAGAAACATTTTCGAAAGATGAGTGGGACAATGGTTTAACTGATTTGGCGGAACATCCAATAAAAACAGGACACGCAAGTCCGGTAAAGCAAAGACCAAGAAGAGTTCCTCTAGCTCACGCTGATGAAGAAAGAAAAGCAATTGAGGACCTGCTCAAAAAGGGAGTTATTCAAAAAAGTTGTTCACCATGGGCAAGTCCAATTGTTTTGGTAAAAAAAGTCGGGAGCGATAAGACCCTGCGTTGACTACAGAAGAGTCAATAGCCTAGTGAACCCAGATGGGTTTCCGCTACCACGTATCCAGGATTGTCTAGATGCGGTTGCTGGATCCAGCCTATTCAGTAGTTTTGACCTGACAAGTGGGTACTTTCAGATTCCCCTTAAAAAGGAAGATATACCAAAAAGCGCATTCTGTTGTAAATTTGGACAATATGAGTTGACGCAAATGCCCTTTGGTTTAAAAGTGCTACCAGTACATTCCAAAGAACTATGGAGCTAGCGCTTCAGGGACTGCAGTGGATAACGTGTTTGGTGTACATTGATGATATATAATTGTGTATGCAGAAAACTTTGAGCAACATATCAGTAGAGTAGATAAAGTGCTCGATCGTATCAAATCTGCTGGGTTAAAGCTTAAGCCGGAAAAGTGCAATATGCTTCAAACTGAGGTGGTGTTCTTAGGGCATGTGGTTTCTAAGGAAGGTGTTTTTATGTCAAGAGCTGTGATACCTGTGCGTGCTGCAGACAAAACAAACACACCACGGGCACCTATGGGCAGAGTAAGTGCTGGCGCACCATGGGAAGTCTTGGCTATGGACTACACAGGTCCCTTTCCAATCACTAAACAAGGGAATAGATACATCCTTATCCTGACTGATCATTTCACGAAATATGTAGAAGTAATACCAGTGCCCAACCAAACAGCAGAAGACTGTTTCAAGAATAATAAATGACGTAAGTGCACGTTGGGGAACACCTATATCAATACATAGTGACCAATGTACTACATTCGAAAGTAAGAGTATTCAAAGAATTATGTCGTATTTTGCAAGTCAAGAAAACGCGAACCAGTGCAAGAAATCCTCAGTGCAATGGACAGGCAGAAAGGTTTAATAGGACGCTATTGAAGATGAGCATATCTGGTTGGAGAGCAAGATGAATGGGACCTAAACCTAGGCTTACTTGCTGGAGCCTACCGCGCGACCCCAAATGAAGCAACACAGCTCATGCCAAACCTGTTGACCATAGGGCATGAAGTCCGTCTTCTTGCAGATTTAGTATTTGATTATCGAAATAGTTTAGCTAAAGAATCTCCAAGTAGTAGCGAGTATGTACAGTCTCTGAAATCCAGGATGGAATTGGCTCACCGGATCGCAAGAAAACACCTTAATGCTAAAGCAAAAAGAAGTAAAGAATACTATGACAAGAGGCAGTTATTTCACACCTACCAAGTTGGTGACGTAGTGTGGATCCTCCATGAAACCCGGAAACCTGGTATAATGCCGAAGCTAGAGAAGGCCTATGATGGTCCATATGTAATAAAGGTGAAACGTTCGGCTTTGAATTTTATCATCCAAATGAACAAAAATGGACAGGATCGACTTGTGCATCACAATAAGTTGAAGCGATATGAGGGTGATACTCCGAAATGGGTTATCCACACTTCCAAAGAGCTGAGATGTTAGTTACACTACCAGACAACGTAATAGTAACCTCTTGCAATACCTAGTTATACTATTTAAAATTGTGTGTAAGATTATATGATAACTTTTGCATAGCCAGCATGTTGTTGTACATTGTTTTGTAAATTGAACCATTAAATATGGTTTATAAATAAAGAAAACAAATGACGGTGACATTATACATGTATATATATATATAAAAAACCGCGAAACGGATACGCAGAAAACTAGCCAGTTTCGGAAACCTAGATCAATTATTGCTCCGGAAGCATTAAACACATGCCGAAGTACTTGTTGCAGTGTAGTTATACGGCGGAATGAGTACATCGAAAGTCGACGGACAAGCAGATCCCATCGTTGTTCGAGTTTTGTTCTATCGTGATCCTTGAAACGTCCGCTTCTAGCGTACGAAAAGAAGCGTTAATAGCCAAATGCGTTGCTATATTAATAGACAAGGTCCCTAAATCTGCAATACCCTGATCTTTTTTCAGACTGCCATGATGTCCAACCAAATAAAGAACAGAGACAGAGCATACCAGTGCCAAAGATACTCCGGAAGGGTCGAATGGTTAGCCACATTCTCAAACACCATGTTCCGATTGACAGGGTCCCGTACTCATGCACACTTTGCATGTTCCGCTGTCAAGACCAGCAGACTCTAGTAGACCATATTAGAAATTATAAACGGATCTTATTAGAAAATATAAACGCCATGTGGAAGCAGAGCTGAAGTTGGGATACAAGCCAAACTACTCTGAGGTTCTAAAGATGTCAGCTAACCCATATACTATTGGCGACAATGACATGGTGCAGCTTTCGTTACATACGTATGTCGCTTTTTACAGAAGGGTGCTACAATTACTACACAAAATATGAATAGTCTCCCTAAACTCAAAATTAATAACTTAAACTTACACTCTGTGTCTTCCGTTCAGATTCCTCATAACCTGGCTGATTTCCAATCACTACAGCCGTCAGTTTGTATTAAACCTCTAAAATTGTCTTCTGCTTCATCTTTTCATGTTCCCTCTTCGGCTATTAGTAACATTTTTCATAATGGACCTAAAATCGTTTTGTCTCCTTTAAAGCAATCTATCATTCGTTATAGTAAAGTCCATCTAAATTCACATTATTTGAACAAAAGACATAGGGTGTATCCAATAATTACTAAGTGCAATAGTAAGAGGTGTATGTGTTGCAATTTCATTTCTACTAGATCAACAATTAAATCTCTTGTTAATGGTAGAGTGTTTAGTGTGAAGATTAATTCTGATTTAGACTGAAACTCATCTAATATTATATATGTTCTTACATGAAATGCGCCACGTTGTGGCATTCAATATGTAGGTCAGACAGGACGTTCTTTAAAAACTAGGTTTCGTGAACACAGTTACCATTGCCGGATCAAAAAAGTACGCAATTTTCTTTACCAGCATTTTCGTCATACAGGACATTCTTTCAAATATGTTTCGGTTCAACCAGTAGAACAAATTTATTATGATTCTAAAACTACTGGTAGTTTAAAATCTAAAGCTCGTTTTATCACAGAGCTAGACTGGATAAAGAAATTACAAACACCTTTTCCTTTAGGCCTTAATGATAACATTTTCCAAAGCGGCAACATTTCTAAAGATCCAAGTATCGATATTTTCTCTATATTTTCTATTCGAAAACGTAAAAGTAGATCACATGGCAGACGTAGAAATGGTAATATTAAGCGTAAATTACGTCGTAATATGTCTATTCATGATTTACATACTATTCTAAAACAAACTGGTAAACATTCTATGTTATCTTGTTTATCGTCTTTACCCTTTTCCTGTCTTAAGTCAATAGACGAAGAGGCTGATAAAATCTATATGCGTACAGATCTAAATTTTATTATCGAAATGTACCTCTCATTAGTAAATATAATTGCAATCTACGGACGTTACTGCGACAAGGCATTTCTCAACCAGAATTTTATGGGGATGTTATCTACAAACTTAGGAAAATAATTTTCATTCAGATTATGTTCTTGTTCCTGCTGACAAGGCATCAAACAATGTAATCATTATTTGAAGATTGTATTATGTTGATGTTTTAAAGAAGGAGCTAACTGATTCAAAAACTTATATAACAGTTCAAACACCTGAAAAAGATATAGTCTCGGAACATGTAAAAATGTGCAATAATTTTAAGTCTGGTCCTAACATAAAACAACATAAACTTTTTACTTTGTACTGGATTCCGAAACTACATAAAAACCCTTATAAGTCGCGTTTTATTGCCAACTCTAGCTGTTGTACCACTACTAAATTATCTATACTTTTGACGTCCTGTCTTACTACGATCAAAGAACATGTTAAACGCTACTGTGATAAAATATATGAAAATTCTGGTATTAATGTTTTTTGGTCCATAAAAAATTCAAATGATGTTTTAACAAAACTTGAAAATGAACAGTATAACATTTCTTTACTGAGCTCTTATGATTTCTCTACACTCTATACTACTCTACCTCACCATCTTATAAAGGATAAACTTATTAAATTAATAGAAAAAACCTTTGCCAGAGAAAACAAAATGTTCATTGCTTGTAATGTTCAACGTTCATTCTTTTCGAATTCAGAAGTTGAACATTACACAATGTGGACTTGCCTTGATGTTTGTAGATCTCTTACCTTTCCTTTAGATAATATATTTGTGCGTTATGGGGATACCATATATCGTCAAGTTGTTGGTATACCCATGGGTACAAATTGTGCCCCTCTTGTTGCAGATTTGTTTTTGTATTGCTACGAGAGGGATTTTATGCTTAGCTTAAAACCTGATACACAGACCGATATTGTTAATGCTTTTAATAAAACTTCAAGGTATTTAGACGATATTATGAATTTAGATAATCCTTATTTTGATACTATGGTTTCTTCAATCTACCCAAAAGAACTGTCTTTAAACAAAGCTAATCAATCTGACATTAATGCTTCATTTTTAGATTTGAATCTTTCAATTACAAATGATAAAGTTTCGTCCAAAGTATACGATAAAAGAGAAGATTTTAATTTTTAATTTGTTAATTATCCTTTTCTAGATGGGGATGTGCCACGTTCTACTTCTTATGGGGTTTATATTTCTCAACTTATTAGGTTTGCACGAGCCTGTTCTTTGCTTGAAGATTTTAACAGACGTAATTTAGTTATAACTGATAAACTTCTTAAGCAAGGTTACAGATATCACAAACTTCGGAAAACCTTTTCTAAATTTTATTATCGAAATTTACCTCTCATCAGTAAATATAATTGCAATCTACGGACGTTACTGCGACAAGGCATTTCTCAACCAGAATTTTATGGGGATGTTATCTACAAACTTAGGAAAATTCGGGGTCATATCCATTTTCATGATTTGTTTATAAAACGCATAAAAACATTTAAAAAGAAAGGTTATGATCCTATTATATTGCAACACACTGCATGTTTGGTTATCGACCCTTTTACAGTCGGTAGCTACGCTTCCCTCTTTGCTTGCGCGATGACAGGCCGAAGGTAGTACTCTATGATGGTATACTCTTAAACTTGGATACAGGAGGAGCTTACCAGACTCATGTATTACTTTTTCCCTGTCGTGCCCTTAACGGCTTACCTGCAGGTGCTCTGACTTCAGCAAAGTCATTGAGTACATATTTGACGGATTGTCACAGTTATTATGCTATGTTTTACATGTTGTCCTATGTTCACCGTCTTCTATGTTGTGGGTAAGTCCAGCGGGGATACCTTTATTTACAATATTTGTAAAGCTAGGGTGACTTTGAGAGAAGTGTGAGGTTAGGACGTCCGTAAACCGGTTTAAACCCCCAGTGGTGTTTTTGCTGCTGACCGTGCCAAGGCGGTACTCTCTTTGTCACCCTTCCTTTTGTTTGCCTTGCGTCTTTGTGCTTGTGGTTTGTTCATGTTGTGGAACGTTTGTCCCTGGTTCTTGTGTGTCTTTTGGTGTTTTCTTTGTTCATTTCGTGTGTGCGTTTGGGTGTGTGTGTGTGTCATGCTGTCTATCGGTGTTTTGGTGGTGGTTGCGTCTTGCATGTGGCTTTGCCTGCTTGACTTTACTACTTTTCCATTGACAGAGATGACTCATACCGGTGGCATGCGCGCAACCTTGCACTAGTTACCGAGTTCTTACAGATGACATATTTGAAGAGGATGAAGATGAGGATACTATCACCATCGGGGGGTTTAACTATTCCCAAGTGGGTAGTGCAAGACTCAACAAAATTTCCCAGCTACGTGCCACCACCAATCAACCGCCTTACAAGAGACAGCATCCCAGTGACAAATGTTGCACAGCCATCGACTCTGACATGGGGTCTTCATTCAGTAGATTCCGTGTGATGAGTCCAGTGAACGTCACATCTATCACATTGCCTTCAGCGCCAATGCTGAACATGCCTTTGGTGACGGCAACTGCAACAAGTGACTGCTACAACCCAACATATGCTACCATTAATCTTAAGGACTGGTAGACTACCACCTTACAGCCTGATCTCCATCTTACGACTACCACCACAACTATTCCCTCTACATCAAGCACTTCAACATCCGTTGTCAGTCCGTCAGCACTGAGGACACCAATTATTACAATCAGGACGCCGTCTAGAGATCAACGAACCCCTTGCCAAGATGAACTGTACAACATCCTCCTAGGCTTACTCAGAAGGGACGAGGCAGATCCATTGCTCATAGACCAGCATACACCTCAAAGTCGAAAACGGGGAGAAGAGGAAGAGCAGTCACTCCGCAAGAAATGAGGAGAAGTGGCAGACATTGGCGGAGCTTTCTAAGGCAATAACCTCGGGTTTCGAGAAGGTAGTTATGGCCATTGACTCCAACATACGCGTCCTAAGAAACCAGGGCCAAACTCTGGAGAAGGCTATTGGTGAGATGTCAAGAATTGAGAGAAAACTCCATGCGATTGAACGGACCGTAGCCGATAATGCCAAATCCAAGTCAACAGGAAATGGAGTGAAGGAGAATATTCCCCCATATAAGACCGTTAAGAGCACTGTAAAAAGGGCTTAACTTATTTAGGACACTCAAAGTAGAAAGGAATGCGGACATGGCATAAATATTTCATTTCATAAACACAGGTATATAATGATGAATAGAGTATATATAAATTACAAATTGACTGTAACAATATCATATTAACCAAAGATGAACTGTGCTAGTGTGTTTACTAATTACAGATGGACTGTAAAATGAAATCACAGATGAACTGTGCTAGTGTGTTTATTAATTACAAATGGACTGTAAAATGAAATTACAGATGAACTGTGATCATAACATTTCAAAACAAATACAGGTGAACTTTTTTAAAAGTGCATATTGTAGTGACTCTCTTACACTGAAATGCCACTCATTTCAGAATGTGTCTGGGGTTTTTTAAAAAAAGTAAACACTATGTCAGTTGATTGCAATTTCACTGATACTTGGTTGTTTGATAGTCCTATGGTTATTAAATTCTATTTTACAAAATGAGAAATCTCACATTTTCTGAAATAGTATCGGTCTTACTTGTTATGCTAATTTTATAGCCGTATTAACATGTTTGTGTGGGGTACATTTATTTTAACAGTTTCGGGTTAGATCAACCTATTTGGTGTTTAACCTGTTTGATTTTTCAATGTTAATCGACTGTTTAGAGAAGTCGAGTTTTCTTATCTAAAAGCGGAAATAGTTTAAAGTTTTCGTGAGAACTTTAATATATTTCTCCTTGTTCTAAACTCATGTTCTACTTTTCATCATTTCAGTAGTTGACTTTTGCCATCAATTACTTGAACATTGAGGGTAGTTAAAACACAACTACTGCTTTGATTTGTTTAAAACTGATTTATGAGTATTGTTTAAATAAAAGTTGAATGGTAGGCTGCAGGAGCTTAGCCTATTTAAGAGGGGGGTAATGTAGTGTCTTGGCTTCGCCAGTGTCGAGTGAGTTTTGACCGGCCTGTGGCGCGGTCCAACCTCACTCAACACGGAAAAGAATTCACTAATTTAGGTACTATGTTGTTTATCAAATCTAGAGGCACTAAATCTATCAAATCTAGAGGCACTAAATCCCACATTTAATAAGTGCTGTCAGTAGCGCACATGTGCAGTAAAGGCTTGTATTCAAGTTGTCATTGACGCTTCTGCGAATTTTCGGCCTTGACACAACCATATTGCCTGATGCATTATGGGTTGTTTACATATTACGTCACTAAGGAATACACCGTCCAATTGTGTACTATTGTACACCTATGGTAATTGTTAGTCAAATGTATCATGTTTCAAAAGGGGTCTTCAATTTGAAATATTTCTTAGAATAAGTTCAACCGTTTAACGGCTAAATGGTCAAAACGATCACTTTAGTTCTAAAAGTGATCGGCTTCGACCATCTCTTTGATCAATTTTGGTCAAATCGACCATTGATCACTTTCTGGACCATTTTCTTTGATCGATTTTCTCCGCAGAGTATAAAAGGGGTGAAAATCGTTCGAAAGAGGAGACGAAACAAAATCTTTAAAGTGAACAACACACGTATAAGACCTTTTTGAGGCAGAATTATTCATTCATTTGGTAAAATTTAATGAAAGCCTTTCATATCTCATACACTGAAGTAAAATAGTAACAAAATCCTTGACAGAATATATTACATGAACTTTTATTCGAGTATTTTACGGTAAATTCCTACATAATCAACGGATTTGGCTACTAACGTTACAAAAATCCCTTCCTTCGGCTTCATTTTATTAAATCCATAGATCTTGATGCAGATGTGTGCTGCTACGGTTATTTGACGATAGATGTTTTGATGTTTCATAATCGGTCTATGCATAGAGAAAAGTAACAAAAACAGAACTACTTTGAATTGACAGTTGTTTTACTGTCTCCCATCCAGTTACTATCTGATCAAGATCTGCTGATCTAGATCTCAGAACCACAAAGATGACTTCAGACCAGATCATTGAACGTGCCTTGCGGGCACAACAATATGTAGGCTGAGTAAGTTATGTAATAATATAGTTTCCAACCGTCTAACACAATTCATTTTCAGTATTCAAAAAAAGATAGCTATGAAAAGATAATTTCATTTATTATGCAGACTATATTTTTGAAGCGGATGATAAATCAGTATAATCAGGGTTAAAGTTGTTGGTCATACATTAAAACAATGATCGCTTTTGGTGCTCTACAATGTATGGAAATTACCCTGGTGTTTCAGCGCAGGGGGTCATTGATTTATGATCCGACAACTTTAAAGGAAAGTCTTATCGGGTATTTCCGCTCTTTTGCGATGTTACAGTTCATTGGTTCAGTACCTTTAAGACCTACCCAATGAAAGACATAATCCAATCAACTGTCACCTATAGGCGTGTCAATCACAAATAGTTTATGTTGCGCTCTCTCTCTATCTACGAGTCCCTCATTGTACACTGCCCATATAAAAGTACAAAAATGAGTCATGCAGAAAACACCTCATACAGAACAAACAGTCACCCGAACAGCAACAAAGCTTGTGACGCATCGTCTGTCTGTATGCTTCTCTCTCTGTCTCTGCCCCCCTCTCTCTCTCTCTCTCTCTAGAGCCCCTCACTGTATACTGTACATATAAGCGTATGACGCATCGTCTGTCAGTATGCTTCTCTCTCGCGCGTGCCCGCAGATATGTGTATTAACTACGTGAATTGTACTTTTGTGCTAGATAGAAATTCCTTTTACCCTTCTAGCGCTGAGTTTTCATATATATATGCCCTTTATGACTATCATCTCAACGTTTATATTGGTAATGAAACAGGAATAATTTTCCCAGGACGAATGCTAATTCATGTTTGATAGATCCTATAAGAAACCAGTGCACACCCTGAGATGTCTGATCTGGGTCTGCACTGTTTTTAAATTGCGTCAACATATGCTACTAGAATGATAATGGTCAATTTGAACTAAATTAATAACAGTACGGTCGTAGCTTTCAACTCATATGAAAGACAACGAAATACCAATATTTTGATATGTTATTTCAGGTGGCTGTTTTATACAGAGTTTTGATTTATACAGGCGACTGTTTTAAAATAATACAATAAGCTACAATAGTTTTCATCTAAATTCTGATATCAACTTAAATCTTATAGCTGCACTGAATTGTCGATCAAACAAGAATAGCTGTAACAGTATGGATTATTAGTTTAGATGCGTTTCGAACATAAATCATTATTTAATCAACTGTTAGCATCTCTTCTTCGAATGAGACTGAAGTTCAACCCTTTACTCCATAGGTACTCATTTTAACGCATTTAATCTATTCCTGCACTAAAAACATAGTTCCACTTGATATATTTTCTATATCGCAGCAGACGGTAGCTTCAAGCAGACCTGAGAGTAAAAA
Organism: Azorinus chamasolen; assembly: GCA_963576725.1. Classification (NCBI taxonomy): domain Eukaryota; kingdom Metazoa; phylum Mollusca; class Bivalvia; order Cardiida; family Solecurtidae; genus Azorinus; species Azorinus chamasolen. The sequence goes on along the minus strand of OY755241.1, from coordinate 38,678,524 downwards.
CAAAATGGTCCCATTCAGCCTGTTTTAAGCAGACATGTATTCAATGCTGAACACAAACTTTGGAGTAAAGGGTTAAGGTTTCAAATAGAAGTATTTCAAGAAATACACAAATAATGGTTTCCCCCCTCCCCCAAGACACAACTCTCCACCAACTTTAAAACGTGTGTGGGGTCGAAACAAATATGGCCGAATGCTCCTGACATCTATATTCTCTGCGCTACGCTTTTTCTGAAAATCAGATTGTAAAAACAATTACAGGTAAACCTCTGAAAACCGAAAATCTCTAAAAACCGAACAAATATTTTGGTCCCGAATTTTTCCTTATATATTCTATATAGAAAAGCTCTCTGAAAACCGAACTCTCTGAATTCTGAATACCGAACACAAGTTCCGGAACAGAAACCTATAATTCCATTGTAAATCACCTCTGAAAACCGAACATACCCTGAGGGGCAATTAGGGGTGCTGGCTTGTTGATAGTTTGACTAGGGAAATTTGGACCCCTACTGTGTTTGACAGCTGCCTGTGTTACTACAAAGGTGTGAAAACCACAACAGGGGTATAGGCTAATACTGTAGCTGGTGTTGCTTTTGGAAATCGTAAGAAAATCTTAATTAGGCATGGTTTTTCACACCTCTTTATTGAAATTAAGGGAAGATGATCTCAACATGCAAATTTTGTTTTCATAAACACAATGCCTACATACTTAAATGTTCATGCTACATATTACCTGTGCTTCAATGACTGACATAACTTCATTAACTGAAGTTTTAACTTAACATTAGAGTAATTCTGCATGAACAAGCCTTTTGATTATGAAAAATAATAAAAGATAAATAAAATCAATCAGGCACTGAATCTGACAGTCAGTTTAAACACTTAATACAATCATGACTGCTCCTCCTTCTGCTCCGACATCATCCATATGTGGCAAAGTATAAATTAGATAAAACAATATTACAATATGATTATTTTCTTGTTACTGAATACTCTCATCTATAGTAGAAACTGATGTTTGTATCTTATTCTGATAAGATCAAAAGAAGTGAACTATATTACAGAAGATCACATTCATTACCTTCAGGTTTCACATTAAGAAAAATCTCTGAAAACCGAACACCTCTGAAAACCGAACATTTTGTCCGGTCCGAAGGTGTTCGGTTTTCAGAGGTTTACCTGTACTGCTGATATGTAAAAACAATTACTGCTGATATGTAAAAACAATTACTGCTGATATTTTGTATCTATTTTTGAGAATGGCCCAAACCTTCCTACATCCATCGGCTGTAGGATGTGAGATGTGTGTGGAGGAAGTACATGCACTATGTTTTGATCTATAGCCCAGTCAATAACATGTGGCGATATGAGATCGGTGTCCATCATACAAAACAAAATTTGACGAAATGCGTCTCAAGATATTTTTTGAAGACCTCCATTGAACCAGCCTGATTTTGAGACAGTGCCAGCTGCTCCTTTGGATGCGTCCTCCATCAGCTCACCCCGGCTCCTGAAGTAAACAACAATGACATTCTCTGTATAAAAGTATTTCAGAGTTTAAAACTTAAAATTATACATACACATGACACATTGATTTTTTAAAATCTAATTTATTGGGCATTGTTTAATTTGCCACAGGGTTAGTATATCTAACAAATCGTGTTCCATCCATTGTAACGCATTCAATAGGCAAAATGTGTAGAGGGTACTTGAAATGGGTCTATATTGTTTTCAGAATATGTAGACATGTAGTTTAACAAAGCTTTACCTGCAAATACAAAGTATGGCGGTATTTGTTGACCATCAGCATCGCCACAACCAAGCGTGGTAGTGGTCGAGAATCTCTCGGAGTTGATCACCGACGTTGTGCCTCACAGCTGGGCTTGAAATTTGTCTGGACCCCTTTCTCCTGGATGATCTTTTAATTGGTGTTTTTTTCTAAAATAGTGCCCAGTTCAATGAAATAATTGGAAATACTTTCTCTGGATGTGGCCCTAGCCAGAGTTCTGAAATGGTTTTAGGCCGCTGTACATTAAGTTCGGACCACCTACTCTCTTCTCAAGGCAGGCATCGAATTCTGTGGCTGCCCGTGTGTAAGAGTACCCAGTCGTCGCTCTCTTTAATGTGATCAACTAGTCTGGCCTCCTCAAATTGACTGAAAAGGGGTCCTGGCCCTGACCTGAAATTAAAGTATCATGTAAAATAGACCTCATAACATTTTTATGTCAATTACCTAAAACTGATTAGTAGATCTATAGAAAGAGACTATCTTGTACATTCTACTTAATAACATAATAATAGACTATTTAAAACAGTATATGTAGAAACACTATGCCCCTCCTCAATATGACCTTTTTACCCTGAAGGATGACCTTGACATGTTACTCTTCAAACTGCAGCCTCATGAGATACACATGCATACCAAACATCAAGTATATCTCTATTGGTTCGAAAGTAAGTGATTTGACCTACATATCTGACCTTTGACCTAGAAAGATGATATTGACCTATCGCCCCTGAAAGTGTTCGGCTTCAAGTGATATAGATATACATGAACGCCAAATATCAAATCTCAGTCTCTACTGATTTCAAAGTTATGCCCAGTATTAAGTTGCTGACAAACAAACATGTCCTTTGACCCTTCCATATGCGCAGCTTCACGAGATACACATGTATGCCAAATATCAAGTCTTATTTGTACAGTTTTAAAAGTTATGACAAATGCTGTTGTAGGATGATCTTGACATGACACCCCTCAAAATTTGCGACTTTGTGAAATACATATGCATGTCATATATCAAGTCTCTGTCATTACATATTTAAGTTATGGCCAAGTTCCTGACAAACATCTGACCTTTGACCCTAAAGGATGACATTGACCTTGACATTTCACCCCTAAAAATGGACAGCTTCATGAGACCCATGCATGCCAAATATCAAGTCTATCTCTACTGGTTCAGAAGTTATGGCCAATGTTAAAATCGGTAATTTGACCTATACTTTTTACCTCTGGCATTGACAAGTCAACCCTCAAAATGTGCGGCGTTAGATACATATGCATGCAAAATATCAAGTCTCTAACTGTACTGGCTGAAAGGTTATGACCAATGTTGAAGTTTTCCTCAAACAGGGCAAAAAGCAATATGCCCAAAGTTCTGATATGGGGGGGGGGGGGAATTATGGTAAACAGGAACACATTCAAACCTTGTTGTTTCTGTCTCCACATGGCCCGATAACTCTGTCCCTTAATGTTTGCATAGGTACATCATACACTCGAGATGCTTTCCTAACAGATATATCTCCTTCCACAACACTCAGGTAAGCACTTTTCATTCATGCTTTCATACTTCCTCTTCGCTGGAGGGGGGGGGGGTGTTGTGAACCTGAAAATTATTGACAAATATATATCTATATCTTTTTGAAATTGGACTGAAATGTTATCACGAGTGAAACCATACAGCAAGGTCAAAATGGCGGATGTGCGCGGTTTGTTTAGTTGTTTAATTTGCTTTATTTATTATACCCCACAAACGAAGTTTACTTTTTTTTTTGGGGGGGGGGGGTTATACTGGAGTCACCATGTCCGTCCGTCCGTCACACTTGTCCGGATCATAACTTCCACAGTATAAAATCTAATGACTTCAAACTTCATATTATATAGATAGATCACATTGACGGCAAGTGCAGTGCACAAGGTTTGTAACTGTCTTAAGTATTTTTGGATTTATTGCCCTTTGTTATTTTTCAGTTTTCCGGAGTTTTTTTTCTAAACCTTTACATATATTGAAGTGATATGTGGTAAGTGGCTTTATTATAATGAGTTACAGATCAAGTTTGAACTTCGTTACGGTTCATTGATTCTTCACGGAAATACAGTTATTTTACTTAGAAATTTTCCGGATTTTTGTTCTACACCTTTACAGATATTGAAGTGATATTTGGTTATGTGGCTTAATGTCGCCCCGTACTTCATTCTCAGTGTTGTTATACCTTCTGATCCTTCGAGGTCATGAATTTCAGTACTTCTTGTTCTGAAAATTGAATACCGCTGAAGCCGGTGCTAGGGGGCGTGAGCAGTGTTGCACTTTCAATTACTGCTCATGAACAGACTCAATAAAACCGAGTCTGCAATTTTCTCTTTTTGTGTTGCAATATTTGCTTTCGGGGGATCATCTCCCTTCAGAATTTATTATAATGAGTTACAGATCAAGGTTAGAATTTCGTTACGCTTCATTGATTTTTCACGGAAATAGTGATTTTACTTAGAACTTTTGCGAAAATGTAGGTTTTCCTGAGGTTTTTTTTTCTAAACCTTAACAGATATTGAAGTGATGTTGAGTATGGGGCTTTATTATAATGAGTTACAGATCAAGTTTGAATTTCGTTACGCTTCATTGAATTTCACGGAAATACAGGGATTTTACTTAGAAATTTTCCGGAAGTTCAGGCTTTCCGGAGTGTTTTTTCTAAACCTTTACAGATATTGAAGTGATATTTAGTATGTGGCTTTATTATAATGAATTAAAGATCAAGTTTGAATTTCGTTACGCTTCATTGATTTTATACGGAAATACAGTGATTTTACTTAGAAAGTTTCCACAAATTCAGGTTTTCCGCAGTTTTTAGCTCACCAGAGCACAAAGTGCTCAGGGTGAGCTTTTGTGATCGCCTGATGTCCGTCGTCCGTCGTCGTGCGGTGTGAGTCGTCCCGCGTCAACAATTTGAACCTTTAAAAATCTTCTCCTCTGAATCTACAGGGTTCTCAGCTTTCATCTTTGGTACATAGCATCACCTATAGGTCCTCTACAAATGTTATATAAATTATGCCCCTGGGGTCAAAATTGGCCCCGCCCCAGGAGTGGGAAGTTTTCAATAGAAACATATAGTAAAGCTTTGAAAATCTTCTCCTCTGAAACCAGAAGGTTCTCAGCTTTCATATTTGGCACATAGCATCGTGTTCAGGTCCTCTACAAAAGTTATATAAATTATGACCCTGGGGTCAAAATTGGCCCCGCACCGGGGGTGGGCAATTTTCAATAGAAACAAATAGTGAAATCTTTGAAAAATCTTCTCCTCTGAAACTGGAAGGCTCTCAGCTTTCATATTTGGCACAGAGCATCATGTTCAGGTCCTCTACAAAAGTTATATAAATTATGGCCCTGGGGTCAAAATTGGCCCTGCCCCAGGGGTGGGCAGTTTTCAATAGAAACAAATAGTGAAATCTTTGAAAATCTTCTCCTCTGAAGCTGGAAGGCGCTCAGCTTTCATATTTGGCACAGAGCATCATGTTCAGGTCCTCTACAAAAGTTATATAAATTATGGCCCTGGGGTCAAAAATTAGCCCCGCCCCAGGGGTGGGCAATTTTCAAAAGAAACAAATAGTGAAATCTTTGAAAATCTCCTCTGAAGCTGGAAGGCTCTCAGCTTTCATTATTGGGCACAGAACATTATGTTCAGGTCCTCTACAAAAGTTATATAAATTATGGCCCTGGGGCCAAAATTGGCCCCGCCCCAGGGATGGGCAGTTTTCAATAGAAACATATAGTGAAAACTTTGAAAATCTTCTCCTCTGAAACTGGAAGGTTTTCAGCTTTCATATTTGGCACATAGCATCATGTTTAGGACCTCTACAAAAGTTATATAAATTATGGCCCTGGGGTCAAAATTGTCCCCGCCCCAGGGGTGGGCAGTTTTCAATGGAAACAAATAGTGAAAATTTTGAAAATCTTTTTCTCTGAATCTGGAAAGTTCTTAGCTTTCATATTTGGCGCATAGCATCATGTATAGGTCCTTTACAAAAGTTAATGAATTATGGGCCTGGGGTCAGAATTGGTCCCGCCCCAGAAGTGGGTAGTTTTCAGTAGAAACATATAGAGAAAACTTTGAAAATCGTCTCCTGAAACTGAAAGGTTCTCAGCTTTCATATTTAGCTCATAGCATCATGTTCAAGTCCTCTACAAAAGTTATGTAAATTATGCCCCTGGTGTCAAAATTGGCCAGCCCCAGGGCCGGCTAGTTTTCTATAGAAACATATAGTGAAAACTTTGAAAATCTCCTCTGATTGTCTGGTGAGCGCTTCAGGGCCATTCTGGCCCTCTTGTTTCTAAACCCTTGCAGATATTGATGTGATATTTGGTATGTAGCTTTATAATAATGAGTTACAGATCAATTTTGAATTTTACACTACATTGATTTTTAACGGAATAACAGCATTTTGACTTAGAAATTTTCCGGAAATTTCAGGTTTTCCGGAGTTTCTTTTTCTAAACTGTAGCAGATATTGTAGTGATTTATTTCTATAACCCCATCTCTGTATCAAATATGCTAGTGGGGATATTCGCCACATTTAGTGGTAGTTCTAGTTTTCATTGAAGTCAACCACCCAAGAGGAAGTCATACGTATATTCCAGATGAAGAGACACTGATTGGTTGTTTTAATTTTTTTAATACCAGTGATATTTCAACATTTAAATTCATTTCGTACCTGTCGTCCCCATTGATAAATGTGGGAAGAATTAATTTCGTACCATCCATGAGAACTGTCGAAAATATGCTGATGTTAATACGAGAGTTTTTGTTTCTCATATTTCTACTACAAAGTGGAGATGTACATCCACGTCCAGGACCAGCAGCAAAATGTCAGTATCCAACTGAAGAAAACAAAAATGGAAAGTCAACAATAAAAAAAGGGAGAAAATGAAAAAGTAGTAAAGTAAACCCAATTTTGCATGTACCATTTGTGGAGGTAAAGTAAAGCTGTGGCTTGCGATATATGTGAATTTTGGACACATATCAAATAAACGTATCCCCTCTCCGACTAATCTACATCAAACGCGATGACAAATAGAGTGGTAAAGTGCATCTAAATGAACAAGTAGTAAAGTCAAGCACACACAAAACGCCACCATCACCAAAAACCAATTTATAAGCAATTTATACACATTCAAACACATATACAGAAGAAAGCCACAGACGCAACCACCAGACATATCGATAGACAGCATACAACACACAACCAACCAAACACACGCACACACGAGAAGAACACAGAAAACACAAGCACAAAGACACAAGACAAACAAAAGGGTGACAAAGAGAGTACCGCCTTGGCACGGTCAATAGCAAAATCACCACTGGGGTTCAAACCGGTTTATGGACGTCCTAACCTCACTTATCTCAAAGTCACCCTAGCTAAACATTGTAAATGAAGGTATCCCCGCTGGACGAGCAAGCAAGGGCTGAGGTAAGGGTCACATCTCGGTCGTTACGGATGAAGACCTACCTACTACAGATAACTGTTTCATTGGGTGCGGCAGTATACTGTGATGGATATATTGAAGGCAGACATTTTAAAATGTTAGTGGACACTGGTTCTGCTATTTCGCCGTTACATTTCGACCTTTTTCAGCATTTCGACCTTTTTCAGCAAAATAGGGGGAAAGTTAGTATATGAGCCATTCAATGAAGTGGTGACGTCAGTTAATGCGCAACCACCCCAAACAAGTGGACAGATACTGTTGGCTTTTGAAGTGGCAGGGAAGAAATTCTACCACAGGACTATAATCTGAAAAGATCTGACTTATATGTGCATCTTAGGAACAGACGTTTAGGGAAGCGGCATGTGTAGTTTTCTCAGCAGAAACAATGAAATTTCAATCACATTCCACCAAATTACAGTTAGGCAGGGGAGGTGCCTCTTCAGTTTATCGCATTACAGTAAGAGAGACCATTCTGGTGCGGAGAAGGCATTAGATGCTTATTCCAGGGAAGGTTAAAAGCCGTGAGAGAGGGTGCAACTACCATCAATTAAGGTGTTTTTCAAGGAAAGCAACAATTCTTTACAGGTGATGGCCGGCTCGCTCATTAGCCACATCGAGTGCCAGTTAGACTGGTCAATTTGTCAGACAAGGATATAATGCTTTACAAGAACACTAATATTGGCATTCTGTCTTCTGTAGATATTCTGGAGGAGGATAAATGTGACCTCGGAGTGAGGGAACCGTATCAATATCCTGTGACATCTCAGAGATGCACCGCCGGAGCGGTATGTGGCACCTCAAGTACTGTGTGCCCTGCACAACAAGTTAAATGGGAGAGTCAAAACACTATTCGCGGAATGTGACATCGCAGGATCAGACTTGAACGCACACCAAAGGTTGAAGCTTGAACAATTGGTTGCCGAATATTCCGACTTATTTTCAAGTGGACCAAATGACATTGGGAAAACTGGTTTTGTTTGTGTTGATTAACGTTCGTTTCTGCTCACTGTGCTAATTGGACGCCCCAGAAAGAAAGGAGAGGATAGAGAAACCCGGGTTTGATGCCCTACTCTTATTATCGACTGAGTTTCTCTGGTTCTTTTAGATGGCCAGTGTAAAGCAACGATACATCGGCTTGGTCTGATTCAGCACACAATCAGGACGGGTGATGCACCGCTAATTCAAATTGTACCCCGCAGTGTCCTCGTTCATCGTAAAGATGACGTTAAAGGGGTGATGTTAGACATGAAGGAACAGGGTATCATTCAAGCGTCAGCTAGCACATGGGGTTGTCCAATGGTATTGGTTATAAAGAAGAATGGCAGCACAAGGTTATGTTGATTTCAAGAAAGTGAATGAAGTAACTAAGGCTGATGCATACCCTATTCCAAGGCTTGGTGAAACATTAGAATCGTTAGCAGGAGCTCGCTATTTTTTGACTCTAGAGTTAGCCAGCTGATATTGGCAAGTAGAGATTGACCCAAAAGACAAAGAAAAGTCCGCTTTTGTAATTCCTTACGGACCCTACGAACTCAATGATATGTCCTTTATTCTTTCTGGGGCAACCAGTACTTCCAAAGACTGATGGAGGCTGTGCTGGCGGGTCTGCAGTTCGACATTTGCCTAGTTTATCTCTATAATGTGATAGTGTTTAGTGAGACATTTGCCCAACATATTTCGAAACTCAGGTTAGTTTTTGACAAATTGAGGCTGAGGCTGGCCAATCTCAAAATGAAGCCGAAGAAATGTAGATTTGCTCGTATGAGTATGACGTGTTGTTTCGGATCAGGGAATTGCTACAGACCCGAGCAAGATGTCGGCAATTTCGGAAATCAAGCAGTTTCTTGGGTCGGTGTCATACTAAAGGAGATTTATCAAGAAATTTGCTGAATTGGCTTCCCTGCTAAACAAACTGTTGCAAAAGAAGGAAAACTTTGTGTGGTCAGAACAATGTAATCGGGAGTTTGAAGCCTCGAAAAACTGTTTCATCCCCCGTACTGCAAGACGAATTTATACTTGACACGGATGCCAGTAATTACTCTTCTGGAGTTGTGCTTTCGCAAGTGCAAGATGGAGCGGAAAAGGTAATAAGCTATGGAAGTCAAAGTCTTTCAAAAGCAGAAAGGAATTACTCCACAACAAAGAAGGAGCTTCTTGCTATAGTTTACTTCATGACACTTTCCGCCCATATCTGCTTGGCAGGCAGTTTGCACAGATCATGGCGCGTTGAAATGGTTGTGGAGTTTCTAGGATCCGGACGATCAAGTAGCCAGATGGCAGACTCAACTTGCAGAATATTGTTTTAAGATTGAGCACCGGGTTGGTCAGATACAAACATGCTAATGCCGATGCCCTGTCACGGATTCCAGACCAAGGAGGACGGGAAACGGTGTCGGTTGCTTCTGCAGAAGAGATGTCGGCTAGACAAAAAACGGACAATGTGCTATGTTGCCTAATAGCTGATGTTCTCGGTGGAAGTTCGACTCTATGTAGGGAACCAGTTACTCCGGAACTTAAACGCTGGAGAGCAGATTTCGCTTTTGAAGGTTGGACAGGGTATCCTGTATCGAAAGGATGGGTTGTCCAGACAAATTCTCACACCGGCGAGTCTTGTGTTGCAGCAGGATTTAGCAGCTCCCAACGCCTTACCGAGACATACATGTACAAGGGAATCCGGGGAAGACCAAGAGGAAGACACTGGACAGAAACGTCCAAGAGTTGGAGGACCTAGAGAGGCCTAGGAGAGCAGTCAGACCACCAGTGTGGATGAATGATTACAGTGTTGGACGATTCTTACTAGACACATTTTGACCCCTGCAATTATTGCACAGGCAGTGATAATTTTGGATCGTTTAAATTAATTTCATATTCCGGGTAAACAAGTTTAATTGCTTCTAATTCAGATACTTAGGTAAAGCGCAGTCTAAATTGCCCTACACATAATGAATAATATGAGATTTTGGATGTAATTAGTGATGTCACGATGATCGAGTATAATCGATTAATCGTTGTTGGACGTGGAAAGCGGCGACAATCGATTCTCAATCCAGGAAATCGATGTCGCTAGTTTTTGTTGTTGTTTTCGTGTATTTCCCTCACCTTTATAGGCTAACTTCTGTAGAGTTGAACAGATACAGATAAATTGGAATAGGAATTTCTTCCACCCGAACTATTATTTACACTGTAAACGTTCTCATTTCTGTTGAATTGTAGACTGACTCTTATAATCAATGTTTATTTCACTAAGAATTATTGCTTTTCGTGTAATTACTACAGGGGAAGCTACTCTCGCGGTACAAAGATGTCGCTAGTTTTATCACTTTTCGATAATTACGACAGGGGAAGCAACTCTCGCGGTACAAAAAGTAAGCAATGACTCCGCGATTTGCAACTATCCAGGCAAAGTTCGTTCGTCTGTTTGGCGATTTTTCGGGTTTCGGTAGAATCATGGTCCGGCTTCAAATAATAACCTGGATAAGACTTTGGTTGTATGCCGACTTTGCTTGAAGGCTTATGCAAATAAAGGTATTGTACAACAAACATCATTTTAGGCTACGATAGATTCGTAGTTCGTAGTATTTACATGTAGAACATAAGTGATTCAATTTTCAGTTTTTCACCCTTATGTATGTTATAAGAAAGATGCGCTGCATGGTACTATACCAGTGTTTAATATGAACCTTTGTGGAATGAATTCGTGTTAGGCTGTTAGCCTGTTACCATACTAATAGTTACTTGGTGATTTGTTTTGAACTGTATCCGATATTCCATACACGCTACTACTACCAGAAGATTAAATTCGCTCGTATTTGACCCCAAAGTTGACAATATTCAGATCCAAATTTGAAGTTTATATTTGATAAATAACCTGATTTTAGTGTATTTTCTTAATAGATTAATGTACACTATCTTCTTAGGCCAAAGTTTACCCTTTACCTGTTCCATATTTATTCCAAATTTCAGTATACCTACTGAAAATTCATGGACAAAATCGTAACCATCTGAGGTCTACATCTGTCTGCTCTCTGTCCAAAACACCATACTGATTAAAGTACAAAATGAGTCGTGCAGGAAACACCACACACAGAACAAACAGCCGCCCAAACAGCAACACAAGGAAACAGCAAATGTGCATAACTATAAGAACATCAAGAGACGCACAGACAAAACATACAACAGGGGGAAGATGGAAGTACCGCCTTGGAACGGTCAGTGACAAAAGTCACTGGGGGGTTAAACGGTTTATAGGCACCCAACCTCACACTTATTCCATCCCCACCTTAAAAGACAACAGTGTAAATAAACGTATCCCCTCTCCGACTAAGCCATGCATGAAATAGAGTCATGTCACATAATGGCCTTTGTGACAAATGTCTGCAGAGATCAGCCATTCAGCCAATGGACTATGTGCCTGCATTGGTAGCAAAATCCAAGCATTGGTTTTTGCACATGTCACGACTCAATTATTTCAGTCTTTTAAATTTTTAATACCTTATTGTTAGGTTAAATCTTTGTTATTTTTCGTACTTTCCACAAAATAAATAACGTTTTGACATATTTGACAGGTAATACCACCAACTTGCAACATCATTTAGATAAACATCACCATGGTAGCTCTGATGAGGCGCTAGTATCTACCACTGCTCCGCGAAAACAGCTGGTCCAACCTAGGATAGATGCTCCTCTGCCCAGAACTGTGAAAAAGATGGGGGTTGCTAAAAAAAACAACTAGATGATCTTGCGCTGCAAATGATAGTTGGGAAAGTTCTTCCTTTGAGTCTGGTTACCAACAAGCATTTTAAGGAGTTGGTGAGGGAGTTGGAACCCAGGTAATAAGCAATTTCACTTTTATTTTCATATATTGGATAATTAATTATGACAGGTTGATCGAGTGAAAGTTAAATTAAGAAAATATACAAATACCTGTAGCAAACAACTAAAAGATCTTGAACACTTAAATATACTGGCAACAGAGTTTTTTTTATTGTTATTATCTTTTTCCATTATTTGCAAAGCTCTTTTATCAATTATTTTTCGTTTGTTTTTTACCCTTTTGTTTTTATTTATCCCCTATGGTATTTGAGGGTCCTGTAAATGTTTTAAATTCACTCTTTGAGCAAACATAAGATTTCAAATGTGTATATAACATGTTATATGTGTTTGTGTGGTGTACAGAGGGATGGTTCCCCGACCCTCATACACCAATTACGGGGATAATAAACGATTTAAAATTTTTTTAAAAAAATTGTTTTTCATATCAAATTAGAAGAAATATTATTTATTAGTTTATTTATGCAAGTCTGATCTTTGGACCTTGTAGTCCTGTCCTTTTTCAATTTTCACAAAACTTTACAGCATACATAACATTACATGCCACATTTATTATTGTTAGGTTAAACTTATCTTAACCCTTTCCCTCATATAAACACTTTTTTACGCATTTGCAAACAGAGTAGACCCAGATCAGACAACTCCTATAGGAGCTGTCTAACCTGGGTCTGCTCAGTTTGCTAATATTTGATAGCTGTTTCTTTAATTTCAAAATTGGCTAATTTATTTTTACATATTTTGTCTATTTTTTACTCCTTCTTTTGGCTTCCAGTTATGATTTGCCGACAAAACATGAGCTGAACAAATCTCTCTTACAAAAAGGAAGTGAGCATGGTTGGAAAATTGAAACAGGACTTGCCATCAAAAGTGGGTGGGTTCATATCTATTACCCATGACGGTTGGACAAGTTGCGCTACCCAGAGCTATGACACAATGACTGGGAACTGCGGAGTGCTGTCCTCCAAACCAAAAAAGTAGAGGGCTCTCACACTGCTGAGAATATAAACTTAAAGGTGGGTGACGTGACACATTCCAAATTTGATATTTAATTATTAATATATATCAGCCATTTATCAGGTACTTATTTGAAAACAATATTAAAATATTAATGTTGATTACATGATTTTCTTACCTTACATGATTTTCAGGTAAGAATTTAATTTTATTGCAAATCTATCTTATTATTTAACCCTTTCCCTGTTCTATGGTTATTCCAAATTTAAATACCTACTGAATATCCATGTTATAAAGACATAAAAGGTGGAACAGTGCAGCCATTTTAAAATATAAAGAAACAGGCTTTTCAAATTCCATTAGCAAACAGAGCTGATCCTTTGGGTGCCGTCTGATATGGGTCTACTCTGTTTGCAAATGCGTCAATCACATTTATATGAAGGTAAAGTTTAATGTTGTGCTGAAATACATAAAATATCTGAGTATTAAATGATAAATTAAAAATTCAAAATATTGACTTACTACCGCCTACAACCTCCTAAGTTAATAAAAAAAAACAAAAACGTATGAGCCACATCATGCACAATGGGCCTTCTGGTATATATGCGGCAAGTGCAGAAGCAGTCTGATGTGGAGTTAAACTGTCCGCTAAACTGAAACATGGTCATTGATCTATAGGTGGACTGTAACTTAGGACCTGACTGCATCATTCTGATCTGGAGCTGCACTGGCATCATTTGTCCAAAGGCCCATATCTACTCATTACAATTTAAAAAAAAACGTTTATCCAATCTTTATTGCAGATGCTGTTTCTCAATGGAATCTTCCTACTCCCATTGTTGTAACAGACAATGCGGCCAATGAAGTAAAAGCTGTGAATCTGCTTGGGTGGGAGCGCTTTGGATGCTATGGGCACCGCATTAATCTTGTTGTTAAACATTCCTTAAGTGTTCCTGAAGTTGCAAGGATAATTGGAAAAACAAGAAAGCTTGTTAGTGTGTTCCATCAGTCAACCAGTGTAAATGACTGCCATTACTGCTTTCTGGAAAAACAAAGACTTGTTTATCCAGACAATCCGTCGATTATTGGACACAAGCTGATTCAAGATGTACAAACCCGATCGAACAGCTGTTATGACATGATGGAACGTTTAGTGGAACAGAGTGCTGCTATATTTGCTGTTGCCAGTGATGACAGATTGAGTAAAACAGCCTCTAATAGTTTTAAGACATACTGTTTCACGTTTGAAGAACACACTACTGTCCAGGGTTTATTAGAGTTGCTATTGCCTTTTGAAAAGGCAACAACAATCATGTGTGCTGAGAATCGGCCAACCATGAGTAAGGTCTTGTTATGCATGGCCAAAAGTGATCACACATCGAGTTCTAAGAGCTGTTCACCTGCAATTATGAAAGTTGTCGATGTAATGACAGAGCAGCTCAGGAAAAGAACAGAATTTGAGGACATTTCTGTGATGGGGGCTGTACTCAACCCTGATCTGAAGTCAGGTGCGTTCATGTCTGATGAGCAAATGTTGTATGCTCATAAACTGCTTCTAGAGAAAGCTGTTGCTTTGTTTAGTTCAGATGGAACTGTAGCTAGCACAAAGGTTGAAAAAGAGGAAACTAGTCAAACAGAAACGTCAAGTTCTGTTCTTCCTGAGCTGCCTTCCCTTCCTGGTTTTCAGCCAGAAATTCAACCAAAGGAACTATCTTCTAAATCTGAGGATGATGATTGTTCGGAGCCAATCATTAAGAAAATCAAATGCTCAGACTTAGAAGAGTGGTTCGATGATGTGATTGAAACCGGACAGACTGTTACACCAATGTCCATTCTGGTTGAGCAAGAAGTTACTCGCTATCTGGCAACTCACGGGAACTCTGATGATGCTAATTTGAGTTTGCTAGAGTGGTGGAAAAACATCAAAACTCCTATCCCCGTCTTTCTGTCTTAGCCCAAAAAGTATCTAGCTGTCCCGGCATCATCTGTACCAAGTGAAAGGTAGTTCAGCCTTGCAGGCAATCTTGTCAACAAGAAAAGGTCACGGCTCAATCCAGATAAGGTGAACTCCCTCATATTCCTCAAAATAAATATGAATAACCTACTGGTAGTTAACCCTTTCCCGCATATTAACATGTTTTTAACTTTTTTCCCATTTGCAAACCCAGTGGACCTAGATCATGGTCTGCTCTGTTTGCTAATGGAATTTGATAGTTTTGTTTCTTATGTTTCTAAAACTGATACAATGTTCCACCATCCATATTTCATTAACTATTATGTCCATGAATATTCAGTAGGTAATTTGGAATAAACATAGAACAGGGAGAGGGTTAAGCGCTTTATAAGTTTTCAGAAATACTCTAGTTATCTGAAAGACTGAAAATGAATTAGTCATTTGTTAGTACTCAGTGTGAAATTATTAATTTATTTCAAACACATTCCTGTTAATATTATTTTATTATCTGGTGGTCAGTGTACTGACTCAGTACATGTACTCTGTTCTTACTGTTAAGGAGGCATCATGCATTTGTATTTCTGTTAAGAAATTTTGTAATAATCAGAAATCTACTCATTGCTATTTTTACTGTTTTATAGTCAATACTCACTAGCCTCAGTACTCAATTGTTACTCAAAATGCATTTATTGTTAAGACAGTCATAAATTACTTTAAATTAGCCGTAAGTTTAAGCTAAGTTTAGCCTTCCGGTAACTAGTAGTGCTTGTTTACAAATGCATTATGAGTAACTAAGTAATAATGATAGACTTGAACAGTGATACATCAATGAGTAGACTTCTGATTATTACAAAAAGTACAAACATGAGTCATGCAGGAAACACCACATACAGAAAAAACAGTCGCCCGAACAGCAACACAAGGAAACAGCAAATGTACATAACTATAAAAACATCAAGAGACACACAAGGACAAAACAAACATACAAATGGGGGAAGATGGAAGTACCGCCTTGGAACGGTCAGTGACAAAAGTCACTGGGGGTAAACCGGTTTATGGGCGCCAAACCTCACACTTATTCCATCCCCACCCTAAAAGACAAACAGTGTAAATAAACGTATCCCCTCTCCGACTAAACTACAACAACCGCGATGGCAAATACAGTGGTAAAGTGCATGTATAACGAAAACATTTAAGTGAACAAACTGTATCCACCTATCGCTAGTGTACTCAATGATTTAGCTGCAAACAGAGTAACTGTAGAAAAGTAATAAAGGGTACGACAAAAACGAAATAGTACAGATATCCGACGTTCTCCTTCCGTTTCTGGATTTAAGAGGTCGCCTTCATAGAGTATTAAACCTTTCTTGTCGGCGTACATGCAAAGAGGCCAGCGTGATTGCCAACTGTTAAAGGGTTCACAACCAAACATGCAGTATGTTGTAGTACTACAGGATCACATCCCTTTTTAATGAATTTTTTAACATATTTGATGAACAAAGTGAGAAAATGGGTATGTCCAATAATTTTACGAAGTTTGTAAATCACATCACCATAAAATTCAGGATGTGAAACACCGTGTCGCAGAAGCTCCTTGAGATTAGATTGGTACTTGCCAATAAGCAAGAGATTTCGATAGTAAAATTTAGAAAATGTTTTTCTTAGTTTATGGTATCTATATCCTTGCTTAAGCAGTTTTTCAGTTAAAATGAGATTTCGACTGTTAAAATCGTCAATAGATGAACAAGCTCTAGCAAAACGAATAAGTTGAGATATATAAACCCCGTAAGATGGAGCACGGTGAACATCCCCGTCAAGATGAAGAAAATTAACAATATTAAAATCAAAATCATCTCTTTTGTCATATATTTTAGAAGAAATCATTCCATTATCAATTTTAAGGTCGAGATCAAGAAACGCTGCATAATTGTCGGACGGGTTAGCTTTATTCAATTTGAGTTCTTTAGGATAAATTGTAGGAATCAGAGCATCAAAGAAAGGGCTATCTAAGTTAAAAATATCATCCAAATATCTTCTTGTGATTGAGGATTCAAACGCAACATGAAATCTCTCTCATAGCAGTACAAAAACAAATCTGCGACAAGTGGTGCACAATTCGTACCCATGGGAATACCAATTACCTGACGATATATAGCATTCCCATAACGTACAAATATGTTATCCAAAAGAAAGGTTAGTGATTCGCAAACTTCTGAGCAAGTCCAATTGGTGTAATATTTCATTTGCTCGTCAGTAAAGAAAGCTTTTTCAGCATTACATGCCAAGAATGATGTTTTTTCGCGGGCAAATACTTTCTGGATTAAGTTAACCACAGCAAAATGTGCATAAGGTTCAAGTGTTCTTTTCTCATCTCATCAGTGAAGATTGAAAAAAAAGCGTACAAAATGGTGGATGGCGCTAAACGATAGACAACTGACAATCAACGATCCTATAAAACTATTCTGAGCTAAAGTTCATAAGCTAAAAATAGTCCTTCCAACTTAGCTGCCCATCAAGAAACTATATTTTGCTGCATGTGATAACTGTATGAAACATCATCTCACATTATATATGATATTGTAAACATGCCCAAGTCATGCCCAGAACATATACATGTACATACAGTAAAGCAGTGGTTCAGTTTGTATTAACACTTTACCACATATGCCACATGTTTATGAAAGTTCTGAGCATTGCACCGTTTGCAAAATTATAACAAGTATTCATAGTGGACAGGGTTTCACATTTAATTTTTTTATTTGCGGAAAAGGTTAAAGCAATGGCATTACAAGTTAGAAGCTAAAATATACATAACTACGTTACATGAAGGATAGCAGTGACAAAGTTTTCTAGCTTTATGTTAATATGACTATTTAATGAGTACTAAAATTTAGTCCTCAGCAACTAGACTACTAGGGAAAGTAAAATGTTATGTGTAGGGGAAGTAATGGTTAAAATTGTACAATGCAGCACAAAGCAATTGAAGGCCATTACAAAATAACTGAATGCTCTTTCATTTTAAGAAACATTTTTTCTCACCATCGTTTCATCATAATTTTCGTCATTGGCGCTATATTTACCTATTTAGTGTCGCGGTGTCGTAAAACCCAACTCACTCACTCATCATAATGTGAGACTTGCAATAATTGAACAAAGAGTTTGGATTTCATATCAGGTCACGCATTTTGCTTGACCATATCTGGATCCAGACAGTTAGGCAAGGTACTGATGAATCTTTTCCCTGGCTGAAATGGGTTAATTAAGTGGCACATTTTTGTACGAAAATATCGTTCCACTGAATTGATAGTTATAGTTCATAACGGTTGTAGTGCACTTTGAAAAAGGGTTACCGGTACACAAAGCACATATGGATAGTCGTGCAGTTACTAACCAAACTGATTGAGTAATCAGAATCTGTGTCACTGGTAGTACATGTAGACAGTTTTTGTCTTGGCTCTCTTGACTTGGCTATAATGTCAAGAATACCAAATATTCTGAAGATGGGTGATCCTTCGAAAGCAAAAGAAGAAATGCAAAAAGAGAAAGTTGCAGACCCGGTTTTATTGAATCTGTTTATGAGTAGTAATTAAAAGTGCAACACTACTCACGCCCCTAGCACCGGCTTAAGCAGTATTCAATTTTCAAAACTAATAACATCAAACTTATGATCCCGAAGGACCAGACAATATAACATCACTGAGAATGAAGTCTATAAAACACCCGTCTTATAGTCAATGTGCAGTTTTGTAAATGTACATCAAGTCACAATGTTAATGATGAATGATTTTGGCATACTTGTATAGGTATAGCCAGAAAAAAAGCATACCAAATATGAAGTCCGTAAGTTTTAGTCGGACAGATGAATAAACAATGGATCTGTGGGAAAAAATACATGTCCCTAATTTTTCAATTTTTTAGCATAATAATGATAAATCTACTAAATGTGATGCCTTTGAAGTACAGACTTGTTTCTGAAATATAAATTTTCCTTCTCATTTGTAATTGAAATAACTGATATATACTTTTAATAAGATGTATCATGCAACCCCACCCTATCCCTCTAGAAAAAGAAAGCTACGGTAGTCTGAGAATGGCGTCGTTATTGATTCCCCTTCCGTATTCATGAAAAAAAAGTAAAGTCACGCAGGAAAAGCCACCCATCGCCAAAGCGCCTACAGAGAGCAAAGCAATTTCTACTCGTACACACACATACAGTAGAAAAGAACAAAAGTGAGGCATGCAGGAAACACCACATACAGAACAAACAGTCGCCCGAACAGCAACACAAGGAATCCAAGCCACACACAAGACGCAATCACCACCAACACACAGCATGTCACAACCAAACACGAGAAGAACACAGAAAACACCAACAAATACACAAGCACCAGAGACAAACATGAACAAAACACAAGCACAAAGACACAAGACAAACAAAAATAAGGGTGACAAAGAGGGAACCGCCTTTGCACGGTCAGTAGCAAAATCACCACTGGGGGTTTAAACCGGTTTACGGACGTCCTAACCTCACTTATCTCGGTCACCCTAGCTAAACATTGTAAATAAAAGTATCCCTGCCGGACTTCCCCAAAACATAGAAGACAGCAATCACAGTACAAAATGTAAAACATAGCATAACAACTGTGAAAGTCCGTCAGATATGTACTCAATGACTTTGCTGAAGACAGAGCAACTGCAGGGAAGCCGTTAATGGCACGACAGAGAAAGGGTAATACATGAGTCTGGTAAGCTCGTCCCATTTCTGGGTTTAAGAGTATACCATCATAGAGTACTACCCTCGGCCTGTCGTCGTGCAAGCAAAGAGGAAAGCGTAGCGACCGATTGTAAAGGAGTCGATAACCATACATGCAGTGTGTTGCAATATAATAGGGTCATAACCTTTCTTCCTAAAAGTTTAATGCGTTTAATAAACAAATCGTGAAAATGGATATGACCACGAATTTTCCTAAGTTTGTAGATAACATCACCATAGAAATCTGGATGAGAAATACCTTGTTGCAGTAACGTCCGTAAATTGCAGTTATATTTACTAATGAGGGGTATATTTCGATAATAGAATTTTGAAAAAGCTTCCGAATTTTATGATATCTGTAGCTTTGCTTAAGAAGTTTGAGTTATAACTGAATTATGACTTTTAAAATCTACTAGCAAAGAACAGGCTCGGGCAAAGCGAATAAAAGTACAAAAATGAGTCATGCAGGAAACACCACATACAGAACAAACATACATAAGTTGAGAAATGTAAACCCAATAAGATGTAGACCGGGGAACATCTCTATCTAGAGAAGGATAATTAACAATTTTGTCTAGAGAAGGATAATTAACAATTTTGAAAACGAAATCTTCCCTTTTATCGTATATTTTAGACGAACCTTTATCATTAGTGATGGAAATATTCAAATATAAAAAGGAAGCCTGAATGTCAGATGGGTTCTCTTTGTTTAAAGTAATTTCTTTTGGGTAAATAGAAGAAACCATATTTTCAAAATAATTATTATTCAAATTCAAAATATCGTCTAAATACCTAGACGTTTTATTTAAAGCACTAACAATGTCAGAGTGTGTATCAGGTTTTAAACTAAGCATGAAATCCTTCTCATAGCAATATAAAAACAAATCTGCAGCAAGAGGGGCATAATGTTCACATAGGTATGCCAACGACTTGACGATATATGGTATCCCCATAGCCCACAAATATGTTATCTACAGGGTGTCCCATAAAAAACGGAACCCGGGATTGAGACCTGCATTTTATCCCATTTCTGTCAATATTGCTAACTTAAATTGAAAGTATACACATGTAGCTTAGTAGAGACATTTTGTCATATGTTGTCTGAATTTTGTCTAAACATATTCATTGGTGTAAATAAAAACACACAAAACTCCGTTTTAAACATGATACAGGCATGGACTATCCAATGTACGAATATCATGTTAAAACAGATTTTAAGTGCATTCATTAAAACACTCATATCTTTCAAACCAATGCATATTTTTATGAGAAATTTGTCTGCCATATCTTTCAAACCAATGCATATTTTTATGAGAAATTTGGCAGACATATGCACAAATGACTTCTCTACAACAGTTTATATTTTAATGTGTCACGTTACGTTACATTGGTTAAAATACACATTTGATCCAGGGTTCCGTTTTTTCTGGGACACCCTGTAAAAGAAATGTTAAAGATCTACAAACATCAAGGCAAGTCCACATTGTGTAATTTTCAACTTCAGAATTCGAAAAGAATGAACGTTGAACATTACAAGCAAGGAACATTTTGTTTTCTCTGGCAAAGGTTTTTTCTATCAATTTAATCAGTTTATCCTTTATAAGATGGTGAGGTTGAGTAGCATAGAGTGTAGAGAAATCGTAAGAGCTCAAAGAAGAAATGTTGTACTGTTCATTTTCAACTTCAGTTAAAATATCATTTTTTATGGACCAAAAAACATTAATACCAGAATTGTCATATTTTATCACAGTAACGTTTAACATGTTCTTTGATAGTAGTAACTTCAAGCAACTGAAATTACACAACGTAAAAGCAGCAAATGAAACACTTGCTGACAAACTTGCTGATGGAGTTCCTATTTGAAAATTCAACCTGAAATTATCAACGGACATTAACACGTGGGATACCACTGAAAAGAACGCGCTTTGTGGAAAAATAAATCTTACATAAGGCTTAGAAATTGCCCTCCAATTAATCACATGACAGCCAAATAAAGTTTACATGTGATCATCAAAATTCAAAATGGCCGCGTCCATGACGAAGCGTCGCGCACTTGCCACCGAATTTTGAAGTTATATACTAGAGCCCAGTGATATTCAACAGTAAAAGAATCTATTCTGATGTATTATTTTAACATTTTCTTTAATTCTGATGTTTTGCAGCTCAATCATTGAGTACACTAGCGATAGATGGATACAGTTTGTTCACTTAAATGTTTTCGTTATACATGCACTTTACCACTGTATTTGCCCTCGCGGTTGATGTCGGAGAGGGGATACGTTTATTAGTCCCCCACCGGTTACCGGTTGGGGGACTAGGTTTGCTCGATTCCGTCTGTCTGTCCGTCTGTCCGTCCGTCTGTCCGTCTGTCCGTCCGTCTGTCCGTCCGTCTGTCCGTCTGTCACGCTTCTTGTCCGGGCCATATCTCCTACAAAGTTATGCCAAATTCATTATAACTTCACACATTGAAGAGGCATGATGAGGGCTAGTGTCATGCACAAGGGTCATAACTCTAGCATCAATATATTTGGAGTTATTCCCCTTTTACATATTTTTTTGTCCGGACAATAACTCTTTATCTACTGGTTCAATTGATTTGAAACTTCACATATGGAACAATCATGATAAGGGGTAGTGTCATACACAAGGGCCATAACTCTAGCATCAATATTTTTGGAGTTATTCCCCTTTTTCATATTTTCTTGTCAGTCCGTCTGCACACTTCGTGTCCGGGCAATATCTCCTACAAAGTTAGGCCAAATTCATTATAACTTCACACATTGAAGAAGCATGATGAGGGCTAGTGTCATGCACAAGGGTCATAACTCTAGCATCAATATTTTTGGAGTTATTCCCCTTTTACATATTTTTTTGTCCGGACAATAACTCTTTATCTACTGGTTCAATTGATTTGAAACTTCACATATGGAACAATCATGATAAGGGGTAGTGTCATACACAAGGGCCATAACTCTAGCATCAATATTTTTGGAGTTATTCCCCTTTTTCACATTTTCTTGTCAGTCCGTCTGTCACACTTCGTGTCCGGGCAATATCTCCTACAAAGTTAGGCCAAATTCATTATAACTTCACACATTGAAGAAACATGATCAGGAGTAGTGTCATGCACAAGGGCCATAATTATAGCATCAATATTTTTGGAGTTATTCCCCTTTTTCATATTTTTTTGTCCGGACAATAACTCTTTCTCTACTGGTTCAATTGATTTGAAACTTCACATATGGAACACGCATGATGAGGGGTAGTGTCATGCACAAGGGCAATAACTCTAGCATCAATATTTTTGGAGTTACTCCCCTTTTACATATTTTTTTGTCCGGACAATAACTTTTTATTTACTGATTCAATGTATGAAAGTAGGTACTAATACCATTCAGGTGGTCATGTATATACCATGGTCAACCACACCATGGGTGGGTGGGGTGGGGAGAGTGGAGGTTTTTTTCAGTCCGGTGGGGGACTTATGTCTTGCATAGCAATACAACATGCCCTTGTTTACACTGTTTATCTTTTAGAGTGGGGATGGAATAAGTGTGAGGTTGGGCGCCCAAGATACGGTTTAACGCCCAGTGACTTTTTTCACTGACCGTTCCAAGGCGGTACTTCCATTTTCTCCTATTATATGTTTGCTTTGTCTTTGTGCGTCTCTTGATGTTTTTATAGTTAAGTACAATTGTTTCCTTGTGTTGCTGTTCGGGCGGCTGTTTGTTCTGTATGTGGTGTTTCCTGCATGCCTCATTTTTGTACTTTTAGTACGCTTCCATGTTTTGATTACGCATTCTTTATTCATTAAATACAACCACTAAATACATGTATCCAGAAGGGGAATCAATAACGATGCTATTCTCCGACTACCCTAGTAATTTGTAATTGTAGCAAATACATAATTATCAAACTATTAGCTTATAGTAAATTATTGTGTCATCTGCGTTTTACACAGGCGACATGTACGGATCACTATACGTCTTGCGTCGTCGTCACCAAATAATTTGTCACAGTTTGCTCAGAACCACACAGGCCAGCGTGCTGATATTTGGCACAGAGCATCAGTATGGCGAACTCTATCGTGTAAGACAGTTTCGAATCGTGCATTAGTTTCCAATCTACCACATATCAACTTTCCGTGTGAACTTAGAATATTTTAGATATAGAAAAAACATGGCTTGTAAGACTCACCAGAAAGTATTAATAGTGTTTACTGTTTTATTTCCAGGTCATTAACCAAAGAATTAAACAAAATTGTGTGACCATATTAATTCCAGCCATCTTTCTATGTATTTGATAATTCGGAAAAAAAACTTATTGTCGTATATACGAATCATATTGATAGAAATGAATCTGCACGAGGCAAGTAGGCCAACCTTCTTGTCACTGACCGTTCCAAGGCGGTACTTCCATCTCCCCCCTATTGTATGTTTGTTTTGTCTTTGTGCGTCTCATGATGTTTTTATAGTTATGTACATTTGCTGTTTCCCTGTGTAGCTGTTCGGGCGGCCGTTTGTTCTGTATGTGGTGTTTCCTGCATGACTCATTTTTGTACTTTTAAACGTACTTGCAAGAAACGCCAAATACGAAGAACAGCACCACGACAAAAACAGCAAATGTACATGCATATCAAATGACACACACAAAGACAAAAACGAACAATAGGGGAAGATGGAAGTAGCACCAAGGAACGATCTGTGACTAGCAGGTGGCGGTTTAAACTGGTTTAGGGGCACCCAGCGGAACCTTACCCTAAAGGACAGTAAAGAAGTGTATCCCCCCCCGACTAATCAAACTGCATGTTAAAGAAAACATTTATGTAAAACAAACCTTGATCCATCCATCGCTAGTGTACTCACTGTATTCGATGGTTGAGCTGCAGAGTAACTGTAGTTTCATATCAGCCCACAAGTTAATGTATATAACATATACAATCAGTATTATAAAAAACCTTACGCATTATATTTGTTATGAATGGCATTTATTACTCGAGTAAAGTTTACCTTAGTGGTGTTCCTGAATATTATATTATTTGAAGTTAAAAATCCATTAAAGTCCCATATATTTGACATAGAATTACAATGTCACATTTAACCGAATGTAATGTGATAATTTAATGTATGATAAGGAATTTAGAGTGACGTTTATGAGATCGTTACTAGTAAATTAATTGTTGAATTGTTGATTCCACAGCTTATGATTAATAGGCTGAATAAGAAAAATGAATGTTAAAACGATAGGAGCCCATATTTCACAACTATAATTCAAGGCTAGAAAGTCATAAAGTGTAGTTCGATTTCGAGCGCTGAGCCGTGACTGCATGTTTCTATTTATAGAAGTTGCAACCATTCTAATTTATTGGTAAGTAGACAATGATTGTCACAAGAAGCTCGTAGTAATCTTATTTTTTAGAATGTTTGCAGTATTAGTATATATATATATATGCTTATTACAGGTCTGTATAACCACAGGTAACTCCGGAACAAAGAGTAAAAATAACGTAAAACACTTGGTATAGCACTTGTGTATTTTCATACGTATGACACAAACTGAAATTTAGGCCGATATGGCAATTGGTTATGGTCTTTTTCTGTCAGCATTTATATGTAAAACATGACTTCCTTCGAGATCATGAATTTCAGTACATCTTCTGAAAATTGAATTCCGCTTAAGCCGGTGCTAGGGGGCGTAAGCAGTGTTGCACTTTCAATTACTGCACATGAACAGACTCAATAAAACCGAGTCTGCAATTTTCTCTTTTTGTGTTGCAATTTTTACTTTCGGTGGATCACCTTCCTTCAGAATGTTTAACCTTTTTTAAGGACTTTGCAGGGACGGATCTAAGGTGCGATTTTGTCGCCCTGGCCCGATTTTAAATTGGAGTCTTTGGTAAAATGAGAAAATATTTGAATTTGTGGGCCTCTTGGATATAAGCTTATTACTAAAATGTATTAAATCGGTAAATGGCAGCTTAGCGCAACTGCGTTTAGATTTGATGAGATTGTAGTTGCTTAATCATTTCCATGAATGCCAACGCCACTGAGAAGCCAACAAAAACAATAATTGTATACCTGACCTGCTTAATAAGCTCATCATAGTCTGTAATCCCATCATATGTATGACGTGTCTGACTCTTTAACTTATCGGATGGTAATGACGTCCAGGATTTATGAAGCCATTCATTACTGCCTTATCCAGCTGACCAGGGTTAGATGCTAGCCTTAGCACTCAAGTCTACAGTCAAACCTGGTTACCGATTCATCTTGCATCACCATTCCTGGCGTTGATACATCACCAAAAAGCTGATCTATTATCCAATAAGGCATCTTCTCCCACGCTGATCATCACTGACCTGGCAGTGCCTTTCATTGAACCATGAATGGCATGGCACTCTCAAAACTCAGTTCCAAAT
The DNA here is from genome assembly GCA_963576725.1 of Azorinus chamasolen. NCBI lineage: Eukaryota > Metazoa > Mollusca > Bivalvia > Cardiida > Solecurtidae > Azorinus > Azorinus chamasolen. The sequence goes on along the minus strand of OY755241.1, from coordinate 38,652,359 downwards.
ATGTGAAATCTCCTTTCAAGTCATTCCCTAAAAAGGGTGGTATTTTTGGCAAATGTGCTGCAACAGCATATTGGATACTAGTATTACATGTACGTGTAGAAGAGACAGGGGTGGTTGGGTATTTGCTTTTACTGGTAAGCCACCATGGCCTGCTGGACGAAATTCCTGCAAATGAATGGGGTAGAGGTTCATAACCTGGGCCTGCAGGGGGTAAAACATTCAGTAATATATTCTGAAAATAGGTGATCCATCGAAAGCAAAAATAGAAATGCAAAAAGAGAAAATTGCAGACTCGGTTTTATTGAGTCTGTTCATGAGTAGTAATTAAAAGTGCAACACTACTCACGCCCCCTAGCACCAGCTTAAGCAGTGTTCAATTGTAAATCAGACTTGGGTGAAGAGGGCATTAAACTTGCTGCTTGGGGTTTGGGTCGGGCAGGCATCGGAGTAAGTACCTTTTTCTGTACCAAATAACTACCTGTAGCCTCCAAAGCTGTGAAAGTTTCTATTTCTGTAAGAGAATGATCCATTGTCTTAAATGGACAATACCCTAAGTTGCTACAAACTACTAATAGCAGTAACTACAAAATAACTTAACTGCAATCAACATACCTTCACACCAATCTAATGACCATCTAAAAACTAAACTGAACCCCAGCTGTAGAAACTACAGTACCCGAAGAAAATAAATACATATATGCCAATCAAACTTAGCTACCAATAGCTAGCTGATCTGTATACTAATCAAACTTATCTACCAATAATAACTAGCTGCTCTATTCACCAAACTACGACCAAAATACAGACACTAGACCCAGTATATAACTTCCCGACAATACTATGAGCTAACATGGCATATATCAGGGCCATCATATATGGAAATATACATACAATATACACACACAAATAAACAAAATCCTTATCACACCAAATTGTCACCTTCCTCAATAACACCTAGTCAGCAAACAAAGTCTTCTTCAGACAGGATTCTCCACTCCATGCGCATGTCATGCTAATTATTAGTAACGAGAAATGAGGAAAAAACTGATGAAAATAGAGATGAAGGATAAAGAACAGAAAGCTTGTCAAATTGTACCAAAATCTCATCTGTTCTATGAAATAGCAAATCACGAAATTTCAAAAATATAGCTCTGAAACTTAAGGGTTAGATTTAAACCTCGTTAAACTAGACAAATGTTATTAAAAAACTAATATCAGGCTCAAAAGTAACTGAAAAATGAAAACAGTTGACCTACAAAAACAGCTGATTTGAAACTTAAGCATTCCGAATCCAGAGTAAATGTATGTCACATTGAATGAGACACGAAAACTGGTGATAAAACCTCAAAATAAAAAAATATATATTACGTAGCAATATGAACTAAGGTGCAACAAAGATAAAATAATATACGTGAACTGTGTCCAGCACATCAATTTATACACACAATTCACCATACACTCAAGAGTTTGCAACAGGCAGCAATGATCCAGCAATGGTCTCTTAAGATAATGTCTCCCGCGAGATTACGTCACCGTAAACACTAGGCGCCATAAAAAATAGTGCACTTTTAAATACCGGTTTAACACAATATAAAAAGAAACACTCACACATTCACTACCCTGGGTTGGTAATTCCAAAGTTAGACCAGTCGAAGCAGCGACAGCGTTTTCCCCCTTGAGGCGCCTCTTCCAGCCCGGAAATTATAATTACTCTAAATAAAGCCTCTCTCGATCCGTCATCAGACAAGACACCAGACTGAATAACTAAGACAATCCATTTTTTCAACTTGAGATAAATACTAAGTGGAAATGTATTTTAAATTTCAGGTCATTGCACTTTGAATCAATACTCTATCTTTATTGGTTGTCGAGTTATGATATTTTAAAGTTACCATGGTTACGAAAGTAGTGTTGCCGATTTTTTTTAAACACAATCCTTTTTGTGTTGGCTATTTTAAATTTTGTCATAGTATATAACTAAAAATATATGTTTCAACACATCAATTCAATAGTACATCATCATTCATATTTTCCTTAATGGAATGATGCCAGTTTCCATTAGGTACCAGTCTTAATTTGCCACTTTACAGGCACACATATCCGAACAACTGGTGATCATTGAAGAAAAAAATAAAGGTAGAAAATCGTCCTATACCAGTTATTACGTCAGTGACATTCCATATTGAGGCTCCTCCATTGCGTCGCCTATATATTCGCCACACATTTTAAACGGTTTGTTTTGCACGTTTTTTAAATGAAAGGCAAAGCTATGCCAGTATACAAATAAGATACATATTTGTTCTTTCCTACATGAAATAACACACTATACATGCGTAATAGTCACCTATCTAAACAATAACTTTGAGATCTCCTGCTTTGTAGTCCTTTTGGAGGGTATACACATACACAGCCATGTCACCGTCATATACACTATTGGAATAATCTGGGTAGCCTGGAACCTGAAAATATATATAAACAAGTTTGATAAATATTCAATGAACACTTGAAAGGTCCATATAATTCGCATTCAACAGTTGTTAAAATATCAAACTGTAGACATCGATAAAGAGGTCATGAACATGCTCTCTTAACTGAGTCTCCACTGTTTTTCAGTTTGAATTATAAAATAGATTAAAATACTTTTAACACTCCTCCCGGAAACTTGTTTTGTTTTATATTAGATACATTGTGCATTTTCTTTAAGTATCTGTACATTATTTTTAGGGCTACAAGGGAGATTAGTTGCTTGTCTATACTAATTGTGTTAGCCTCTTGAAATGAAATCATTTTAGATTGAACTTTGTTTGGAACATTTATTCATCTCATGCAAACAGAACATCTAACTAAATACAGTCAAACATGTCTTATGCGACCATACTTTGAGAAAGTATAGTGAACATTAAAGCCATGTTATAGCTTAATGCAGGTTGGAAGTAATGCAAAACACTCCTTTATGCTTCTTCATAACATGGTTACTTAAGACAAGTTTGGCTGTACTTTTAAACCAAACATGTATAACTAATAGTTCAGACATGAACCTCTGAAAAACAACGGAAAAACATTGTGCCAATGAAGCATGCAAAGATGGATGGATGTTTAACAGCACATCACCAAAAATTGAAATTGTGAAAAACAAATAAAACTTGCATATCAGAAAAACATTTCAAATAGATAATCATTGATACCTGCAAGGTAATGAAAAAAGAAACATTGAAACAACATCATGAACCATAAAATTAAATTCCACTCAAAGTCAAACTGTTTGTCCTGAACTTTATTTTATCACCTGTAAAATTACGTAGCCATCCATTTCTTTTCGCCATCTTCCAAGCAGTGATTGACTCTTTTCCCAGTCAGAAAAGGTACATGGCTGCTCGAATTTGAAGGAGCTGGTGCTATTGTGAATGCATGTCTCGCTAGCTTGATGACATTCGCCTTCATTTCCTCAATTGTCAATTTCCGTTTCACACCATTGTCTTCAGTCGAGAGACGATAATAACCACTTTCATTTGGATTCTGTTTCAACACATAGTGCCTAAAGTTCGACTGAGCTTTCAGAGCTTGTCTTTTCAGTATTTGTCTTTATTTCATTCAAAGCACTTTTAACCTCTCCCTCTGATTGCCATACTCCATAGTATATTATAGTACCCCTCAAGTCGTTGTAGACGTTTCAGCTCCAAAGCTTCTGCATGGATACTTTCTTTCGGTCTTCTCTTTTGATTAATCTCTATCAGCTTTGTTCTCCTTTTAAATTCTCCTCGAACTTTTTTCACATTGCGCATGGCTTCATTCACGAGATTCATCTGTTCATTTAATTTTTGCCCTCAAGCCAGCGGTAACTCAAATTAGTTTATCAAACATACAGTACAATTTATTATAGAATTAAATATAAAGGCCTATAAAAGGATATATGCTGGAAGCAACAATGTTAACCAAAATACAGTAAAATCTCTGTAAAGGCAACTAAATCGTGTTAATTATTTGGTATTTAGGGCAGGTGGCTACTTAAAACTTTAAGCAAGGTGAAAGTAAATCAGAACGCTCCTAAAGAAACAGTCTGGTTTACTTTCACCTTGCTTTAAGCAGCCACCTGCCTTAAACACACAAAATATTTAATTTAATTATCATAGAACTGACCTGCATGAAGGCACTACTCAGTGAGTCTTGGGACTGGGCAGGCTGACACTGACTATTTGGTTACCCTCTGGGCCACCGCAATAACAGTTTTGTTTCAGACTCAGAGTGTGAGGTGTCACTGGTGGATGCTCTGTAACTGTAATAGTGTAACAAATTAGAAGGAACACACACAGGTGCCAGCTGCTGTAGAGCAAGCATCAGTCGAATAAGAGTTATAGCCAGAATGAAAGGACAGGGTGGGGGGTGATTTTAATAGTGTGAAAGTTTCAAATATCATATACAAAAATAATGTGAAATTAACACTCAACGGAGTCATGTCTGATTTAGCACAATAAATGATGTGCACAGGCTAGGGCGAACCTAGTGCCGTAGTAGACATTTACCCGCCCTGAGATGCCTGCCAACCCCACCCTCAACCCCCACAAATAAATGCCAAATATAATGGCATATGAACACATGATATTTTGGCTCAGGCAGAAGCTGTAGAATCAGGTCTATATTAGACCATAAGCAAACAGAGTAGACCCTGATCAGACGCCTATAGGAGCCGTCTGATCTGGGTCTACTCTTTTTGCAGATGCGTGAAAATGGGCTTGCATAAGGGAAAGGGTTAATTAATATTGCAGATATATCGATTTATATTTTCAGGCTCAAGCATCATGCCCCTGAAGTGTGTGCTGTACCATAATTGGGAACTGAGAAATTTACATGGTTCAATTCTTATAATGACAGAGTAGATGATTTTCTTTTTCAAGTTATATGTGAGGATAAGTAACAAAAGCTACTGGAGGTTGTGAAGCATGTCTAGTGTTATCACATGGACAAGCAACAGTGGAGCGCGGCTTCTCTGTTAACAAGGAAAGTGAAGTCGAGAATCTCCACGAACAATCTATAGTAGCATAGCGTTTAATATGTGACTACGTTAAATCTGTTGAAGGTGGTTTGAATAACAAAGGAGTTGTTGCATAGTGCATCTACAGCCAGACGTAAGTATGAGGAATATTTGACAAAACAGAAGGAAGCCAAAAAATCAGACTGACAAAGGAGGAAAAGGAAATGTCTACAGGAGGCTATCTCTGATCTGAGGCAACAGGCAAAGCAAGCAAAATTGGACATAGATTCACTTACCAAACTGGCAGATGACTTTGCTATGAAAGCAGAAAAGGAGAGAAACTTTTCTCATATTGCCAAACCCAATGCCCCGAGGGAAAAGGCAAAGAGAAAAGTATTTTCTTTAGAAGTGACCTACTTACTAGAAATAAGAGTTTTTAAGTCGAAAAACATACCGTTAAGCTATTAATAATCACATACTTTTAGACCGCAAATTTAGTGCATTTGGGCCCTAAAAAGGCCCTGATTTTATGTGTGGAAAGTCTGTATAAACCATGGGGGAGCCTCGATATGGAATGTCGCTGACGTAGTGAGACTGAAGCCGGTTGAGATTAAATCTTCCGGTCACCATTTGTAAGCGGGGGTCAAACTCAAAATGCATACAGAAGGGTTGGTTCAAGTTCTTTTAATCTTAAGGTAGATATAAATAGGTCTGAAATACAAAATAGCAATGATAAGTATAATGTTGACCTAATGTTGAATAAGACTACCGTATCGAAATTCAAAAAGCGACTCAAGTTATGATCAAAAGATCAATTGATGGAATTGCAAATTAAATAATAAAAACACCAAATAGAAGGCTTACCAGCTGGTCGGAAGGGAAAACACAAACCACGGAATGTTTTCTAAAACTCCTGTCACACCAGGACCGCGTTCTCACGGCGCCCAAGAAAAATGTAGAACGCCGAGCCCCGCGCACTGGAATCACAACGCAGTGGGATCGCATAGAACACCGAGGGATGGCGCGCACTTTGACCATGCTCAAAACAATCGCCGTAGTAGCGCAGTGAGGTCTACAACGCCACAGTAGCGCCGTAGCGTCACACAAAGGTCGCAATGCAAATGCACTCGTTGTCTGGCGCTTGTACGCCGATTGCAAGACGTCGAGATGGCACTGCGTCTCTACCGTTATTATACAGTGTATTTTGCCTAACTGCGCTCTTACTGCGACTACATAGCTGCCATAGCGTGCCATCTGCGTCTCTACCGTTATTATACAGTGTATTTTGCCTAACTGCGCTCTTACTGCGACTACATAGCTGCCATAGCGATCACTGTGCCCCCTTGCGTTTCTACCACGATCATCAGCGTTTGCAAGATAAAGAACCAATCGCACAAAATGGTATTTAGGAATTAGATATGCAAATAAACATTCATTTTACAACTGGAGACACGTAAAATTGAAAAGACGAGAAATTGCCCTTTTTCAAATCCCGTTTATAAAACAATGAAAGAAAAATCAAATTTCGTGGACCCTTTGCATTTCGTATATTGTATTTATTACCTTCTGATCCTTCGAGATCATGAATTTCAGTACTTCTTGTACTGAAGGTTGAATACCGCTTAAGCCGGTGCTAGGGGGCGTGAGCAGTGTTGCACTTTCAATTACTGTTCATGAACAGACTCAATAACACCGAGTCTGCAATTTTCTCTTTTTGTGTTGCAATTTTTGGTCTCGGGGGATCACCTCCCTTCAGAATTTATTTAAAATAAAGCATACACTTGAATAAAATACTAACAAACTACACTAATGTATTATTATTATTTAAATACTTTATCTTAGTAATAATGCACTAAAACCGATCACCGGAAAAGGTTCACCTCGAACCTGTGTTGGCTTGTCACTTGATTGCGTTGTCGAACTTACTGTGGGATTTATGCGTGATTTAGCAAACGGAAAGTCATTTTCGTTGTTCACTGAACGATTGTTTTCTCAGTCTTGTCAGTTGTAGATGCATGAGTGCTATTAAAAATTCTGAAAGGGGGTGATCCCCGAGATCTTGTAATTAACGTTTGGTGCGATTTAATGACTTTAATATCATTTTCGTTAAGTACAAGTATGAGTTTTCTCTGTTGTATTCATGCCTATGCTACACCAATACAATACACTTATCAATGGAACTCAATAAAACCGAGTCTGCAATTTTCTCTTTTTGTGTTGCAATTTTTGCTTTCGGGGAATCACCTCCCTTCAGAATTTATAATCTTCAAAACAGCAGGTGTTAAGTGCTTGTGTGGCGGCCGTAAAACGTCGCCCCGTACTTCATTCTCAGTGTTATACCTTCTGGTCCTTCGAGATCATGAATTTCAGTACTTGTTCTGAAAATTTAATACCGCTTAAGCCGGTGCTAGGGGGCGTGAGCAGTGTTGCACTTTCAATTACTGCTCATGAACAGACTCAATAAAACCGAGTTTGCAATTTTCTCTTTTTGTGTTGCAATTTTTGCTTTCGGGGGATCACCTCCCTTCAGAATTTACCATCCGTTGATGGAGGGTATCTTCTATGTAGTGTGTGCGTCTGCTTCTCAAGATGGCGGACTATCTTCTACATCCGGGGCATCTCGCAAAACCCGGATGTTCGCTCTGGCTCCGGTTCCCGGCTATCACAACACTCCTCCCCTCCTTATTTGAAAGGCAGGGCTCTGGCTAGACGGGCTCTGATCCCGCCTCTCATCACCGCTCCCATGGCAGGATTTTGGTCCTGCCATGTCGTGCACCTCCCGCCTCCTGGACGAAGCTGATTTGCTTGCTCCTCGGGACGTCCAGTGCTGGTCACTGGACGTAGTAGCCCCACTCTTCTTCACTCCCGGGCCCTTACAATTGCAAGGGAGCGAGGCCGCCTTTGAAGGTACAGCCTCCGCATTTGCACGGGTCAGGGCTAGCAGCTCCTGCCATGGCATATCCACAACATCGGCCAACTCTGATGCCACACCCAGCAGGCTTGGTGTTTCCCTCCGGTACCCTGCTGGCACAAAGTATGGGGGAGAAGGCGACGGCGATCCAAGGCCCTGACTGCCTCCCGCTGTGCGAAGCTTAGTCTTCGCATCTTGGTAGTCACTCCCACGTAGGTGTTGGGAAATGCCTCCAACCATGTCCCCAACACGCCAGCCGATCCTGTAAAACAGTGCAGGTGGATTAGCTGCTCCTTGTCCACCTTTGGATGTGCCTGAAGCTGGAACATCAGGCTCAGCATAGCCTCAACCGCTACAGGCCTGCAACTCCTGGTACGGAGGACCAAATTATGACCAGGCTTCAGGAGTCCAAGAACCCTCTGAAGCTTGTAGATTTGCTCCACCGAGGAGTCAGCCGACTCCGTGCGATCAAGGCCTACCTCCCCCAACACGCCAACCTCAGGTAATTCCAGCAGTCTGCTCTGGGTCACAAAATCCTCGTCGGACAGGTCCCTCTCTGGCTGAACTCCACCACCTGCTCCCTGGATGGGTATGAATCGGGGTCACAGAATAACCCGACCACTCTGTCCACTTGGACCTCGTAGGGCTCCCTCGCGACCTGGTAGCCGGCTATGTCCAGCAGCTTCCAGGACGCCCCAAGTCCATGGCCATCCGATCCAGATGACTGACTGTCGAATGCCAATGGCAGCTTCGGCAGCAACTCTCTCCTCCGCCAACTGGAACATCTGGCTGTCCTGGTGGCCTCATCTACCTCCAGGTCCCTCATTCCACCTAAGGTATCCGACCAGGTCCGTCAAGCAGGCTCTCTGGCCCATCAACCAGCATGCTTCCAGTTTCAGGGCCCCAATCCTCCTGTTGGTGACGTCCTCCCCTGATATGATGGGCTGGAACACCTCCGGCAGATGCACCCGGAAAGCTCGAGATCTAGTCATCTCCGCAGTGCATCCCCTCACTGGGAACGAGTCCTTCCTCCTCTTTGGAGCCTGGGTACTCCGCTGAGGTTCGTTGGCACTCCTACGCCGAGAACTGGGCTCCGGTGAACCCCCTGTCCTCGGGACAGGCTTGACTGGGCTTGGGCGGCGCAATAGTTCGGGGAGGCGTTCCAGGGCATGCATCTGCCAAGAGTATTTCCTCCTCTCTGATTGAGATTGGCCCAACGTCCATCTCCTCTTCCTGGTGCAACAAAGGGCTGGCTCTCCCAGTCCCCATGTCCACCTGGACCCTAAGCAGATCCGGATTAGTAGGAGGCGGACGTCCCGACTCTGCTCCGGACCCCCCTTGGAACCTGGCTGATGCCGCTGCGATGCCAATGGATGCACATTCATACTGATCCATTGGCGGCTGTACTGATCCATTGGCGGCTGTGAAACTGCAGGACGTCCAGTTCTTTGGCAAGGTCCCTTAGCCAAGAGCCCTTGTCCTGGCCAACCCCACCTGACCGAGAAGTGTCTCGGTGGCATGAGCCGTGGCAGGTGTGAAGCTGACCCTGAATGCAAGGGTCCTTGGATTCATCAGCTTCTTCCTGGTATTTGTCGCTATCTGCTGAATACCAGGACTCTTTGGGTGGGGTGGAGACTGATGTCCTGCTCCCCCTTTCTGGGATCCTTCCTCCCTTCTCCGATGCTGGCTGGAGGAAGGCTTTGGTCCTTCCTCCCGTCTCCGGTGCTGGCTGGAGGAAGGCTTGGGTCCTTCCTCCCGTCCCCGGTGCTGGTTGGAGGAAGGCTTGGTTCCTTCCTCCATGTCCCCTTCCGGTGGTGGACCTTCCTGGAGAATACTCTCTCCTTCTCCGGTCCTCTCCCCTTCTTTCCGGAGAAGGCTTGTCCCTGGTGCGGGCACCATCCCTCCCATCACGGTGTGACATCTGCAACATACAAAGAACAGAGATTAAGTAGGCTATTTAGGATTCAATTTGCAAAACCCTTACCCTGTTCTTACAGTCTGGACACCTGTACTTGTCAATCTCCATTGCATCTGAAGGTGTAATGTATACACAGGCCTCATGATACCATTCAGAACAATGATCACTATCATAAAACGCCCCTGCCAAGGCTTACGACAAAGACAAACTATATCCTCTCCCTGGGCGGTGGTAATTGTTTTGTCTGGATGACTTTGCCAGTGCTTAATCCACTGAGGAAGCACCCTATCGCGGCAAAGCTTCAGCCTGTCATGGTTAACCACAAACACAGCATTTCTCATCTTAACCCTAAAGAGGAAATCTGATAATTTCGAGACAATTACCGCTGGTCCTTTCCACGGGGAGCACAGCTTCTTATATTTCCCTTTCAGGACTGCGGTATCCAACAAATACACTACATCCCCTATTTAGTCAGCACTCTAAGATCACAATTCCTCTTCATTCTCTCAGAAGTGGCTTTCATGGTCCTGCGTGCAGACTCATGCGCTCACTGCAACTGTGCTGCGAGTTGGCCAGGATAGCACTCTGTGTCAGCTGGTGACTGATTAGGAATAGGAAACATTAAATCGGCAGGTGTGTTTACCTCCCTTCCTAACATAATCATATTGACAGTGTGGCCGGTCATTCGATTAACGGAGGGCACTGGCGATCTGCTGTAGATGCAAGTCCCACTGATTTTGAGATTTGCCAATGAAGCAACGGACAGCGTCCATCAAAGTACTATTATACCTTTCTACCTGACCGTTGGCCTATAAGGAGTAGTGCGTGCCTTATGGATGTGTAGAACCGTACAAAGCTCTGAAAATAGCTTTGACTCAGAATTCCGTCCCTGATCTGAGAATATCTGGAATGGCATCCCGAACCTTGAGAAGAACTGGTCAACTGCGGCTCGAGCGGTTTCTTCCGGGGTCTGGTTCGGCAAAGGTATACACTCCACCCACTTAGTGCACTGATCGACCATCATCAGTACATACTCGGGGCGACCTGGGTAACGGCCCGAGGAAGTCAATATGCACCCTTTCCATTGGTTCCCCTGCCTGGTATTCAACGAGAGGACACCTACCATGACTAGCTGATTTCTTGTTTTGATTACAAGGTTCACAGCCCAACACATAGTGTCTGAAGCATTCAATACCAAGCAAACTTCTCCTTCATTCTTTCCTTAGTCCTTTGAACATCTTGATGTCCTGACGAAGGAAGGTTATTATTGAAGAACAGAGCCCTATCCCTGAGGTCCCTTGGCAAAACCAAGCGCTTATCCCCAGTTTCTGGCTCGTTCATGTACAGAACCCCATCGATAAGTAAGAACTGGTCCTTATTTAACCAGTAGTACTTACTCGCTGGACTCGCTATAAAAAGGCTTGACTGACTTGGTTCCTTTTTAGTGTCTGACATAGGCCGACATCCTTGTGCTAAGACGAGACCACATCTTCTGTGGAAAAACCCAAACCACAGGCATCCCCGGACCCCAAGTTCCAAGGACCTTTGGTTCTTCTGGTGCACTGAAGATCAACGCCTCTGGGAGTTGGTAACCAGTAGTCGTGTCCTCCTCCGTCTTGCCACCGTTGCCAGTCTGGTATGAATCTGTTCCGTCATTCTGCCCATGCATGACATCCTGCAGGTCCCCATTGACTTCCAAGACTGTCTTACATTCCATGGCCAATGGAAAGGAGCCTGGTGTCTTAGTTGTCAATGCCACTGCGTCATCCACTTCTTCTAGGAAGGGTCCCCACTGTTTGTGGGCTTTTCCACAATACTTACACCCACCACAAAGCAGCTCTCCGAGCTGCACACCCGGCTGGTAAGCAGAGCACTGAACATCATTGAGTAACCGGGACAGTGCATCTGCGTTACCATGGTCACGACCCGCCCGGTACCTAAGTACCATATTATACTGAGAACTCTTCCATCCATCTCGCCAGCTGACCTTGTGGTTCGCGAAACTTCAACCATCTCAAGATTGAGTGGTCGTTACGCACAACAAATGGTTTGCCTAGCAGATAGTGTCGAAACTAGCGAAACGCACCACTGCTAGCAACTCTTTGCGGGTCACACAATACCTGGGTTGCTCCTTGGTCAAAGCATAGCTTCCATATGCAATGACCCTTTCCTCCCCATCTTGCACCTGGGATAACACCGCTCCAATTGCAAAATCGGAGGCGTCTGTATCTAACACAAATGGGTCCGTAGCATTTAGCAACGCAAGTACTGGTGGATTCACCAGTGCTTCTTTCAGCTCTTGAAAAGCACTGGCCTGCTCTTCAGACCATACAAAATTGTTCTTGCCTGTGATCGCATAGAGAGGAGTGGCCAGCTTAGAGAAGTCCTTGATGAACCCTCTATGGTAGTTTGCCATCTGTCATTTCCACAGAGTCCTGACCAACTTTCCTTCCAAGCAATTCTACTTCCCTCTGAAATAGGGAACACTTTCTTGGCTTCAATTTTAACCCAAAGTGACGATATCGTTGAAGGGCCTCTTTCAAGTTAAACATGTTCTGCAAAACTATTACCCAACACTATGATGTCTAAGAAGGCCAGAACTGTTTTCTATGTTAGACCTCTTAAGATCAGGTTCATGGCACTGGCAAATGTGGCTGGAGCTCCACATAAGCCAAACCCCATCCGCACATGGCCGTCTTCTTGTGGTCTTCCTCCCCGATCTTCAACTGCCAATACGCCGAGTTGGCGTCTAACTTGGAAAACCAGACACTGCCTGCTACAGTCATCGATTAATGGCAATGGGTACACATCTTTGACTGTAACATCGTTTAAGGCACGATAGTCAATGCACCATCTCACACTGCCAACCCTTTTCTTGATCAAGACTGGAGCTGAAGCCCAATCAGAAATAGACTCCTGAATTACTCCAGCCTCCAGCATCTTCTTCAAATGCGCCTCTTCTTCTCCGACAAAGCAAGCAGGAGTCCTACGGATCCGCTGCTCAATCGGCTTGGCGTCACATGTCTCGATGGTATGCTCCACTGCCGTAAAGTGTCCCAGATCAAACTCGTCCTTAGCGAAGACATCTTGAAATTCAATAAGCAACTGAGCTAACTGAATTATTTCATCTTCTTGAAGCTTCAGTGTACAGTTGACGAAGATGAGCTGGTATGGCCCCTGGTGGATGTTCTACTGTCTCAGCTTCCCTTACTTCCTGAACCATCACGGGTTCAGGCTCTTCAGTGTTATCAAAGGCCAGTCCAATCTCTTTATCCTTTGTAACTAACCGGTATCGGTCACTTGGGTTTATTAGACAAATATATGGATCTGTAACTCCCTTTCGTACAACTCTCGGCATAAGAAACTGAGAATTGCTCATGGGCTCAATACCATAATCAGGCAGTGGCTAGCTAATCTTACACTTCACTTTAGCAACTGAGTAAGGCGATATTACGCGTCTCTTGTCAACAGTTACTCTGGCCACGGTATGGTAGGGATATACCCTACTGGCCCCACATTCAGTATAAGTTCCATGCCATCGAAAAGCAAAAGCCCCCTTCCCATGTCAAGAACGGCCTGCCCCCGATTTCTAAGAATGTCAAATCCCAGGAGCATTTCTTGTTCTATTGGAGCTACATATACTTCTTGATACCACTGATGCCCTATCTTTAGCCTCAATGGTCCTACAACAAACCCTGCATGGACATCTCCCTGCCCGCCGCCATTAAACTTACCCTCCTGATAACCGGAGGCTTGTGCCTCAATGACTGATAGACATCTGAAATAATGGTCACCTGGGCAGCTGTGTCCACCACGGCAGTAACTGGTTTGTTGCCCACTTGCACTCCAACAGTAAACTGATGAGACTTGACACACAATCACGGGCCTTTCATCCACCCGTGACTGCTCATTTCCCTGTAACGGCTTGTCTCCTTGATAAGGCAATGCGGATACAGGAAACTTGGCGGCCATTCTAGACCTCCTGGGTAAGGTCTTTAATTTCTCTCGGGACGGCGAAAGGCCTGGTTCCCCGTCCCCCTGTCGTTTGACTTACCTTTAAGCCTCGGACAATCTCGCTTGAAGTGACCCACCTGGCCACATTCATAGCAAGCTGCCGACTTCCTTGAGGGTCTACGCTGCGAAAGGCCTGGTTCCCCGTCCCCCGTCCTTTTGACTTACATTTAAGCCTCGGACAATCTCGCTTGAAGTAACCCACCTGGCCACATTCATAGCAAGCTGGCGACTTCCTTGAAGGTCTACGCTGCTGGCCCTGAAATGCCTTTGTCAGCCTTGCCTCCACGTCGTTCAAGGCCTTCTGAAAGTCTTCCGCTGCTGAGGGTCTGGGCGCTAGCTGCAGCTTGGACAGCATACACCCGTTCCTCCTCTTCCCGCCGTTTGGAGGGCTTAGCGGACTTTGAAGAATGTATCTGTTGATACTTTCTCACCGTCTGTATTGCTTCCTGAATAGTCATTGTCCCATGCTGGCACATGTAAACATGTTGACCAGGCAGCCTCACGGTCCTTGGCAGAATCGGCTGAGAATTTTTCTAACAAAATCCTCGGGACACTGTTTGAAAGCTCTTCCCCCTAGAGTGAGCAGCCTGGCCGCCTAATCCTCTAGAGCTTCACCCTGATTCTGAGCTGCTTGCTCCTGAAACCGCACCTGAGCAGCTTCATCCAGCTCATGCTGGCCATACCTAGCTGCTAGCTTCTCCAGCAGGCTAGAATAATTGAGCGACTCTCCCCGCTCGCACAGCAGAAGATGGTTTTCTGCTGCCTTATCGGTCAGACACCATGTAAGTGCAGTTAATCACTCCTCATCTGACCATTCTACAGCCGACGCATATCGCTTGAAGTTTAGGTAGAAGGCTTCCCAACTTCCCACCCCATTAAAGTTAAGCATATTTGGCAAAGATCTAACAATATCCTGCTGTCGGCTGAATGACTGGGTCATGCCTTGCATATACTGCGTGTCTGGAGCAGTACAATCCAAGGAAGGCTCAGTAAACCTCAACTTCCGCTTTGGCGTTGCCAAGAAATCTGCTGGATATTTCAAAACCATGGCAGGCTTATCCTGTTTCCCCAGAGATCCCACTGTAGGGCTCTTAGGCCTTTGATTTTCTTGCAGCACTCGCTTTGCTGCATACACTAGACATTACTTCCGGCCAACTAGGACCGGAAGCCTTCTCAGGACACCCCCCCCCCCCGAGTCTTCGTCCTCTGTGCCGGGGTCCGATAGGGTTCTGTTAAGGCCAAAATCAATAATAGACATGGCCGCCTTTGTTAATTTCTTTCGGGTCAGGGCTTCCAAAATTTCTGGGCTAATATTCCCAGAATTCTCCCTGATCGCAACAATAGTCCTGGCTAACTTTGCCTTATGCCAGGTATCCTCAACAGCTCACTTTCCGATGCAAAATTAATTGCAACAGAGAATGGGGTTTGAGGCTGCACATCACAACTCATTTTGGTTGTGAAAGGAGTAAATCCCTCAGCCATCACGATAGCGTCTGGCTATTCTGCATACAGAGATGCTCCAGGCACTCTATTATTCTTCTCTGCCTTGTCTACAGAGGAGTCACGTGACCGCAATGGCGAAACTTAATTCTATTCCGGCCTTTTCAGGACTGAGCGCCAAAAGCAATAATATACGTGCAGTATTTAATGCATATACAAAGGAAGCCAAGTCAAAAACAGTGAAGTATTTGTAAAGGATACTAATATGCCGCTTAACTTTCGGCTGAAATCCGAAGGGCTCGGTAGTTAAAAACCGCTGCCACGAATGTTGTATTCGTGCCACTGCTACACCAATACAATACACTTATCAATGCAACTTACCATCCGTTGATGGAGGGTCTCGTCTTTGTAGTAGGATTATTTAATCTTCTATGTAGCGTGTGCGTCTGCTTCTCAAGAAGGCCGACTATCTTCTACATCCGGGGCATCTCGCAAGACCCGGATATTCGCTCAGGCTCCGGGAACCAGCCGATAAACCGGTTCCCGGCTATCACCACATCTCTTTGGCATCGCTACTTTTGCTTTCAATGGATCACAAACTTTCAGAATTTATTCAGGGAAGACCAGGAAGTTGTTTTGTGACCTCGCCTTTTAGTTGGCGGATTTCTTGGGGTCAGTGTCTCTTCCATAATTTCAACTGATTTATCTTTTTGATTTCAACCGAGTCAGACGAGCCTCTTAGCTTCATCATAGCGTCACCTCGATTAGCTGTTTGTATTTGCACGGATTCTATTTGCCGCTTTAGCTTTGTTGATACTTTTCGAATATGAGCATTTATTTAAAATTTGGATGTTTTGGATGCCAAGTCTCATTCATTAGAATGAAGCTGAACCAAAACCGAACTAGAGGTTTTTGTCACAAAAACGGATGTCTCCCCTCTAATAAAAACAATATGTAAAGGGAAATCACTAAAAATGTTATGGACTTGATGATTGATACTTCCCCTCATTATGCGCTTTCCACACCACATTTTTCAAGAAGAAAATGATAACAGCTAATAACTTCAAAAATATTGATACCAGAGTTATGGCCTTTGTGCATGACGCTTACTTTTATCATGCTCTTTCCATAAATGAAATGTCGTTCGAATAGCATCAGTCGAACAGGAGTTATTGATCGGACAAAAAATGTAACAAAGGGTAATAACTCCAAAAGTATTGAAGCCAGAGTTATGGCCTTTGTTCATGACACTTTCTCTCATCATGCTCTTTCCATGTATAAAGTTTCAATACAATGGCAAGAGCCATGTAGGAGTTATCGTCCGGACAAGAAAGCGCTAAACCAATGTAGAAGGGGCAATAATTTATTGAAGACAGAGTTATGGACCTTATGCATGACACTTTCTCTTATCATGATCAATCCATATATAAAGTTTCACTCCAATGGCATGTGCCATATAGGAGTTATCATCCTGACAAATAATTGTGTGTTCTTTTTACAAAGGGCAATAACTCCAGTATTAGTGAAGCCAGAGTTATGGACCTTGAGCATGACACTTTCTCTTATCATGATCTTTCCATGTATGAAGTTTCAATCCAATGGCATGAGCCATATAGGAGTTATCGCCCGGACAAAAAAATTGTTGAAAAAATTACAAGGCCAATAACTCCATTATAAATGAAGCCAGAGTTATGGACCTTGTGTATGACACTTCCTCTCATCATGATATTTCCATATATGAAGTTTCAATCCAATAGCATGAGCATGAGTTATCGTCCGGACAAAAAAGTGCATTTTTTTACAAGGGGCAATAACTCCTATATTAGTGACGCCAGAGTTATGGACCTTGTGCATGACACTTCCTCTCATTATGCTCTTTCCATATAATATTATGAAGTTTCAAGGGGCAATAACTCCTATATTAGTGAAGCCAGAGTTATGGACCTTGTGCATGACACTTCCTCTCATTATGCTCTTTCCATATATGAAGTTTCAATCAACTGGCATCAGGCATATTGAAGTTATCGTCCGGACAAAAAGTGTGACGGACAGACAGACAGACAACTCTCACGAAAACAATATGTCTCCCCCATATAAATATGGGGGGGGGGGGGGAGACATAATAACCATACGAAGGATTGATTATTACCTGTAAAGGGTAGGCTTAGGCTTTCCTTCTATCGGCTGTTTATCTTGCACTATAAATGTATTTACTGGGAACAAGACGTTTTTATAACCCCGTTGATGATAGTCAGGGGCATTATGTTTAAAAACATTTTCAGAATGTTTGTACATTTAACGATTGCTCATAAACAGACTCAATAAGACCGAGTCTGCAATTTTCTTTTCACATTGCTGCTATATTCTGAAAAAGAGTGATCCTTCGAAAGCAAAAGTAGAAATGCAAAAAGAGAAAATTGCAGACTCGGTTTTATTGAGTTTGTTCATGAGTAGTAATTAAAAGTGCAACACTACTCACGACCCCTAGCACCGGCTTAAGCAGTATTCAATTTTCAAAACTAATAACATCAAAACTAATGATCCCGAAGGACCAGAAAATATAACACTGAGAATGAAGTATGGGTGACTTTTTACGGCCGCCACACAAGCATGTGACAAATAATCTGTCTCTGTCTTAATCGTAATCTGTTTGCCTGTTTGATACCCTATAGTATCGCTAATCTCTATAATCCAATACCTATTATCTGTAAATATGTAAGGCGTATCTGTCATTAAACACACCATCTTAATATTTTTCCCCTTTGGTTCCCATGCTGTTGGAAACTGATACTCTGTTCTAAACACATATCCAGATCCTAATTCTTGTTGTATAAAATTAAAATCTGCATATAAGTTTACTTTAAACTCTGCGTAATCTTGATTAATCCAATCAAAATCTTCAGCTGGCTGAATAGCTCCTAATAAATTTGGCAATGCTAGGCAGACCTGATACTTAAATTTCTTAATCTTCCCAAGATTCTCAAATAAAAAAGAGTAAGTTTTCTCAGGCGCAACATAATACGATACAATTGAATAATGGTGATTCTCTTTAGTATACGCACTATGCGACTTTCTAGTGACATTCTTCCCAATGAATCCATCTAACTCATCTGTTTTATCATTCAAATATAACAATAACTTAATATTTAACAAGTCTTTAGGGTAGCCATGTAACGCTAAATTATACAGATCAATACAAGTATCTGTAATATGTTCTAATGGCACGAACCTTGAAGGTGCGGTGGGATTTCCTGTACTCGGTATTCTGGGATCTCTAGAATTAGCCATCTACCAATTTGTTGTCTTAAGGATTTGTGCGAGGCCTTTTTTGGGGCGGTCCACCTTCGTACTCCTCGAAGAGATCGAGTTGAGAACCAATATCCGCGGCAGATGTCTGCCTTTCTGTCGGGGGTAGCGATGGTCCTACTTTTGGTCACACTACCTGTACAGGAGTAGTCTGAGTGTAACTTTTCAATGGCTTTTTAAAGCTACCTTTTCCACCCAATACTACTGTTTGCCTGTTTGCGACTTCTAATGCGTCTGCTATTTTCTCTTTATTTAATAATTTTAATGCATGCATATCCTGAACCCCTACTAAGTTTTGTCCTATAGTCCAAGATATAGGATATCCACCTAGTTTGGGCCAAGGTATAAAACGTCTATTCTTATTCGTATACACAGGCGGTGTAGCTACTCCCATCGCTTTCCATAATTGAGCTGGTCTGAAATATCTTAAGTTACTTGATACAGTTTCGCCCATTTCTGTTTGCGTAGCTTGTACTGGTAATACGGGCATATCATTGGTATCAGTAATATATTATCTTTAACTTTGTATTGTGTGGCACCGGTAGGTTCTACATAATTCATCTCAGTATTCATATCATCTAATACGGACTGATCTAATCCTGCTTGCTTTAATATAGAGTCGCTATGCATCGGGTCTGCCTTTTGCCCCGCTATTGGATCTAATGCACTCGTAGCTATTTGCGTTACTGGCTTTGATTTATCTGTAGTTAACTGCGGTTCTGTAATAACATAACCCTTATTTGCTAAGTCTGTATGTACCTTAGTCTGCAATTTCTCATCATCATTATCATCCTTATCTGGTATATCTTCCTTTTTAAATGTTGTATTTTGCTGAGCTTGTTCCTCCGTAAAGACATTGGCAAAGTTCTCTGGCCTACAGCCCCATGCAAACCTTTTAGGGTCTGCTGCCGCACAATCGTAAGGGTCACTATAAGGGGCATTTAACCTTTGACCCTGGTCCCCTAACATGAACATATTTATTTGTGGATCTGGTGAGAAATAAAACTCTATCTCTGTAGTATATGTTGCTCTAAATTGTGCCCTTCTCTGTGCTTTACCTGTTGCTGTATAAAACGGCGTAAATCTAAAGAAAACTGGAGGTGCTGGGTATATTGGAGACCTATTATGCTGTGTCGCCATGTTTGCTTGTACGCCCCATACTGAATCTAATATCTTATTGCATAAAACTAATTTATTTTTGTTACATGGTAAGTCTGCCATTTCGTGAAATGATACGCATGGTATTCTGCCTGAATCTATGTTATGTTCTCTGTGAAAAGTATCTCCTGGGTGTATTGTGGACACTGTTAACATTCCGTTATAAGGATCAAATGCAGTCATCTTTATACCCCCAGTGGTGTTTTTGCTGCTGACCGTGCCAAGGCGGTACTCTCTTTGTCACCCTTCCTTTTGTTTGCCTTGCGTCTTTGTGCTTGTGGTTTGTTCATGTTGTGGAACGTTTGTCCCTGTTTCTTGTGTGTCTTTTGGTGTTTTCTGTGTTCATTTCGTATGTGTGTGTGCGTGTGCGTTTGGGTGTGTGGTTGTGTGTGTGTGTCATGCTGTCTATCGGTGTTTTGGTGGTGGTTGCGTCTTGCATGTGGCTTTGCCTGCTTGACTTTACTACTTTTCCAATTAAAATCTCTTAATATCTCATTCTTAGTGCTCTGGTACATTTCTGGATCGAACTGTATCTTAGCTCTAGGTAAGGTTCCTGACTCTAATGTGTCTGACTCACATTGTCTATATCCATAATTAATTTCAAATAATGATCTAGTACCTATTGGCTTCACGTTATGAGGTCTCAAAAAATTATTATGATCTTCAAAAACCTCAATACTATCAGCCTGTACCGTAGAAACAATTCTGCCATCAGATTGCATTTCATCCCTACTGCATGTAATATCTGACAAAGTAACAGTATGCTTTAACATCTTAAACGAGTTAGCTGTTATCATATATTTCCATAAATGTGCTGGCTTAACGCTTGCTTTACTGAATGCATAAGGCAAGATACTTGCACCCCAATCATATGCGAAACATAATTTATTATCAGCATTCGACTCAATTGTCGCACCCTCAGAGCTTGTCCCTGGTCCCAGAAAGTGAGTATAAGTTCTACTAAAAGTAACATGTTTAGACTTAGAAGAACATTGTCCCTTTGAATAATTGCTAAATATACCTGGCCCATTAGAAGCTCCCTGCCCAAAACCCAAATCCTGTTGTTCATTTGTATTCTCTGATAGAGTATGCGCTTGCGTAGCCATCATAAATATCAATATAATGTAAAGTACTCACTTTTCTTTGTCCCAATCCTTGGTCCAACTTTGTTCCTGAATCTCCTCACGTATTTCACAAGATAATTTATGTTATTAACACGAATATAAGCCATAAAAGTTAATTATCACTTCCTTTTACTCCTCCTCTTCTTACATAGACCTAATAGTTCCAATAACTTGTCCAAAAGATACTTCATTAAAAGATTTAACAGTAAAACAATGTCAGCGTTTGACATATGCTGCCTAACATCTCAATAAAGTGAATCAGAATGTTTGAAAATAACGGCGAAACCGCTTATATACTTGAAAACTTGTTTGATAAACAACTACGTCATCAGCACGTGCATGACGTCATATTATGACGTATTTTAGTTCCGCTAACTTCCGGATTTCTCATTCGGACACTATATATAACACAGGGTGGGTGGGCGGAAGTAAGAGCGGTAGCTGCCTGCGGACTGTGAAGTACATATATTCTGAAAAAGGGTGATCCTTCGAAAGCAAAAGTAGAAATGCAAAAAGAGAAAATTGCAGACTCGGTTTTATTGAGTTTGTTCATGATATTGCTTTCAAAGGATCTCTCATTTTAAGAACTTATTCTATCCAGTTGTATTCAAGAAAACTTTGAAAGTACCTTGTAGTGTTTTAAACCAGATTTTGGGTGTATATTACAATCTGTACAGTTTATAACAATTTAAAACATACTAATAACAACTATGTTATTTCCTAGGTGCAGAGTAAACCACAAATAAAACACTATGTATCACTTGCTATTCCCAGACAAATTCATCCTAACTACGTTCAATGTTACCAAGCCAACTTGGCCCAAGCTTTTACAATATTATGAATAAATCTGATTTGATAAGTAAAACAAAATCACAACAGTAACAATACCAGTCTAGCATTCGTCATTTTGGCAAAAGGGTATCATTTCTGACACTCGCACTCCAACCCGCGGCGCATGTATGGATACTTATGTCAACACTCTTTGAATTAAAGCTATGGCGCTTTCATGAACAATACTTTAATTTATTTTCGGCTACTTTCGAACAAGTTCAACGTTTAAATCTGACCATGGTTTTGGGAATACCTGATAGCATCACCAAACGATTATTATAAATGATGCCTACAAGCTGCAATTTTAACTATTTCTGTCTACAAACTACAATGCTACTAAACGAGTTTACTATTTCAGCCTACAAAGAGTAACATACTGTAACATGCTATTGATGTATTCTTACAGGCATTAACTTTGGACAAATTATCATATTTAACGGAATGTGAAGTGATTGCTTAATGCATGGTTGGTGCGGTGTTTATCAAAAGATTATTACCGATTGAACCGTGTTATAACTATTTACCGAGCGTCTGATCCCCAGTCTAAACTTTTCTGTCTATCAAAATGTAATAGCTTGCAATATCATACCATACTGTAATACAGTAGAACCCGCTTAAGCGGCCACCAATAAGAGGTATAATTATGGGTTTGTAATGCATGTGGCAGCTCAATGCAGGTCAAAAGTAATGCAGAAAGCATAACATTTGCCCTGCTTTAAGCTACCACCTGATGTTTCAGACTCACGTGGTCAATAAAACAATTATGCTTAAGACAGGTCCTACAGTATTTAGTAAAAAGATGTCATTCTCATTCCACTGGGTGTACCTATTAAAATCCATAGACAGGAAATCGTAACTGAATTTACATGGAAGTGCATGCCACGTCTCAAAACGGTGGATCAAATTATCAAAATAAATGTGTATCTGACAGAATGCCAGACGTTTGAAACTTTTTTGTGTGTTACACTGACAATTATATCATATTTTGTCATCATTAATTCATAACGTTAATACGTTGCATTGTCATTTATATCATATTGTCATCATTAATGCATACATTGTTATTCTATACATGAGAAAAACAGGGTTGATGCCTCTGGGAATTGAAGTACTTTACTATTAAACATTAAATTATTATTCTTTGGGGCTTCATGTACGCCTCGAATATTAGACTGAGAATAATTGAATATTCTCAATCACTTCTAGAGGCTGTGCAACTGCATGAGCCTATTGTTGTAATGAGGCGTCTGTTGAAACTCCGTGTTATTTTCCAAGGGATCTCTATTCTGAAAATGCATCATAACAGGCATGCTCACCCTGATATTCGATGTATGTTTCTGCTTTGGCATGTGCAACAACAATGTAATTGCCGTCTTGCGTTTCGATTGTGTCTATTTTGTTATACAAGTCAACATTTGCTAAGTGTCTTTTTTGTATCCAGTTTAAGAATGAGCTAGCATTTATCTCCATAAATGATGATACTAATGATTTAGTCTCATTTATATACAAGAACTTTACTGTTGGTGGTTCGGTAGTCATGAATTCTGTCGTAGACGGGTCTTCTGTTCATGTCTCCTGTGCAAATGCTTTCTCTTCATTTGTAAATGTTCGCCAAGGTATTTCAATGCAACCTATTAGCGCTTTGGTTATCTTCAATACTTGAGGCACTTTGGGGTTTTTATTTTTTATCGTGGTATTTTGACACTCATGATTTCTTTACTCCTCTATCTGTTCCAATTCTAGTGTCTGTTCCAATTCTAGTGTAAGTTCTGGAATATGTGCTTATGACACTATTTCCGACCATGTCATTGAATGGTAACAGTGACACTGTATCCAGTATGGCTTGGGATATACCTTGTCCAATATGCAGTACATTTCATGACAAATTATGCTTGCCTCCAAGCAAGTTCTGCTCTGCAACCATTTACGCAGTTACAAGTACAGTTTGACCTACTGAGTTTGACTGACTGACATCGTCTCAGGTAATGCTGGCTACTTGTCTATCTTGGGGTGGGGATGGAATAGGTGAGGCTGGGCGCCCAAAAACCGGTTTAACCCCTAGTGACTTTTGTCACTGACCGTTCCAAGGCGGTACTTTCATCTTCCCCCTAATGTATGTTTTGTCTTCGTGCGTCACTTTGTGTCTTTTATATACATGTTCATTTGCTGTGTGTCGTCGTGGTGCTGTTTCGGCGGTTGTGGATTGTATGCGTTGTTTCCTGCATGACTCCTACATGTACTTTTATGTCGCCCATAGCATGTGACCTTAACTTGGGGAAATGTAGTCGTCGTGATTGATAGCAGCCATTTGTCTAAATGTCCTCTGTTGCTTTCATCCAAGATTTCCCGCACTATCTCATACTGGCTATTCCTTGATTTATGGACAAATTGGTTCGTGTTTGTGTAACTTTATCTGCCAATTTTGAAATGGCGTATGTGATATTTGTATTCATCGGGTGCGTTTTCAGCAGTGTATTTGTTTTGTCTGGCTACCATAGTTAAACCCCCACGTCCAAAGAAATGGGGGCTATATTAGAATCGTGCATGTCCGTCCGTCCTTCTGTCCGTCGGGATGTGTGTCCGGAGCATTATAGGAACATTTCTGAAACTTTATATACAAATAGAGGGTTATAAGAAAATGTGCAGTCAGTAAGGCTTGTAACTCTAAATTCATGTTTGAGGGAGTTACTTGCCTTAGTTACTTTTCAGAAGCAGTTTTTAGTCTGCAGCATAGTTTTTCAAGTATTGTAGGCACAACTATAAAAACTTAATTATAGATAGAGGGTGGTGAGAGGATGTGCAGTGAACAAGGGTTGTAACTATAAAGTCATTTTTAGATCGTCTGTTTCGAAGAAAAGTCGAGCTATTGGGATCACTGGGTCGTAGTCGTCGTCTTAATCGTTGGCGTGCAAAGACTTGAATGTAGCTCATATTACTCAAGGTATCAGAGGTATCAACATAAAATTCCATAGGTTAATAGATCTCATTGAGGGAAAGGCCCCTATATAAGAACCATAACCCTTGATTTTAAAACTATGGAGTTATGGCCCTTCATCGTTTTCATTTTTGTTTTAATTTACTTGACAAGTACCAAATCAGGCGAGCGTTGGCGCCACACGCGGCTCTTGTTGAGGGAGTTGTGAAACTATATGGACGGAGGGTGATTAGAGGATGTGCAGTCAACAAGGGTTGTAACTCAGTCATTTTAAAGGGAGTTATTCCCCTTATTTACTTTTCAGAAGCAATTTATTTTTGTTCAGAGCATATTGTATATCAAGTATTGTTGGCACTACTCTGAAATTTTATATATTGATAGAGGGTGATGAGACAATGTGCAGTAAACAAGGGTTGCAACTCTAAAGTCATTTTTGAGGGAGTTATTCCACTTAGTTACGTTTCAGAAGCAATTTTTGTTCGAAGCATAGCTTCTTATATCTTGTAGGCGCAACTGTGAAATTTTATATATAGATAGAAGGTGAGAGTTGTGCAGTCAATAAGGGTTATAACTCTTAAGTCAGTAACTCTTAAGTCATTTTAAGGGAGTTATGCCCCTTAGTTTTCAGAAGCATTTTTTTGTAACTTCTCAGGTATTATAGTCACAACTCTGAAACTTAATATATAGATAGAGGGTGATATATATAGATATCGGCGAAAGTCATTACTTTTGTTTTTTAAGTCCTACTTTTGGTTTAAAACCGGAAGTAATGACTCACTGATATCAATATCAAACTTGTTTTCGACATGAATTATCCCATATTTCGTTTTTGAGTCAACTTGTGTCCTAGATGGGTTGGTTTTGTCATTTTGGCGACTCGTAAAAGCGTGTTAATATCTTGAGGAAATATAAATGATTGCACATCAAAAGTGATGATTTCTTTGATAAATGACAGTGCCCCAGATAAGCTGCGTATCGGCGTATTTTACGCATTTAAAATGGCCAAATATGCTTTGGAAATCAATTCAATGCATATCAAGTACGCAAAATATTAATTAAATACTCTAAACATATCACGACGCGTAAATGCGTACAACGAAAGTCGAAGTCGATTCCGCTAACAGATTCCATTTCTTCGACAATCGTTACATCTCGGCCGACTACACATCCCTTTTTCGCCAGGTGTAATGCGTAAATATATGAGGTATTCCGTTTATTTGTATCTATGGTACACTACGGTGTACCAGTCCACTGCTAGACGCTTGCTGTTCTGTATTTCTATAAGCGTCTCGATATTATGACTATTTGACACTTGTTTTCGCGGTTTCAATCAAAATGTCACGTCGCGGTAGAAAAGTTGTGAAGAACACTTAATTCAGACTCAAGTTCATCAATTTTGTGTTGTTGTTGTTTTTTTTAATCGGAAACGGAGATTTCAACAAGAAGTATTGTAAAACCACTATTGCTTGATATAGTTAAATCTGCCATCGATAAGTCTGAGTTAAAATCAGGATCCAAAAAGCATGACGCTGATCGTGTACAGTTATATACATTTGAAATAACAGAGACTGAGAGTGTTTGTCTACTATACCAGTACCACTAAAAGGGCAATTAACAATATTCAATTACAGGTATGTCTAGAATCTATATAAGTATGTTCTGTTTAGATGTTTATTATTTTAGAACACAGCAAATTTCACTCTATTCATTTGAAAGAGGGGAGTGAAATACCCTATTTACTGATTTCTTATCTGGGGCACTGAATGAGACACAGTTTATGGAATTTGATGGTCAAATGAGCTTTCAAGGACGATCGCAGTGAATGAACCCATCGATTTTTGAGCAGATTTCCGACGGAGTTGAATACCTTTTACTTATTGTATAGAGCATGGGTGTTCGCGAAAAAAACCAACATTTTTTTCGGTTTGGTCAGAAAACTATATTTTGGTATGCTTTATATACGTATGACATGTGATTAAAACAAGCACAGTCAGTGTTTTTCAGAACTGTTGACATTTCTCTTTCATCTTTGGTGATATATGACAACATATATGCAATGCACGCATACATTAAAACCTCTCTAGTATGACTACTAAAAGAAGGCTAATTGATTGTATGAAGGAAAGGTGGCAGCTTAAAGCAATGTGAAAGTAAAACAGCTCCTAAAGGATGTTCTTTTTTACTTCCACCTTGCTTTAAGCAGCAAACTGTCTTAAATACCAAATAACTGACATAATTCCGTGGTCGTAATAGAGAGGTTTTACTGTATTAGAAAAGCACTAGCAATCATCCTTCTTGTCTGAAGTATCACCAACGTACCCTATTTGTCAAACTCTACATCAAACAGTGACTTGTTTCTCAACATAGTTGTCCAAAAGACTTGGACAGCTCTTTCTTAAGGACTTGTACTTATGTTCTCTCTGTGCAAATATTGGCCTACAATCACTCATATTCCAAACAAAGAATGTGTGATTGCCAATGCACTTGGTTTACGGAAAAGCTTTTAATTTGAAAGTTCCAGGTCAATGTCACAGTGAGACTAAAAACGCCACTTCGCAATCCTGAGATGTATTCACACACCAAATTTGGAATCCGTAGCTGGTAAGGTATAGGAGATAAGCTACGGACAAGCTTTTTGTCAAAGTCACATAGACCTAAAATGGTACGCGACACTCCGCCATCCCAAGATGAACTCACACACCAAATTTGGAATCTAGCTGGTAAGGTATAGGCGATATGCTGCGGGCAAGCTTTTTGTAAATTCGAGGTTAAAGTCATGGTCAGTGACCTGACAATGGTACGCGTTACTCCGCAATCCTGAGATGTTTGTGTTGATTAACGTCCGTTTCTGCTCACTATAGGCTAATTAGACGCCTCAGAGAGACGGGAGAGGATACAGAGAAACCCGGGTGCGATGCCCTACTCTTATTATCGACTGAGTTTCTTTTAGATGCCCACTGTAAAGCACTGATACATCGGACCTTGGTTTATAGTCTCGTCCGAAGGACAAGTGTTTTGTAAAATCGAGATCAAAGGTCTAGATCACATTGACCTGAAAATGGTACGGGACACTCCGCCATCCCAAGATGAACTCACACACCGAATTTGGTATACATAGCTGATGTGACAAAGGAAATATACTCCGGACAAAAGGTAAACACACCCACCTACAAAAACAAAACTAGCACACCCACACACGGTGCGATTACTATATGCCGTCAAAGAATAGATTTGGGGCATAATAATGTATTTGTAATGGAGTTGTTGTTGTTGTTAAGACATAGCATGTGAAGGGCACATGTAGAGTACACTAGCGATAGGTGGATACAGTTGTTACACTGAAATATGTTTTATTTTTGCTTGCAATTTGCCATCGCAGTTGTTGTAGATTAGTCGAAGAGGGGATACGTTTATTAGTCCCCCGCCGGTTACCAGTTTAGGGACTATTGATTTGCTCAATTCCGTCTATCAGGCTTCTTGTCCGGGGCATATCTCCTACAATGGTAGGCTAAATTCATTGTAACTTCACACATGGAACAAGCATGATGCGATAAAGTGTCATGCACAAGGATCATAACTCTAGCATCAATATTTTCAGAGTTATTCCCGTTATTCATATTTTTTGTCCATACAATAACTCTTGACTGGTTCAATTGATTTGAAACTTCATATATCATGTTGAGATGAAGTGTCATGCACAAGGGCAATAACTATAGCATCAGTATTTTAGAGTTATTCCCCCTTTTTTAGGGGATACTTGAATGGCCGGCGTCAACAAATTGCTTAGTCAAATCTTCATTAAACTTGGTCAGTATGATTGTCTTGATCAAATCTCGGACGATAGTTTGTCGCGTGGGGTTAAAAACGATGTCAAATAGTAGGAATAACCTTGTGAACACTCTGTCACATTTTTAGCCCAATATTCATGAAACTTGGTCAGAATGATTGTCCTAATACAATCTCGGACGAGTTTGAAAGTAGGTTATGTGAGGTCTAAAACTAGGTCAAATAGTAGAAAAAACCTTGTGAACACTCTAGATGTCACATTTGTGACCGAATCTTCATGAAACTCAGAATCTTCATGAAACTCAATCAGAATTATTGTTTCGATAAAATCTCGGACGAGTTCGGAAGTGGGTCACGTGGAGTCAAAAACAATGTCACTAAGTCAAACAGAAAAACCTTGTGAACACTAACTAGTATTCACATTTCTTGTCCAATATTCATGAAACTTTGTTAGAACGATTGTCTTGATAAAATCTCGGACATGAATGAAAATTTGGCATGCTGGGTTATAACACTAGGTCAAATAGTAGGTGAACCCTAGAGGGCACGTTCTTAGCCAAATCTTAAAGAAAATGGGTCAGAATGATTGTCCTGATAACATCTTCAACGAGTTTAAAAGTGGGTTACGTGGGGTCAGAAAGTGGGTCATATCTTAGAAAAATCTTCTTTACACTCCACCGGCCAGTTTAGCCCAATATTCCTCAAACTTGCTCCGAATGTTTGTCTTGGTGATATCAAGATTGAGTTTGATCATGGGTGGGTTGAAATAAAAAAAAGTCACTATGTCAAATCTTGAAAAAAAACTTTTTACACTCTAGCGGCCACATTTTAGCCCAATTTTCCATAAACTTATTCAGAATGTTGGTCTTGGTGATATAAATGTTGAGTTTGATCATGGATGAGGTGGGATCAAACAGTAGGTCACTAGGTCAAATCTTAGAGGGCATTTTAATCCAATCGTCATTGGTCAGAATGATTGTCTTGATAAAATCAATATTCTAAATCTTTGAAAATCTTCTCCAGAACCACTGCACATGATCCACTATCAACATTGTTCAAATATTGTCCCTTAGGTCAACATTTCCCCCACCCAGGGGCTACCCGGCTATAATCTTAAATCTATGGTAATCAGGTGAGCGACTAAGGGCCATCTTGGCCCTCTTGTCATATTTTCTTGACTGGACAATAATTTATTTGAAACTCAAATATGGAACAAGCATGATGAGAGGACGTGTCATTTACTAGGGCCATAACTCTAGCATTAATATTTTTGGAGTTATTCCCCTTTTTCATATTTTCTTGTCTGGACAATAACTTTCTTTTGGATAACATATTTGTACGTTATGGGAATGCTATATACCGTCAGGTAATTGGTACTCCTATGGGTACGAATTGTGCACCACTTGTCGCAGATTGTTTTTGTACTGCTATGAGAGAGATTTCATGTTGCGTTTGAATCCTCAATCACAAGAAGATGTTATAAAAGCCTTCAATGAAACTTGTCGATATTTGGATGATATTTTTAACTTAGATAACCCTTTCTTTGATGCTCTGATTCCTACAATTTGTCCTAAAGAACTCAAATTGAATAAAGCTAACCCGTCCGACAATTATGCAGCGTTTCTTGATGCAGACCTTAAAATTGATAATGGAATGATTTCTTCTAAAATATATGACAAAAGAGATGATTTTAATATTGTAAATTTTCCTCACCTTGACTGGGATGTTCCCCGTGCTCCATCTTACGGGGTTTATATATCTCAACTTATTCGTTTTGCTAGAGCTTGTTCATCTATTGACGATTTTAACAGTCGAAATCTCATTTTAACTGAAAAACTGCTTAAGCAACGATATAGATACCATAAACTAAGAAAAACTTTCTCTAAATTTTACTATCAAAATCTCTCGCTTATTGGCAAGTACCAATGTAATCTCAGGCGCTTCTGCGACACAGTATTTCACATCCTGGATTTTATGGTGATGTGATTTACAAACTTCGTAAAATTATTGGACATACCCATTTTCTCACTTTGTTCATCAAATATGTTAAAAAAATTCATTAAAAAGGGATATGATCCTGTAGTACTACAACATACTGCATGTTTGGTTGTGAACCCTTTTACAGTTGGCAATCACGCTGGCCTCTTTGCATGTACGCCGACAAGAAAGGTTTAGGCGTGAGCAGTGTTGCACTTTCAATTACTGTTCATGAACAGACTCAATAAAACCGAGTCTGCAATTTTCTCTTTTTGTGTTGTAATTTTTGCTCTCGGGGATCACCCCCTTTCAGAATTAGTACTCTATGAAGGCGACCTCTTAAATCCAGAAATGGAAGGAGAACGTCGGATATCTGTACTATTTCGTTTTTGTCGTACCCTTTATTACTTTTCTACAGTTACTCTGTTTGCAGCTAAATCATTGAGTACACTAGCGATAGGTGGATACAGTTTGTTCACTTAAATGTTTTCGTTATACATGCACTTTACCACTGTATTTGCCGTCGCGGTTGTTGTAGATTAGTCGGAGAGGGGATACGTTTATTTACACTGTTTGTCTTTTAGGGTGGGGATGGAATAAGTGTGAGGTTGGGCTTCCAATTAACCGGTTTAATCCCCCAGTGACTTTTGTCACTGACCGTTCCAAGGCGGTACTTCCATCTTCCCCCTATTGTATGTTTGTTTTGTCTTTGTGCGTCTCTTGATGTTTTTTATAGTTATGTACATTTGCTGTTTCCTTGTGTTGCTGTTCGGGCGACTGTTTGTTCTGTATGTGGTGTTTCCTGCATGACTCATTTTTGTATTTTTATCTACTGGATCAAGCAGCATAAGCCTTAGTTCCGCTGCTAGATCCCACGGAATCCACAACACAACTTTGCATGACGCTTTAAAAGTTAGTACACCATACAATACTTTATAGATCTTTATAGCTCCATAAATTAATTGTTGTTACTATTCCAACTAAAGGATCTGAATAATTGGATAAATAAATAAGTACATGTATATTAAATAATTGGATAAATAAATAAATACATGTATATTAATAAGTAAGTGCATAGATCGATTGATCGATAGATAGTCAATATGTATAACAGCTGTAAACTCGTGTAAACTTTAATAGCATGGTCTACAATTTACCTACACCTACATGTCCTACAATTTATTTCCTTTCATGGAACATATGCAACAAATAGAACGGGTTCAAGGACTTTGCTGTCAGCAACAGAAAAACGAGGCTTGCGGACTGAGCCATGAAAATGGCCCGTATAGGCTATGGACGGACCAGACAAGAACTGATATCCACTATGAAAGCAATACTGAATGAGGATGGAAGATGTACTGCGTTCAAAGACAACCGACCACGTAGAGATTGGTATCGAGGATTCGTTAATCGACATTCAGAGATTGGTGGACGATCTCCAATGCAACTCGGTAAAGAGCGTGCAATCATAACTCCTGTAAAGATTGAAAAGTGGTTTACAGATTCCTGCTCGATGCAATTGAAGACCCAGACATAATTAAAGATCCATCCAGACTGTACAACTGTGATGAGTCTGGCTTCCTATTATGCCCGAAGAGTGGACGTGTCATTGCAATGAAATGTCCGAAACATATATTTCACTGCACAACAAGTAATAAAACTCAGATTACCGTACACTTGCTTGTGTCAGCGTAATTGGCCACTATATCAAGCCTATGATAGTTTACCCAGGTGAACGCTTCAGGGGTGATATGCTTGAAGATGTCAACATAGACTGCTCATTAAATGGCTGGATGGATTCTGAACTATTTCTAACCTGGTTGACAGATGTGTATATTCCAGATCTTGATGAACACAAAGTGAAACGCCCGATTCTACTCTTTGTCGACAGACACTCCACACGTTTCCATTAATGTCTCCGATGTTTGCCTTGCCAATGGCATTCACGTGTTTTGTTTATTGGAACATGCTTCACATCTCATACAGCCATTGGGTTTGAGGGTATTTGGTGTGCTAAAGGAAAATTGGAGTCGGGCTGTTCGGGATTTTCATTTGAAGAATATCCCTAATACAGTCACAAAGAAAACCTTCGCTCAGGTATTCAATGTTGCGTGGGAGAAATCAGCAACCGTGGAAAATGCCATCAAAGCCTTCAAATACGCCGTGGTTTTTTTCCTTGACAAGGACATTGTATTGAAAACTTCGAAAATGGAACCATCGCACCTTTACAGCAGTGCGACCACATATTCAGTCTCTGAGGACCATGAAACATACATTGTGCCGCCGACACGTCCTTGGAAAAAGCACCTCCCTCTGCGAAGGTCGGCTGCTCATTCTTAGAAGTACAGCCATCCACGTCAAAAGCAGATAGCACTTCGCATGCTTTAAGCACAGATGTTAACACTCACGAGGACCAGGTTGGTGAAAGCCACGCCGGTCTTTTGACAGCAAAGACAGATGTGCAAGATGCAGAACCACAGGCAGAAATGATGCCTACCTCATCCTTACTACAAGCACAGCTCCCAATCGTACCAGTCCAGCAGTCTTCTGTCCCATCTTCTCCATTTAGCAAATACATCACCATGCAAGTGTGAGTTTAAAAGCCTGAAAATGAGTAGGGTAAAATTACCGAAGGCAATTACGGGTAAAGATTATAGGAAACTCTTGCACGAAAAGCAAGCAATCAAAAGAAAAGGAAGAACATGTGAAGAAAGAGAACCAAGACAGGGGGCGTAACAGGAAAGAAAGGAGGAGGAAACAATTTTAAAAAAACAACAAGAGAAGAACAAATACAGAAACAAAACGAGAAAGAAATTGCTCGTATTTTGGCAAAAAGGAAGAGAACAGAATCAAGTTCATCTGATTTGTCAGCATCGTAGAGACTTGATGATTCCGACTACGATTTAGTAATTCAGGGGGATCGAAACTGCTATAAATGCGAGGAACATTACACTGACGAGAATCTATTAGTGTGTGAGTGAGTTGGGTTTTACGTCCGACAAACAGTATTTCAGTTATTTGCAGACGGCACCCGCATGAGACAAGTTATAGTGCTGCCTCACTGGAATGCCACTGCCGCAGACACATTGCAAGGGCACCAGCATAGTCACATTATCCTGACCTCGGGCCGACCAGTCCTAGAATTACCCCTTTAATGTCGAGCGTAGACAAGGGAACTACTAGTACAAACTTTTAACGACTTTTCGTCTGTCGCGCCCGGGGAACGAACCCACGACCTTCCGTACCACAGGCGGGCGCTCTACCACTGGGCCTCGCGGCTATTAGAGTGGATGGCCCAACGTTTGCCCCTCTTATTCACCCTAGATGTACGGATGTTCACTTTTGATGAATGGGAGAAGACGAATTGAATGCTTGGTCTGTTAATAGTGTCAAACTCGTAATAAGCTGGTGACTGTATCTGCCAACAGCTGACTAATCCTTCGATAAACAGGTGTGTTAGAATCGTTTGGTTTGAATTAATTGCATTTTCGGAATACATTTAATCCTTGGATAAACAGGTGTGTTAGATCGTTTGCTTTGAATTAATTGCATTTTCGGAATACATTTCTTGTTTTCAGGTGAATTACACGTCTATTTTTTTGTTCTGGTGATACACAGTGATCGGAAATGTACACAGCTAGTATTCATAAAAAAAAGTCAGGTTTTGTCATACTGAAAGTAGGATTTAATCGATACAGAAATGAAAAACTGAACGGTCAAAGGTAAGTCTTTCTTGTGTGGCGGCCGTAAAACGTCGCCCCGTACTTCATTCTCGGTGTTGTTATACCTTCTGATCCTTCGAGATCATGAATTTCAGTACTTCTTGAAATGAAAATTGAATACCGCTTAAGCCGGTGCTAGGGGGCGTGAGCAGTGTTGCACTTTCAATTACTGTTCATGAACACACTCAATAAAACAGTCTGCAATTTTCTCTTTTTGTGTTGCAATATTGCTCTCGGGGGATCACCCCCTTTCAGAATTTATTTAGACACATTTAAACACACAAATTTCCTACATACTTTTCTGCTTAAGTTTTCGGAAATTGCACCTTCCGCTCTAATATATCTATACTATATTATAAGCAAACAGAGCAGACCATGATCAGACGGCTTCTACAGGAGTAGAAAGGCATATTTTGTTCGCAAAGGGTTATAGAACAGATCCTTATTTTCGTCCGTTTATATAAAAGCAACATGTGAGCTTATAGAGGAAAACATAAATCACAAAGAATAATACCAAACCTTAAGAATATTGAGCGCTAACCCCGAGGCCAAATCCTGAGACGGTCAAGGCGTGCCAGAACACGAGTGGTGAAACAAATCGCCGAAAATTCAGCAACACAGCCACCCGAAAGGCACAGTACAAGTATATAGTAGTTGAGTAGATATTGCAAATTGACTGAGCAATTTTCTTCAAAATAGATCTAGATCTATATTGATCCGGAGTCAGCCGCACAAAAGTCCAACAGGTAATCAAAGAATAAAAATCAACATCCAATTAATGAAAACAAATCCACATAGGGATCACATGGGGTATGCAAAATGCATGTCATAGATTACACTTGTTTAACCTTAATCAACTATTGAAGTCCATGCAACTGACCTCCGGACAAATATTTTAGAAAATATTCCGCATAGATCGAGTAGATCTAGATCAAGAACTAGAAAACATACTGTATGATACAATAGATCTATGATCATTTTAACCTTGTAAGAAACATTTGAATCCTGAAAGCAGTGTAGATTTATGACCACCTTGCCACTTAATGAGGCCTCTGATAAGGGTCTACGCTGCATGCAAAATTCATAAGTTCTTACGAAATCCACTTACACATTTAGTTGATTATGATGACTTAAATGCCGTCAGGAATTCCTAGAGGATGAGTACTATTTTTATGAATTGGGGATTCCCTTGTGACATATTGGTGACGTATGTTCACGCGTCATCAAAATACGTAATATTAATAAACGGTGCTACAGACAGGCAATCTAGATAATTATAATCAAGAGCACAAGTCAGAAGGATATTTTTAAGAGATGATGGTCAGAGTGTATCAGTGATAAGAGGGCTCCTTCGAGAGCCCTCCGATCAGGATCTGCACTGTTTGCAGGCGTGTCCTTTTATTTTATTCTGAGTATTATAGATCTTTGAAAATGAGCACCCGTTACTTAGGTTAACACTTAACAACTAAAAAGTCTTGCTAATAGCATGTATACATGACCATAACATGAACAGTATAGAAAAAAATATTCCATCGTTATGTCGTGATTTAAAGCACAACAGCAAACAGTTTGACACCTGATAAAACAGTTTCGTCAGGACTTATCTCGCAGGGGACACACCTTTTGCAATATATATATATATATATATATATATAAAGCAAACAGTATAAATCCCGATAAGACATTTAGTGAAGAGGCTGTCCACCTGGATCCACTTCGCTGATACTCTGCGTATTTTTGAGAAAAAAAACTAAGATTTACAATCAATTAAGTTTAGGCTCTTAATCATCATTTGCGGGAAACAAATATATAGGTTTCAAACAGGTTGGATCCAGACCAGCCGTCGAGTATATATCTATCTATATAACTGCCAATGAACATATGACGTCAGCCCTATGCCACTCAGCGACTGACTGGTATGTGCAAGCAGCATGGACCCAGACATGAAACCGAGCGATTCTGCTTCTCACCAGGACCCAGACTGTTTCCACTGATGCCGTCGACTCGTCGTGAAACAGTTGCGAAGTAACCAGCTAGATGAAAAGACGTAACTGACTTAGTCTGCATGTATTTCGTATACTTCTAATAAAAATAAAACCGTTCTTGCCTTCTTGGTTACGAAAGTAAAGTCAAACACATTATACTGTACAATTCTGTACCATTTGAATCAAGTGTAATTTCCATAATCGTAAAGTTTCAATAAAAACTCTCGCAACCGAAAGTAGATTTTCTGCATTGCGAACTTGTTGCAGTTGTAAATTTTAAAAAAAGCTTCAATTGTTTCAAAACTGCAAGATGATGAAAAGACTAATTTCCGCTTCGAATGTCGAAGTTGGTATTGCATTTTCCAGTTTGAATTGATCACAATTACCGCATTCTGCACAGAAATGTAAGTTTGGATAACGATCGTGGTTGTTATGTCACGATCCTTTAAGAAAGGGTCACAGTCTGGCTAACAATAATATAACTTCATGTTTAATGCCTTTTTTATTACTGCTCATAAGCTTTTGGGTTTTTTGTTTAGTAACCGAGTTGGTCAACGAACATTCATGACTTTCAAAAACTATGATTTATTGGAATAAAATTTCATGTTTCACAGTCAGAGTTACTTAGCATCTGATATGGATCAATCCTTGGATCCAGATCAAATGTGTTATTTAGCGTATGATCTGGATCAAGACTTGGATCCAGATCAGATGTCGAGTTACTCAGTATCTGATCTGCATCAATGCTTGGATCCAGATCAGACGCCGAGTTACCCATCATCTGACCTGAATCAATATTTGGATCAGGTCAAACGCACAGTTACTCAGCATCTGATCTGGATAAATGATTGGATCAGAACATCACGCCAAACTTAGATCCCAATCTGGGTCCATGCTTATAAAACATTTAGTTGAGTCTGAGTTCGTTCTCAAGATTTTGATTGGTCAGATTTGAGCCTTTGGCTCAAATCTGGCCAATCAAAAGCTTGAGAACTCAAATCTGACCAATCAAAAGCTTGAGAACGAACTCAGACTCAACTAAAAAGCTTTATAAGCATGGACCCAGATGCTGAGTAATTTTCCGTGTGATCTGGGCCCTAGCTGAATGCATAAAGAATGAATTACTCGACGTCTTATCTGGGTCCAGATTGTTTGGAAATATTTTATGTGAATAGCAGAGGCAAATCGTTACTCTCTAGAATGTATACAAAACATAGAGTTCAAGATCAGTTATTATATATTTAACCCAGTGTACTACACTTATACTCACTTCAAATTGTATAAAAAATACACCATTAGAAATAGAATTTAATTGTGAGCTTCTATGCAATGCAGAATGGTGTCTGTGTCCACTTCAAACTTCAATTTGCAGTAGGTACAGATGCTTTTCTCCTTAAAATAAAACAAAAATGTGTCTTATGCAACTTTAACAGATGAAACACTTTCATTTCTTTCGGCAAAACACATCATTAGCGTAGAATTTCTATTTTTCTTCTACAAAGTATTAGTCAATTTGTAGGCTTAAAAGTACACCAAACAGTGTTCATTTTCTAGTCGCTTTAATAATATTCGAAGGAAAAAATCAAATCCGACAATTTAGAAAATGCATTAAACAAACCGTTAGTTTTTTTTCTTTTTATAATCGTTTCCGGAACCGTGACACATAATCGGCCCGACCGTGTCATTGTATATTCTTAATATTGTTATTTTATGTGATTTTACGACAGATATGTAAACGATATTCAAGATATATCTTTTATGAATCAAAATCAGACATTTTTATTGTATCAGTCTATTCCAAGAGTATGCATAGAAACAATTCATACCGATAAAACACAATACTATGGCAATTGTCGGGTAAACAGCTAGACATGTATTTGGCGTAATATTCGCTATCACTTTACAACGATATCGACAATAAGGGATAAAAACAAATGTCTGACCATGATTTTGTAGATACTTCTGTTTTTGTCTTTTCTTTGATATTCTTTCGCATTCAGTCCGTGACACTTTCCGAACCGTTCCGCCACAGCTTTATGAGAAAGTTCGTGACGGATCAGTGAAAACCAAATCCCGTTGTGACGGACATGGGCACCAGTGGTTTCACACTGGGTTGATAGTTTTTCAAAAGCTTGATCGAAGAGTATGTAGGCTACATTGCATCAGATCCAACTTTGAGCAGACAGTATGTGCCACAGCGAGTAAAGACTTAACGCTTTCCTTCATGTACTCGTGTTGTCACGTATTTGCAAACAGGGCAGACCTAGTTCAGACGGCTCTTATAGGAGCCGTATGATCCGTGTCAACTCTGCTTTTGGTATAATATAGAACCGATTCTACAGTTTCAGCTTAACCCTTCGCTTGCTGAATTTTAAAATACATTTCTCCTTCTTTACCCATGCCCTGTTGTATAACTACATATATCTTCACTGTGTACACGTATTTCGCTGTGGAGTGCACTGGTTGCACAATCAAGTTGTAAATAGTGCAGACCCTGATGAGACAGCTCCTGCAGGAGCTGTCTCATCTGGGTCTTCACTATTTACATGTAGGTATATTGACGTGAATAGCAAGCGAAGGGTTGAGCCAGATGTCATGTTCATACGTTATTGTAACAGTTCATCTGATAAATATCCATGATGTCATTATTTCTTACATGAATATTGAACAGGGAAAGAGGTGTGTGCCTGCTTAGCTGTTTACATCCGTAAATGTCTTCACACCGTCGAACGATATGCTGACAAGAAATGGTCATATCTGGATTTTTTCTGGAATTGGCTATACCACACATTTGTGTCGACAGTATTTATTTCATATTGTATCTGAATGTAAACTAATACTTTAATGGACTGATATGATTTTAACTTGTGACAGGTGTATGGCATTTTTTATTAAACAGACCCTCTTTTAAATGAAGCTTAATGCGTTCTTTTATTGCATACTCGAATATCAAGTACCGATCCG
This sequence comes from Azorinus chamasolen, assembly GCA_963576725.1. NCBI lineage: Eukaryota > Metazoa > Mollusca > Bivalvia > Cardiida > Solecurtidae > Azorinus > Azorinus chamasolen. Next base: position 38,613,319 of record OY755241.1, on the reverse strand, counting down.
TTTTGAAGAGAACACATTCGGATTTTAAACAGAATTACGTTCTGCGGGGTATCTAGATTACTTTCAAATTCATAACTTCGTTTATGCTTTTGATAAAATGATATGTATTCATTTTTAAATACCAGTAAACCGCGATTATCAGGAGATAGGTTAACCCTTTTCTTTATATAAACGTCTTTTCACGCAGCTGCAAAGAGAGTCTCCTACAGTAGCCGTCAGATCAGGTTCTGTTCTGTTTCCTAAGACTTATAAAATTATAATAGATTGGCTATACAAGTTTCTACCAAAACCATCAAATAATGTACAGTGTGAATTTTGAAAATGTAGGTGATAAATTCTGTAAAAATAATTTGCTCAGCAGGATAAAGGTTAATTATTACCTATGTAGCTTACTGTAAATATTTGCTTCAACAATGCCACAGGTGCCCTTTGCATGCTATGTTTCAACAACTCCGTCACAAATACAGTATTCTTTTAATCAAATGTCATAAGTATATAAAACATGAAAATATAGTTTCCGGACCCAACCTAAAAAATGAAAAAAATCACAAAATAAAAATCGCGAACATACCTGCTGTATATAATAAGTAAAAGGTATTCAACTCCGGCGGAAATCTGCTCAAACATCGAAGAGTTCATTCACTGCGATCGTCCTTGAAAGCTTTTTTGACTACCGATTTCCATAAACTGTCTCATTTATCAAAGAAATCATCACTCTGCAGTCATTTATTTATTGTCTCAGAATATTAACACGCTTTTAGAACCACTCGTCAAAGTCACAACCAACTAGGTCACAGGTTCACAAATGATGACCGCCCCGGTGGTATCTCAGGTGAGCGCATCAGGCCTCGTGTCCATCTTGTTTTTTGGTACGTTTTAGATACTTATGACATGCTATTAATACAAGAGCAGAATGCGGCACCAACGCTCGTCTGATTTGGTGCTTGTCCGAATGAATTTTAAAAAAAGGGCCATAACTCAACAATTCGAAATCAAGAGTTATGGTTCTTATATAGGAGCCTTTCCCTAAATGAGATCTACTAACCTAGGAAGTTTCATGTTGATACCTCTTATACGTTTTGAGTAATGAGCTAAATTAAAGATTTTGCACGCCGACGACAACGCCCACAACCCAGTGATTCCAGTAGCTTGACTTTTCTTCGAAACATACGAGCTAAAACTAATGTTTTTGTGATGGAGTTGTTGTTGAGACATAACATGCGAAGGGCACATGTGAACACTGCAATACAAGTGTATTTAGTGCCAGTATTTCAGAAATACCTCCCCTTGAACTCAGTATTTCTGTGATTTGGACCTAAAACATACGTAAGTTGGTGTCGCAAACTCCTTAAACTCATAGTCAACATATTTCAATGAGTTTATAAATATACATGATCGCAATGAAGTGTATCTGTGCATTAAGTTTTTCGTTTGCCTTTCTTAATGTTATATGGAGTTACCTGCCCTTGAAAGTTGATGTAATTGTTTACTGTTGTATAGAGTTAGTTTTGAACTTGTACAAACTACTTCTACAGTTTTCATAAAATATATGTGGTTTGTACACGTGGATCTTTTTTATGTGTATATGTGCATAACATAATTTGGGTTAGCATCTACCATTTTATAGAGTCATCTGCTCCCGGACTCGCACTATATGCGTTGCTAGCCACTAAAGTTTGTAGAGTGAACTTCTACAGTTATAATTCAATGATGCACATGATGTCTTTGAAGTGTAGATGTGCATCACATATGGGTTCTGTATCTAACACACACAAGTTACCAGCCCTTGGATTTGCAATCAAGGATGCCTTTACCGATACTTATTGTCTATAACTGAAAACTAGATTGAACCAGCAAATGTACGATGCGACCGCCAAAGTCTGAACTTGAGATGGGAGATTATTTGGTATGAAATTCAAACTAGTTCATTTGCAAATTAAATACAGAAAATCTCCTCTAAACCGGACGTTAAATTTAGTATACACATCGGTCTTTGAGACAGGTAGCAGATTAATGCAGGGTAAAATTCATGTAGAAAGCTCTTCTAGAAAGCTGCAAAAAGCTCTTATAAGGACTTTCTGCATGACTTTCACCATGCATTAAGCAGGCAACAGACACGTCTCTACTAGAATTCCGGTATGGTGGCGTTTTACTGTAAATAAATATATTCATGAATGAATCAAATATCCATATATGTTGTAAAATGAAATGCGGGCGAAAGGGACACTACTGGAAGGGGGACATGCGACAAAACGTGCCGTTGGGAGAAATTCAGCTTCTTCTGAGAGAAATGAACAGCTGACTAGTATTAACTAGTCAATTGAAACAAGTGGGTCACATGTGTGACCCATATTCAGTGTTCATCAACTGCATTGTGACCTATTTTATTGTGTTTTCAGGGAAAACTTTATTAATAATTAACGATGATATTTTGTCCGATTTATACAAATATGTATATAATCTAATAAGTTTGAAACTCAAAACTTTTATAAAATGGATTCTGCGTAAGAACAAACACGTTTTATGTAAGATCATAGACACTAAAAATGAAATATGCATGAATACTTGAAAATGATAATGAAATGGGTGAAGACAAATGCGTGTCAGTAATCATTTTATTTGGAATGATCTCGTTATTTGAATAGTTGATATGAACTTCTGTAGCTGTAAAAAAAATGTTTGCTACAGTATAAGACAACCCACAGGGGAAGATCATTCTAAAAACAGGTAGAACATCTAATTGAACAAGAGATTGTGTACAATATATATCCGCCATGGTACCTGGCCTATAATTTGAACGTGTGACCTTGCCATAACACCATTCTCTTGTATGCATGTCATATATGAATTCTGAAAGTGGGACATCATTCGAATATAAAAGCAGCAATGCAAAAAGAGAAAATATCAGACTCGGGTTTATTGAATGTTCATGGGCAGTTATCAAACGTGCAACCCTACTCATGCCCCCTAACACCGGCTTATTAAACTGTATTATTTTTTGTAGCTAATACTATCAATATAACAATTGAAATTTTTATAAATTCTATATTTGACATTGATATGACTTCTCCGAAATTTCATGAGATCATTAAGCATGCCAGGTATTAAAAGTGCAGGAAACACCACATACAGAACAAACAGCCGCCCGAACAGCAACACAAGGAAACAGCAAATGTACATAACTATAAAAAACATCAAGAGACGCACAAAGACAAAACGAACAAGATGACAGGCCGAGGGTAGTACTCTATGATGGTATACTCTCAAACCCAGAAATGGGATGAGCTTACCAGACTCATGTATTACCTTTTCTCTGTCGTGCCCTGAACTTCTTCCCTGCAGTTGCTCTGTCTTCAGCAAAGTCATTGAGTACATATTTGACGGACTTTCGCAGTTGTTATGCTATGGTTTACATTTTGTACTGTGATTACAGTCTTCTATGTTGTGGGGAAGTCCGGCGGGGATACCTTTATTTACAATGTTTGTTTAGCTAGGGTGACTTTGAGATAAGTGTGAGGTTAGGACGTCCGTAAACCGGTTTAAACCCCCAGTGGTGATTTTGCTACTGACCGTGCCAAGGCGGTTCTCTCTTTGTCACCTTTACTTTTGTTTGTCTTGTGTCTTTGTACTAGTGTTTTGTTCATGTTTGTCTCTGGTGCTCGTGTATTTGTTGGTGTTTTCTGTGTTCTTCTCGTGCGTTTGGTTGTGTGTGTCTGTGAAATGCTGTCTATTGATGTGTTGGTGGTGATTGCGTCTTGTATGTGACTTTCTACTGTATGTGTGTATGAGTATAAATTGCTATGCTTTCTTTGGGTGTTTTGGTGATGGTGGCGTTGTGTGTGGCTTTTCGTGCTTGACTTTACTACTTTTTCATACAATAATGGAAGTACCGCCTTGGAACGGTCAGTGACAATAGTCACTGGGTGTGTGTGTGGGGGGGGGGGGTTAAACCTGGTTTTGGGCACCCAACCTCACACTTATTCCATCCCTACCCTAAAAGACAAACAGTGTAAATAAACATATCCCCTCTCCGACTAACTACAACAACCGCGATGGCAAATATTTTCTTACCACAGAAAGCAAAGTCATAGTCAATGTTAAAATTCTATGAAGTTGATATTTCACCTTGAGGTTTGATATTGACCTCAACATGCCTCCTCCCAAACCACTTGCCACTTCATGGGATGGGATGAGTATGCATGCAAACTCTAAAATTTATGTCCTCACAATACCAAAGTATAAACAATTGTTTGCTATGTGGTTCTGGAGGTGTGCCTGCATTAAGACCACTTTGCACTTTCGTCGTCATAAGAGGGACTTAACTGGGATTTAAACGGAGAGTGGAGTATACACATCACATTTATCCAGTGCCCCAGATAAGAAATCAGTAAATAGGGTATTTCACTCCCCTCTTTCAAATGAATAGAGTGAAATGAAAAATAATAGAGTATCTGACATTTTGTTTAACTCAGGTACCTGCAATAAAATGCTACAAAGTTACATTTGCTGTGTTCTAAAATAAAATAAACATCTAAACAGAACATACTTATATAGATTCTAGACATACCTGTAATTTAACATTGTAACTTGCCCTTTTAGTGGTACTGGTATAGTAGACATAAACACTCTCAGTCTCTGTTATTTCAAATATATATAACTGTACACGATCAGCGTCATGCTTTTTGGATCCTGATTTTAACTTGTTGAAATCTCCGTTTCCGATTTAAAAAAAAAAACAACAACACAAAATTGATGAACTTGAGTCTGAATTAAGTGTTCTTCACAACTTTTCTACCGCGACGTGACATTTTGATTGAAACCGCGAAAACAAGTGTCAAATAGTCATAATATCGAGGCGCTTACAGAAATACAGAACAGCAAGCGTCTAGCAGTGGACTGGTACACCGTGGTGTACCATAGATACAAATAATCGGAATACCTCACATATTTACGCATTACACCTGGCGAAAAAGGGATGTGTAGTCGGCCGAGATGTAACGATTGTCGAAGAAGTCGGAAATGGAATCTGTTAGCGGAATCGACTTCGACTTTCGATGTACGCATTTACACGTCGTGATATGTTTAGAGTATTTGATTAATATTTTGCGTACTTGATATGCTTTGAATTGATTTCCAAAGCGTATTTGGCCATTTTAAATGCGCAAAATACGCCGATACGCAGCTTATCTGGGGCACTGTTTATCTCAATGTAAATGAGATGTATGTCCGGTAACTGGTCTCCCATAATGGTGCCATATATGCAATGCCTGAAAAATAACTCAACAATGGCCAAAGTTAGATTACCTCTAATTGTGATGCCTGTGTTTGAGCTCCGAATTATATATGATGACTCTAGTTGAAAAGGCTCATTAGTCATTTGTCTAAAACAAATTGGTCTAGTTTGACCTTTAACCTTGAACCTTGCTTGTCTACAGCAGTAGAGGTGATCTGCTCATCTTAAACTGTTTAAAGGCAATATTCTGAATTATATATTTGTCATCACAAAAAGCGAAGCACCAAGTCAAATCCCTTTATGAACATATCCACGTTTTTCTCGATAAGCAAATGTTCAGCTAAAACTGCTTTCGACCATTAAAACCCAATCTCATAAATTTATTCAGGCAAAGAAATTTAAATATCTATTTCATTGAATGTAATCTTTATTTCTTTGATGGAAATAACCGATTTGTGCAGCGATATGTATCTTGATATATAATGGAAATGGTTCTTTTTCTTGATATGTATTAACACCCCCGCACACACACACTAACGTACCGACAAGACACTACATGATTGCACTCTGTCCGTCCGGTATTTTGTCCAGACGATATCTCCTTCGCCGCTTATGTTTTGCATAGGAGCCGGGGAGAGCAAGGAGCTAGGCCCCCAATGTTGAGACCGGGGGGCAGAGTATACCCCCCGAATGATTCTCAAGTCCGAACATAAAAAATGAAACAGATACAAAAAGAAAAGCGAAAGGGATATAAAATGTGCACTTTCTATTGTTATTAAATTATTTGATCTCGTACCTGCAATTAATTACGGCTTTTTGGTCCCGCATATTTATAACTTAACCCCGTTCAACGGTAAACAAGCGGATCATTCGTAACTACTCGTCTTAGGGTTCGGAATATCTTAAGGGTTCCGTGTGCAATCGGATAAGTTTCCTCGGCTTTACTCCGAACACTGACGGAATACGACGAGTAGTTACGATTGGCGATGTTTTTGTCTTTTCTACGTATGTGTTTAAAACAAACGAACTGATGAAATGCAAGAATCCTCTCCTTCAAAGTAACTGCATGAATCTGACCGGAAATTCATTAATTTGAGGAAAATTGTAATGAAGCAAGCGTTGTTCTTGTGTGACAGGTGACCAGAGTTTAAGACAGGAACAATATCATTCATACTGTTGAATTAATGTGAATGCTACAAGACAAGTTAACTTATTCGTTTGATATGGAATGCCATTCTGCCATGCTAATTGCTAAATACAAAATGCTGTATGCCAATTGTGTAAATTACTAGGGAATGTTCCGCTTGATGGATGTAAATGACAAATGCGAATTGCGAAATGCTTATTGCTAAATACATGTTTGTATTACTAACATTAAACAGTGACATTTTTAAAGTGACTGTACATTTGCTAAATGCATGTTTATTTACATTAAAGCGTATTGCTTATTGCACTACTAAATTAAAAATGGCACTGCTCGATGCCAGTAGTGCAAACATGCATTTAGCAATATGCATTTCGCATTTGTCATTTACATCCATCATTTGGAACATTCCGGTTCTCTTTCCCTAGCAATTTAAACAATAGGCAAAAAGCATTTCGCATATTGCATTTAGCATTTCGCATTTAGCAAATAGCCTGGCAGAATGGCGTTCCATAGTTTGAATATGTTTTAATCTTTTTTTTCTGAAAATGTGCATCTGCGGGGAAAAGCGAAACTTGCACGTTAGACAAGTTTAATATGGTAATTGTATGATAAAACTAAGTAATTCGGGAGGCCGAGTGGTCCCCTCAGATGCATAAACTTGTTTTTCTTCCGTTCCCCTGACTGTGTCACATTTTATAAAATTTAAGGAACGTATTTTGATCAACCACTGGAAGTTTTTAACTACAAGAGCAGATATATCGCTCCGTGACAACACTCGTCATTACACCCCTCCCTACTTTGCACCATATTGAACAAGAAATATCTTTTAAAAAGATATTCAGCGGCATTCAAATATTGACATAATGTACAAAACAATAATGATATTAAATCTATGCCAACTTAATTTCAATGTTTCGAGATTCTGTTAGTACAGGGAACTAGATCTATGAAGGGTTGCTTGTAATTATACTAGCAGAGAAGCATGCAATGGAAATGACTTGGAGTAGAATAAGCAATTATGGAAAAAATCAAGTTACTTTTATAGGAAATCACTATGAAAATGTACAATGTCAAAGTATTTTTTTTAAAACTATCTGAAGTTAGTTCTTAATTTTACCTATTATGAAAAATTACTTGAAAGCATGTATATTTATATTGATATGAAGATAACTAATTGAATACACTTTAAATAAAGCATACAGAATTTAGTTTTTGTTTGAGCAGAGGCTGTAATTACTTAAAGAAAGGTATTTATCTATAGCCTGGATCAACGCATTAATTGACGTGTGTGCATCTTCATTAGTGACACCATTAACTGAATATACATGTATTTTTAAAACAATATAAAGTTAGCTATCTCAACCTACTACTTGATCCAAAGCGCCAGGTGATAGAGCCGTAACAATAGCCTTCAGTAAGTAGCTTTATATCACAGAGAGCGAATTTCAGAGCCTTAATTGGTGCTGTGGTCGGGGATAGTAATTAATACTATTAATGCCACTACTCTAATATACTAAACAACATTTCTTCTTTATTTCCTATAGCATTGCCTGTGGATTATGGTGGTTTCGGCAAACTACCTGTTCGTCAAAGTGGATGTGATCAAATGTGGTATTAAATTGATAGCAAAATGATAATAAATGTTTAAAAGTTTAATAGTGGTTTTTGGCAAACTGGCAATAATGCTCAGCAATCATTACCATGAGGTGATAAGTACGATAATGGGTTAGGAACTGATATAAAGTATGACACACCAAAAATTGAATAGTCAAAATTGATCCACACCTTTTGAGGATAATAGATCTATATAGTTTTATTCAGTAATATTGTTTATGTATTATATACTCTAGTTTTGATAATGACCAAAGTAACAAATAATTCATATTGTTTTACCGGTCATGGTAATAAACAACTATGTGACTACAGTATTGTACATGTATTTGAATCCACCAAAAGTTGAACTAAACAACATTTTGACTGAAAACAAAAAGCATAAAGTGAGTGGCAAACAGTTTGGACCAAGACTAAAATCAAAACTGAATGGGATAATAAATCATTAGTAATGTGTTATGTGGTCTGGGGCTGTTTTAATGACTAAACAATGTGACTATATTATTTGAAAGCACCTCTTAATCACTCATTGTACCCAATGTTGAGTAAGTGTGAATATGTCACCTGCTTAGCTAATATCCTGATCTGTATAAACCCAAAAAATGGACCACATATCAATATTTAACATATAGATAGTTATTTAATGAGTTTGATTATTCAATTTTCGCTTTTTAATTCAAATTTTCAATTTTTGCCGAAACGTCCTGGGCCGAATAAATAGATTGCCAAAACGTCCTGGGTCGAAACATCGGGGGCGAAACTTCCTATGCCGAAACGTCCTACATTCAGTTTGGCCATGTGTAGAGGCATTATAAAAAGACTATGCCAGTCAAGGGATTGACTAATGAAAATACGGTTTACTAGAAAATACTAATGGGTCATATGCAAATTACAATGTAACATAGTTTCTGATTGGTGGAAAACTAGAACAAAAGTGAAAATAGACAGCTAACCGCTGAAAAAGCTCCTACGCCTATATTATGATTTCCGACATCTCGCGTGGATGCATCTAACAAGGGCAGTGTCCACACTACTAATGAAGTGGTTAGTTATAGTGTTTGACCTTGACCTTTGCCTCAGTTTAATTGTCAGGAAAATGTTCACTTGGGTTAGCATTTACAAATCCTTGTGGGTGCATATTGGAAGTTGGAACGTTGTATACTGCATGGTTTACATTAGGCCCTAATTTTAGAAAAGGTTCGTTAGGAGGTTTAATGGCAAGAACTATGTCTTTAATATATCACAAGCAAACAGAGCAGACCATGATCAGACCGAGCCGTCTGATCTGGTTCTACTCTGTTTGCAAATGCGTCTAGTTCTAAGGGTGAGTTAGTTGGGTTTTACGGAACTGCGACACTGAATATGTCATATAGCGCCGATGAATGATGAGTTGACATGATGGGACGATTTCAGGAAGATGTTTTCGGCTAAAACTGTAGTTGTTGTCACATCCCTTCAAACAATAAATTAGTGCGGAAGTGAGTTTCCTTTTTTGATAAAATTATAGACGAACACGCTCCTTCAGGTCTGTCGGCATAAATGATTTTATTCTAGCACTTTCCAAAAGCTGACGGATTTGTGATGTTTTATGAATCTAATGTAGTGTAGAATTTTTGCCACATTAATCTGATTGCATTTCATGTCATTCCGTTGCCACATAAATCTGATTGCATTTCATGTCATTCGGAATGACATGAAATGCAATCAGATTAATGTGGCAAAAATTCTACACTACATTAGATTCATAAAACATCACATTTCGGTTTTACAGATGCAAACAGTTAAGTGGGTTGGGCGACAGTTTAGTAGTGGTTGTTGTTTATGGTGCTTGGTAACGGTGCTGGGTAACTCAATTGGTAGAGCACTTGCCCTGTAGGCTGATGCTACAAGAACAGCTAAATAGCTAAAGCTCCATTCAAAATTTACTAGAATATTATGGCCTTTTAGATGATGTTCAAAGCAAGTAATAGGCTATATAAGGGCATATATTATACCATGACACAAAACACAATGACTAACACTTCCTCGGTATTTTTATTGTTGGTCAGAGCGACCTTTATATGGCCCTAATATATTTGCGAAGTTTGATTTGTGATCTTCTAGCTATGTTTATTTTGAGGACATGTAAGTGGTGTTACGCAATTACAATTATGATTCAAGGGGTAATACTCAGTGAAACTCAAGCGGATGAGGTAACGGATATTTGGAATACTCATTTACTACGAAAAGTAGGGGTATCACTCAAATCAAAATCCTTATCTGTTCTTCTGAGATATTTAGTATGATGGAAATAAGCCTCATAAATTGAACCAAATAATTTGATATTATTTCCAACAAAATTAGTTTGCTTCCCGTTCGTTTTCAGTTAGCGAAACCGTAGCAATGAGTTTAGTTAATGCTTTAATATATATAAAATGTACTCCGATAATAACCCATTTTAGACACATCAAAATAGTTTTGGAACACCTCAATGTTTACGGTAGAATAAGGGGGGGGGGGGATAAATCAATCAATCCAGAGATCAAGAGCTTTTAGAAATGTTGACTTTAAAGTATTGGTATATTGAATAAAGGAATTTTTATTATTTAGATATGGCTTCAAGAAACTGGGTTACCCCTACAACTCGACACGCTAAATGATTAAAACCGAGTCACAGAAATTAACACGGAGGGTCTAAGCTGGATTATTTAAAAACATTTTGATTGAGTCTGTCCAGATATTACCGGAGCAGTCGGTCCACAATGTGTATATTCTGCATGTTCAGTCAAATGATTTCGCAGGATATAAGTTAATGAAACGAGACTTGTAGGAGATGTTTCTTGAATAGTTTTCTACCAAAGATGAAGACAATCTTACACTCAGTGCAGAACTGGTTTGCGTCTTTGTGCTTGCGACTTTGTTCATGTGTGGAGTGTTTGTCTCTGGTTCTTGTGTGTCTGTTGGTGTTTTCTGTGTTCATCTCGTGTGTGAGTGTGCGTTTGGGTGTATGTGTGTCATGCTGTCTATCGGTGTTTTGGTGGTGGTTGCGTCTTGTATGTGGCTTTGCCTGCTTGACTTTACTACTTTTCCATTAGGTAACAGAAAAATATTTTACGATCGTGTGGGAGCCGTTGGTCCGATTTCGTTGCAATTATTTGAAACTGATCTAATGATGACTGTTTTGATGCTGTTGAATGCGTATTTCATCACAACATGGCCACCAGGTGTGGGCCAGTATTCCTTCCGCAGAAGTCTCGCTAATGCGACCATATAATTTATTAGCATAAGAGTATGTTGATTAATGCATTACAAACGTTTATCCGGCTTTAACCAGTTTAAAATATCCAGAATTAAAGATTGCTTCAGTTGTAGTATTAGCAAAATTTAAAACCAATCTCTGAATACTGTAGACAAAAACGATCTCTATAACCAATAGTGAGATGAAGTGTCATGCACAAGGGCCACAACTCTAGCATCAATATTTTTTTAGTTATTCCCCTTTTTCATATTAACAATAAGTTTTTGTGTCAGCTGCGAGCAGGTGACACACGTGTTCCTCCGAACACTCTTGTTATCTAATTGTACTGCTTTGTATAGAATTAGCTAAGCCAGAATCATCTAAATGTAGTCAATCATTAAATCTGTAGGATGTGCACAAAAACTGGAACATTTTATATGAAATATGGAAATCGTAATATTTTAATGGTTTCTAATCTTGTCATCTAACATAGCTATCATCATATAATAAATCGGCGTCATGTGAGCTACTCCGTGCTACGGTGCCATGAAACCAAGACATACATTTGTATCACTTTCTTTGTGTTTTAATAATTATGCCCCCACCAAAAATAAAACAACAAAACAGCCATTTTAACCAGATATTCTGCGTCTTATCTGATCTAAGCGGATTAAAAACCAAACGCTATCTATTGCCTACGGGGTTATGAAGCATAACATAGAAATGAAAGTAATTTGAATTCATCTTATTTGTTTTCGTTATTGCTGGGTGCCATCTGAGTACTTAACCCTTTCACCACCAATGTCGCATAAATGCGCCACGACAAATAGTGCAGTCCCTGATCAGACGCCGCCTAATCAAGGGGCGTCTGATGAGGAACTTCACTTTTTGTCTCAATCTCTATTTCTCTATCTGTGCTTTATTCCTTTGAAATTTGACGACAATTAGAAATTTGGCGCCGAAAGGGTTAAGATACCCGTTGGAGTAGAAAATTAACGAAATTCCTTGGCGAACATTTCCCCCAACAAGATATTATGTTACGGCTGTGGAGCTTGTATGATATAGCGATATGGACGGTTTCCACATATGAAAATAGTGATGTCGTTTCAGTATTTTCATTTAATTTCCGAGATTCACAGTGAAGTATAATACCCAAGCTAATTTAATTGCGTACATTAAAGGTTTCCGTAGAAATATCTAACATTATTTTAGATCTGGTATTCATTTAGACCATTTGGATAAACCGAATGTATTAAAAAGCGTTTTTTGTTTTATTTCAAGAAAGTGTTACCTATTAAATGTCGATTGAATATAGAAAGATTGCTGTTACTTTGTTAGTTTTTCTTACTGCTGATACTGTGCCACTTTAAGTTTTACATATTCAAAGTTGACATCCTATCATTGCTGAACAATTAATTACTGACTGGTTCTGTTTAGGATTACGGTTTTGGGTGGGTAGACCTTGTTTCACGTCCGAATTGTGCCACAAAGGGATAATGAACACCAAGGAAACAAGAGGGTTTATTATATCCCCACAAACGAAGTTTGAGTCAGTGTGTGGGTTGGTCTGTCCGTTTGTGGCAAAACCTGGTTAAGTCCACTTATTTACATAACCCTTTGCAATAAAGCATTGCAACTGTATACACTTGTCTACCACCACACCATCACACGCTTCATCTGCAGGCAATAGTACATAGCTCTGTCAAGCATTTTGACAGAATTATGGCCCTTTGTATGGTTGGTCGGCATGTCCGTTTGTGGCACAACCTGGTTAAGTCCACTTATTTACATAACCCTTTGAGATAAAGCTTTGAAACTTAAATCACTTGTTTATCATCACAAGTTCCATTTATAGACAAGAGTACATAACTTTGCCAAGCAGTATGATAGAATTATGGCCCTTTTTATATTAAATTGTTTTAGCTAAGGTTTTTGTTAAAGTCCATTTATTTTCATAACCCTGTGAAATGAATCTTTGAAACTTGGAACACGTGTTCACCATCACAAGCTTTAACTGTAGACAAGAGTACATAAGCTAACTCTGTCAAGCATTTTGACAGAATTATGGGCCTTTTTAAATAAAAAAAGGTGATTAAGATTTTGTTTGATTTGTCAATGTCATAATTACTAAATAACACGTGTGGTTCCTGGACAAGAACGTTAAATTTTAGTTATGAATTACATTTTGACAAAGTTTGGGTCGAATTTCGAAGGTTTGTGGCCATTGCACTATAACTTAGCTAGACAGAAATGGTTCTAAGACAATTGCAGCTAGAACAGACATTGTACAAAACATATATCGCTTATATGAAGACGAAGTTTGGCAATGCGTTTCGGATCATCGTCGACCAAGGTAATTGTAACTGTATGAAGTAAAGGTGTCCGGTCGATAACTTAACATATTTGCGCCCAGTTGATTCTATCATGTTTATATATTGGATTAGTCAATCTTTTATCTAAGGGTTGCCTGGCTTCAATTTTCAATTTCGTTGTTTTATATTGAAATTCCTATCGGTAAACAGTGTAGACTCTGATAAGACGACGCATCATGCGGCGTCTGAGAAGTCTACACTGTTTGCATATGTCCCATATATAGGGCCGTGGACACAAATGGGTTAAGTTGCGAAAGACGTTTTAACAAGGTTGGTGTACAGTCAACTAGTATAAAGACAAGTCATATGAGTCGGCGTCTGGAATATATGTAACTATTACTTTTACTAAAACAAACAATACTTCTTACTGCTGTCAGTGTCGCAGAAAATACTCTGTGTGTTATGTACCATTGTCACGTGTTTTTTTTATTTAGTCTACAAAATACGAGAAGGTGCGTTGTTTTATTGATCTCATGCACTTGTATGTGCGCCAAATTCAATAGGTGGGAGAAGTTCAAAATAAGGAATAGCAAGAAAAAGCCCAGTCGAATACGGCTAACATTTGGTCTTATGGCACACCTATTAGCCGTATTTGACTGGCCCTGCTATTATCAGTAGCCGTAATTGACTGGGCATTTTCTTGCTATTCCGTCATATGAACTCCCAACTATTGAATTCAACCGATCAAATTATAGTTTATGTATTGACTATAATAAACCTATTAGGAATGTTATTTTTAACTACAATAACACTGTTTCTGACTTAAATATTGATGCCAATGCCCCTACTTCTTGAGATTGTAGCATTTCAAGCTTTTGCCATAAACCAGTTGGTCATGTCACTACTGGTAATGTTGATATCATTAAAAAAAAGTCTCAGGACACTCTTAACTACAGAACCTAAATATAGATTACCTTCCCTTATTGATTATGACGCTTGTCGAACTCATTGCGGAAGCTATTCAAGAATTCTGCATCACTCTCTTTGTCACCCTCGTTTGTGTTTGGTGTCTTAACCCTTTACCTGATAGAAGCGGCTTTTAGCGTGTTTGATTTATTCCTCCGCTGAAGAAAATAGTTCAAATTCATACAGTCATGAACATATTGCATAATAAATATTTTCTATATCCTAGTAGGTGGTAGCTTAAAGCAGGCTGAAAGTAAAGTTAAGGCGCATTCTGCTTTACTTTCAACCTGCTTTAAGTGGTCATATGTCTTCAAAACTAGAAACAGGCTATTGGGTAAAGGGTTAATACTTCTGTGTTTGTTCGGGTTTGTGGTTTTCGTCTCGTGTGTGTTCGCGTTTGCGTTTGCGTTGGTCTGGTCTCTTTGTACTTGTTTGTGTTTAATATTTCCATCTCATCCGTGTGTGTATAAATTGCTTTCTATCGATATTTTGGTGATGGTGGCGTTTTGTGTGTGGCTTTTCCTGCTTGACTTTACTACTTTTTCATCAAATGGTGTCGACGAGAACATGCTGATGTTAATGCCCTTTCGGATTGGAAGAAATGTATTTTTGATATTATTGATACGCGAATTGCTTTTTAAAAATCATATTACCAGCTTTTACCGTCTCGACCTAGAATTGCATTGCGCTATTTGAAGAATTTCAAAGGGCTAGGTTCATTTGGGGTAAAAAATTGCCCTCTGTCAGAAATTCGTCAAAAATTCAGTAAGGGTTCATATTTGTGTGCTAAAACAAACGTGAACAATTTGGATGATTATTCTATTTCTTTTGTAACCATATCCACCAAGTTAATTTAGCATTTTTTTTCGTTTTGAACAAGTTATTGTTATTTATCATTCTTAAATACTTAAGGTGTAAGGTTGATGTTATATTAATATTCTGAAAGTGAATGATCCTTCGGGGCGAAAGTAGCTATGTGAATAAAGAATATTGCAGATTCGGTTTTATTGAGTCTGTGCATGAGTAGTAGTTAATACATCAACTAAAATTCCATAGCAACTCAAACATTTTTCATATCTTGTGACACTGCCCACCAGTGAGATTCACTCAACTGTACATAATTTATTATAATTGGGGTTATTGTTAATTCTAAATAAGAGCACCGCAAGCGGATGCAACGCTCGTCTGTCGTCATTGTCAAGATGACCATGCATACCATAAATGAAGGTTGTAAATGAAAAATTGAAGAAGTTATGGTCAATGTTAAGATTTCGGACGACGCGGAAGCTGGGGTTACGACAATAGCTCGTGATTTCTTCGAAACAGACAAGCGAAAAATGAATAAATGTAAGCCTCTGGCACAATGGCAGTACTTATGAATTATTGCAAAATAAACAATGTGAGGGTATTGATAGTTTTTAGTGTTGCTGAGGAAACAAACTTGTTTTTATTACATTGAAAAAATGTTTAATGTAAACACTATGTACACAGTCACTATGTTTAATATGTCGGACTTTTACAAACTGTACATTCAATTTTCAGTGACTTGTCACTGACCGTTCCAAGGCGGTACTTCCATCTTCCCCCTATTATATGTTTGTTTTGTCTTTGTGTGTATCTTATGTACATTTGCTGTTTGTCGTCATGGTGCTGTTTGGGTGGTTGTGAGTTTTGTATGCGGTGTTTCCTGCATGAGTCTTACATGTACTTTCATAAGCTTTCATTTAGTATATGACAATGTCACATATAAATTGCCCTGTTTCCATAGCAACACTACTTAATTATATAAGGTGAAATTTAGACATAAATGTCGCAACAGTTCAAAGATACAAGATTTCATAATGTTCCAACAATAGACATTACATTGAGAACAGAGTTAATTAACCATTTTCCTGTTGTATATTCATGTAAGAAATAATGACATCATCTGTTATTAACCCTTTCACTTATGTAAGCGCATTTTCACGCATCCATAAAACAGAGTAGACCCAGATCAGACGACTTCTATAAGAGCGTCTGATCAGGGTCTGCTCCGTTTGCTTATGGCGAAATATAGATCTGATTATATAGCTTCTGTCTTAGCCGGAATTTCCTGTGTTCATATGCCATTATAAAAAATAATCTTATTGAGTGTTTGTTCTGTATGTGGTATTTCCTGCATGACTCATTTTTGTACTTTTATCAATATTCATGACATTATTCTTTCTTACAGGCATATAGAATAGGGAAAGGGTTAACATAAAGTTTATCCATTCTTGTTATGACTAGTTATATGAAACAGATCAATGTTTACTGAATTAACACAATGTGTACAGGGGGAATTAGTCCTCACAACACTTTTTTCTGAATCAGAAGAATCAATTGTTTCTAGATTAGCAGATGCATCTTCCAAAAACCCACCCTAGTCTTTTACACCTAATCAAGTTTTATGTGTGCATAACCATGCCCAAGTACCATATGAATGCGGCAACATGGGAACAAGAGCCAACAGTCCTGGCCCAAGCCTTACATTAACAGTACCATGCAATAACATGATCCTCATCACATCTTATCCACACAAGGTAGGATTTGGGTATGTGGCGGCTTTGAATTGTCACTCTTAGACGACCATGGCTTTCCTTGTGCAGTTTAAAGTCACATAGCTTGAGCAGTCGGTGACTCCGTAGTGGTCAAGTTGGCTTCACTGCGCCGGGCGAGATCATGTTCCTCAACAAAGTCTTAAGACAGACGGACGGATAGACACCGGCAGGCAGACAGATGAACGGACAGACAGACGACGGAAAAGTGATCCCTAAGTGACACACTGCCTCTCAGCAGGTGACACAAAAAGGATGAACAGATCTCTGAATTGTTATTTACTCATGGACAGTTCACATTGCAAAATATAGATTTGGCCACTTTAGATAATATGAATAATACATGGCAGTTCAGGAATAATCAGTCAGATATTTTTTACACATGTTTTAAATTATTTTTTCAAACAGATAAGTAAATGTAATACAAAACATGTATATATTATAAAAATGTGTATTTATAACTAAAAAGCTGACATTTTATCCATAATTATTACAAAAAAAGTGTATGTTGTTAACTATTTATTACCTTTGTAACAAACCTACTGGCATTGGCATACTCTGTTGTCATCTGCTTCATTTCTTCATAAATGAAGGCATTTCTGCTTGTATTCCCAGCTCCTTCATTAATTATATTGCATCCCTAAAGCCACGATCTACTACAAAAATGTTATTGGGGTCAATCAATGTTTTGATGTGTTGAATATTGTTGTTGAGAATGTGTTTCAGAATTGATGCATCATTGTTTTTTGAGTCAGCAAAGTATGGTCCTAAGACACTCACAAAGTTGCCAGAAGTTGAGACAATTACCATAGGTTTCACAAATGGTCTGTTCTTGTGCATGCTATAGCTTCCTCTTTGAAATTGTAAATTGTTACTTTTGTTTATATGGGTGAATATTTAAATTTTGGGCATTTTCTGCGGACTATTTACTCCAACAAAAAATATTTCATATTGTTCGTTGTTTGGTTATGTAATTAAGTAATGGCTTGCTGATATTGAAACTGGCTTGGCCGAGATCGATCACCAGTATTTCCGTTGCTATGGCAACAGTAATTACTGTAACGGTAACAAAAATGTCTGTACCGAAACAAAATTGTCAAAACGCATTTAAGTTGAATATGATATGTTCTGAAGACACTGATTATATTAAATTTATTTCATACATGTTGAAACTAAAAGATTTATTACAAACATCATTTCAATCATTTTTAGATTCAGTTGTCTCAGAAATTCAGTGAACGATGCGGACTGTCACGTGATCGACAAAGTTTTTAATAGATCAGTGGCTAAACTTTTGATTTCTCATAATCGAACCCAAGAACCACATTTCGTCTTGTTCAGAATTTTACGTCTGCCTTTTAAAAGCATGTAATCTGAAATCCTTTGTATAACGATAAAATCTAAATACCCTTTTTATCCGTGTAACGGTAATGAAATTGTGTAATGGAAAATATGGTGATGTAACGGTACTAGACATTACTTTATAACATAACTCGTGGCTTCAGCGTGACGTAACACTATCATTTATTTTTTGATAATCATGGGCATATATTCACTAGTGAATAACATTCGAACGACCGAATGACATTCGAACGATTCATACGCGCTGTCAAAACAAACAAACTGGCGGACGGTGGTCGACCTACCTGTCCACGATTGAGTCACGATAGATGGCAAAGGATTATTGGCACTTGCGCCTTAATTTCGATAAAATATACAAATTGTAATCGCTGTCAGGAATCATATACAAAATGTATGCCAAAAAAGACCTACCAGCTACTCTGACCCATACAATCCATTCTACATTTAAAATGCCTCCATAACTTTGCATTTTCTTCACCGCATGTCCTTTTGTTTATGCAGATTTCTACTCATACAAATATCTCATCAATCAACAACTATAGTCATCTGAATCCAGCACAGCACAAACATATTTCAAATATGCTATACTCACTAACTCAGCTGATCGCGAAAATCTTCCTTCTGTTCCAACACATTTTATGCAGCAGTTCGTACTGAATCTTTTGTCCATTTCAAACATTTTCACTGAACTTGAATCGAGATTTTTTCTCGGTGGAAATGTCCATGTCCATGTGTATACATACAACACTAATGAAGAGCTTAATATACCAAAACGAAGGCGCATTTCGAATCCCATTGTCAGTGAGTGTCAGACGTGTTGGCGACTGTATGTTGGTCTTCATGTAAATGGCGCGCTTTACATAGACACATGTTGTGTACAATGACGTCATAATGTGACGTGTTTGTAACTATGTATGTCAAAACTGTAAATCAAAATTTATTTTGACGTGTTTCTGTATGTTTTTGTATCATAAACTATCACAGTTAAATTGAATACCAGAGAGGTCTGAATTAGATCCTGGTTGATATGACAGTAAGTAAAAAAAAAAGTTGGAAAATTTGGACCTACTTTGTCCCAGTTACCTAGCGAACCTAATAACACCTTTCATTCATCATTTCTATATGTAAGGAGAATTTATAACAATCCACTTTACTGCTGAAATATTGGCTGCAAATAACATTTGTGTGCGTTATGTTATAAATAGGATCTTGCATTCGTGTTCATGATTATTGGATTTATTAAATTCGTCTTTTTAAAACGATAAAAAAAACTCGCTAAAGCTCGTTTTTTATCGTTTTAAAAAGACGAATTTAATAAATCCAATAATCAAGAACACTCATGTAAGATCCTCTATTTATACAATATATGTTCGACGTTTTAAAATAAAATTTATCCTACCCTAATAGTCATTCTTGCGTACCGTTCCTCGGAAATATGCAAACTGAGCGACAGTTTTGACACTCGATTAGTACATTCTGCAAAATTTTAGCAAATTTGATATCTTCCATAATTTTATGCAGACGAGAATTTAAGCAAGCTTTTTACAAGAGGAAACGGGTTAACACATATATAAGGGAGGAATGCATTGAAACAGTTCAACATTTGTTTCCTTAATACTATAACAGGTATGATAACACTTCAACTAAACTTGGCTGGAACAGTATATCAAGTTACCTTTTTATCTCTAACAGATTGACATGAAATGGAATGATGAAACTTTAAATCAATAGTTTAGTCCATATTTAATGCTTTCTTGATTTCTATCCAAGCATCTGCTCTAATTTTGAGGTGCCACTTAGTAACTGATTCTAACTCCAGAATAAGAGTTACTACCATCTCGGGTACCTTATACCATATTACATCTTCCAGAAGTGACAAAAAATAGCGATTATCGCCAATTTTATTGAGGGCTTTCACTTCAATTGAATCATTGTCATCATCCTGAATCAGTCCAGGATATGGGAGGCCATGATAGAGAACAACAACCCACTTCCACAAATGTTGGTCCAAATAATCTTTGTCTATAGGAGTCAACTTGAAAGATGTGTCAGTGTTTTCATTTGTAGTGTTAACCTGTACATTTGCTATTTGATTTGCCACCCCGTGTACACGTAAAACTTTTTTTCGGCGAGAAGCACGGACAAAGACCAGGTCTGTTGCAAAAACATGACAGGATACGAGTAGAAATATGACTTTAAGAACTTTCACTGATAACCTGGTGAATAGACATTGTACCCTGAACGAGATTAATATCTGATGGCAGCTGCATGTCAACTGCACCGATATCTGCGTCGGGTATATCGTGTACTTCGACATTTAAGTCAAGACACTTAATACATTTGTATAGAACATCAACTATATCAGACCCATGCGCTACAACCTGATCTGTCTGTCTTTTTAACCCCCCCCCCCCTTCCATCAGGGACACCTTTACCATGTCCCGATGCTGTGAAGTTCCACGTAATGTGCTTAATACCATACATATTATGCATCCTCTCCTGCAAAAGGTAAAAATATTTTCTTGGCCTATATTGGGTTGTAGGGCAATCAGACACAAAATGCACAGTGTCGACCTCATTGTGTGATGTCTTCATAGTGTGAATGATTGGGTGCAAGTGTGCCCAAATTGCAGAGGGGTCATGGCGTGTGCTATTGGACATAGTCCAAAATGAAACTGGCTTTGAATTATTCATGTACAACACACCGGTATGCAGTGTAACTTGTTTTCTTGAAGCCCCAAAGTGAACGGACTGGACCTCTTGTGAATATTTCTGAGAAGTCAATGTGAATAATGCACTCTTCCGGAGAGAGTGTCTCCTTAATCAATTTGATTTGTGTATGTTGGTGGTGAATATTATAGATGTGTCTGCAAAATTTGGTCTTTAAAGTGCTGTTTAACTCATCAACCAACTGTTGCAAAGTATAAAGGGTTTTCTCTTTCACAGAAATGCGCACTCTAATGGTGTTTTGTCACCACTACCTTTCTGAATTTCTCTTTCTTCAAGCTTATTCTTCCATGTATACACCCATACTTGTTTGTTAAAGTGAATTTCTCCAGGGTTTATTATCTTTGTTTTACATGCATTGCATTCGCCATACATGCAATCTGACACTCTCACACACAACTCGTACAACAGCTGATTCTAAAACCTTCTGTTCTTCTAAGCGGTCTATCATGTATATTGTATTCATATGGAGCTTGCAACCTGACTTCTGTCAATATGCCTTTCTACAAACGTTTTTATGTTGGACTCAAGGCTTTCATGGGATAAATCAGGTTCTACATCAACTACTGCACTGCCATAGGAACATCGAGCTGCCTTTGATGCAGTTTCTTTCAAAGAAGACAATTTTCTTTTCCACCGTTGGATGCTGACCATTGGTTTCTTCTTTGAACCATTTGAATTGAAAAGCTGAGATTCCTTAACAATGTACAATTTGTCAAAAAGATGACCTTGTGTGGATCCTGTGGCATTCTTCCACACTATTGGCGATCATTGGGGTCCTAGTTTCATTCTCAAGCGAGTTTACCATGAGGACCGGACTCATAAATTGTATACCTTGCATCCATCAAATTTCGTTCTCATGTGCATCCTGGTTCCAACATTCTGCCAAATTGGTTTTTGTGTTCTGAATTCATCGGCTGCCTTTGGTGGTAACACGGTCAAGCAGCACCGATACATCATGTAACATATTGGGCTTCAGGTTTTTATAGTTCAGGGATGTGACATATCTGGACCTTTCCTGTTCATGTAATGATGAGCCTTCTGTCCACAACAATGCTGTTCCACTGTACACATCTGCTGGTTCATTAGGATCATCTGATGTTTCAGCCACTTCAGTGTCGCATCACACATTGTCAACGTGTTTACTTGTTTGATGTTTAACTTTGCAAAAGTCGGTCTTGTGTATGGTTACCAAATATATGATGTATGCTATCCCTAATGTCTTTTTCGAGCATTGTAGCGGCTGTCCTTTTATTGGTCTCGTTAGATCGCATTCTAATAGCACATCAAACCGAACTATGCGGAATCGTACGGCCTTTGTCAACTTGTTTTTTCCTTTTTTTTGATGGATTACTGTCAACCATTTTTTCAAGTTTGGTTTTCAAACATTTGCACATATGATTGGCACATTCAATCTTTTGAACCTGTACTCCCCACACAGTTATAATGTCTCTTATATTTGCAAAAACAGGAGTCTCCATCTCCGACTAGTCACGTGCATCGCAAGCAATGGGTCTCTTCTGCACTTCGGAATCTCTCTACGATGATATCTGACTCCATGGCTTGCGAACTTGAATTCCAGTTTTGGATGCACTGAAGTGGTGGCACAATCTTGTAACTATTTAAGCCTGTGAGCAAATTTAGCAATATTTGTTCCGTATGCCGATGTGCAGAATATTGCCTGTTTGTTTACCGATAATAATCCCCACACCACCTAAAGCGTCATATGAATGCTTATGTGTCATCTTACTCCATCCTCCATCAGCTATAACCGTTATGCAGGGAATGTCTTTATTGAACTGATTATTTTCAATGGCAATTTTTCCATCTTCAGCACCTACATGTACAGTATAGCAAACATTATTTTTGTTCACGCTTAACCTTCCAAATGTGCAGGGCTACAGATACGGGCCACATGTCAGAGGATTATTTTTAACCCTTCTCTTGCTGAATTTTAAAATACATTTCTCCTTCCTTACCCATGCCCTGTTGTATAATTACATATATCTTCACTGTGTACAAGTATTTCGCTGTGCAATCACTGCTGTCGGACGCTCCCAATTTTTCATACTTGAGATGGTTATATTTCAATTTAATTTAAAAATAAACAAGGGCAATAACTGTGAAGTGACAAAATCAATGGCTATCTGCCCTGTAATGAGTTTCTCATTTGATACTGAACAAGTATTCCAAGTTTCCAAATTCAAAGTTACACATGAGAAATTTCAATTTACAAAAAATAAGTAAAACAAACACGGACAATAACTCTGGAATAACAAATGCAAGGGATACCTGCATTGTTGTTATGAGTTGCCCTTTTGATACTGAACTTCAACCGAAAAACTTAACAAACGCTGACTCGGGCGACAGGGTGACGACAATAGCTCGAATTTTTTCTTCGAAAAGTCGAGTTAAAAATGAAGCTTGTAAATTGATAGTTGAAGAAGTTATGACCAACATTAAGATTTCGGACTACAACGATGCGGATGCCAGAGTTACAACAGCTTGTTGTTTTCTTTGAAAAGCAGACAAGCTAATAAGAAAGGGTAAGACTATACTGCGCTTTGTCAGTAATATATCTTGAACGTGAGTGATCCCTCGAAAGCAAAAGTAAGAATGCAAATAATTGCGAATAATAGATAACTGCGAACTCGGTTTTATTGAGTCCGAAGGACCAGAAAATATAACAACACTGAGAAGGAAGTACGGGCGACATTTTACTTAAAACCTGCTGTTGTGAAGTAAATATATCATGAAAGTGAGTGATCCCTCCAAAGCAAAAGTAACAATGTAAAATGAGATAATTGCAGACTCGGTTTTATTGAATCTGTTTATGAAGCCCCCGTTGCATGAACCTTATATACAAGAAATGTCTGTAATGTGTCGAAAAATTAAAGCAAATCCTGATCACGTGCACATCTATGGTATATGTGGAAACACTGTAGCAAATTATTGTAAAGATTGTAGCTTTAAAACTGTAGGAGGGGTTAGACTGACAAAGCATGTTTGTTTCTAGATCACAAAGGCTCCCGAGACAAAATATATCCTGAACATGTTTAGGGGAAATATTGCAAACTTGTAATTTGTCACATTTTAACCCTTTGCCTGCTAACCGTGAGCTAACTCATTCCTCCCATTTTATAATGCAAACTTTTCAAGAGAATGTTCGTTTTGACAAGAACAGCAGAATCAGATCATATCTTCATCATGTCAAAAACAAACAGAGTAGACCCTGATCAGAGGGCTCCTATAGGAGCCGTCTGATCTTGATCGAATCTGTTTGTCAATGCGAGAAAAGGGCATTTATATGAAGGAAAGACACCGTTCTACAGCATGCTAAGGGTTTTACAGATGTTATCGGCGCTGCATGACCTATTACGTTATATGGCTCAATAAAGCGTACACACACGCTTTAGCTCTTTCCCTGTTCTATGCTTATTCCATTTCAATACCTACTAAATAGTCATGGAGAATGTTTATAATAAAAGTGACGAAACAGAACTATCAAAATCCGTTAGCACTCAGAGCGGACCCTTTGTAAGCCGCCTGATCTGTGTCTACTCTGTTTTCAAATGCGTGAAAAGCGTTAAAATGAAGTAAAGGGTTACGAATATCATATAGCAATTAATTGAATGAACACTATCTTTATGCGTGTTTTAAAGAGTTAGCCGTCCATGGTGTTATGTTCACATTATGTCTGACGACAAAAAAAAAGAAATTGCAAGTCCATGAACGCCAAGGTTACGACTGCAGTTCGATCTTATTTAACCAGGTTTTCCACGGAAAATCCGGTTATTGAAATGGTGATGTACGGTGGGCGGGTGGTTGGGCGGACGGGCGGCTGTCAATCTTGTAAGCGCAACTCCTCTAAAACTGCGCAACAGGTTTTCATAAAACCATGCAGGTAGCAAGGACACAATATGTAAATGTGCATGGTGTTGGGGATGTTTTCTTCTCCAATTTTCCTGAGAGTTGTGCCCCTTTGAACTTAGAAATCGCTTAGTCTCTTGACTCTACCCTTGTAAGCGCAACTCCTCTCAAACTGTTCAACAGAATTTCATAAAACCTTTTATGTAGCAAGGACACAATATGTAGATGCGCATATAGTCGGGGATTTTTCCTTCTCCAATTTTTCTGGGAGTTATGCCCCTTTGAACGTAGAAATCACTAGGTCTTTTGACCCTACCCTTGTAAGCGCAACTCCTGAAACTGCTCAACAGATTCTCATAAAACCTTGCATGTAGCAAGGACACAATACGTAGATGTGCATATCGTCAGGAAGTTTGGGAGTTATGCCCCTTTGAACTTAGAAATCACTAGTTAATAGTGAATGAAAACCCGGTGTTATGTCGTATCAACATTTCTTGTTTCTGTAACTCTGTTGCTGCTATGCATTGTCGTCTGAAAAAAAACTTGTAATTTGTTCTTTCTGATTCTTTCCTTCCTTTATTTCTTTCTTTCTTCCTTCAGGGTTACAGATAAGGATGCAATTGGGTATCCTTGATTTTTTACACAATAGGGTATTTGCAATTTTTATTGGGTATTGGCAGTTTTCGTAATTGAGTATTATTCATATTCTGATTAAGTATTCAAACGATTATTTGCTTTTTGGCTAGATTTCTTTGTTACTCCTTATTGTGAAAAACAATTGCTTTTTAAACAATTTTAATTGGGTAAATACCCTAATACGAGCCTTATCTGTAACCCTGTTCCTTATTTCTTTCCTTCTTATTAACATTCTACTACATAAATACGCCTTTCGCACTACACATTTGCAAACAGAGAATACCCTGATCAGACGGCCCCGTGTAAGAGACGTCTGATCAGGGTCTGTTCTGTTTGCAATGCATATTATATTATATAAATATGATACTACAGTTTCTTTTATGGAATTGCAATTTCATGAACACCAAGGTTATGACTATAGCACGATCTTTTATCTGTAATTCTTTCGCTGCTACGTATTGTATTGTTATTCCATAAATACGCCTTTCTACACCTTTGCAAACAGAGCAGACCCAGATCAGACGGCTCATGTAGGAGCCGTCTGATCAGGGTCTGCTCTGTTTGCATATGATATAATATAGATATGATTCTGCAGTTTCTACCATGGTCAAAAACATTGTGTCCATGTACTATTATAACAATTACTCATATATCATTATTTCTCACAGCAACATTCATAGATTAAAAGGTTTCAGAAAAGCATTACAGCATCAAGCAGTTTTGACCCGTTAAGTTTTAGAACGTTACTACTTCGCTTACAAAAATGATCAGTCCTGTCAATATCTCAAATTAAAATGTACTACTATGTCTTTTTCATAATACAGTGGAGCCTGGATATCTCGAACTCGGATAACTCGAACATTGGGATAGCTCGAACTAAAAGTTCGGCCCTTCCAAAATTCACAATGCAGAATATTGTTCTAAAATGTATCATTACGTATATCTAGAAACACACGTGACACCTTAACGCACATCGAAAGTAATTCTGAAGCTTTCAGCATTTCTGTCGATCTACATTATTCTGTGTACTTGCGAAATTATCCATATTACACATAAAATGACTCAAACGTGTTATCTCGAGGTAATTTGCACGGCACTTTGACGTTCGAGATATGGAAGTTCAACTGTGTATCGGGAGTTTTAGTCTGTATCACGATGTGTTGTTACTTGACATTAACTGTAACCAGATTGCAAACGTTCACACGAAATCGCTAATTTTGTTTGAAAGAACCTTTCATTTCGAAAGTTACGTCCAAGTCTTTAGCATCTAAACCATAATGTTCAAATAGGTACTAATCTCGTTCTAAAAACAGGCGATTACTTGATGCAGGATGAAAGACATACACAAAGCTCCCAAAGGAGCTTTCTGCATGACTTTCACCCTGCATTAAGCAGCCACCTGTTTCAAAGTATCTAAATTCTAAAGTATTCTCTTCTATTTCATGAAGACTTGTCATTGGCAGTCTAACCGATTTAAACCGCAGTTTCATTTTGGCGGCAATTATCCAGTCTTCACGAAAAAAGAAAACTGAATAGCCAACTGTGATTGGCCAACGCCACAGATTTTTCGAAAACTGCAGTTTAACCTATATGAAGAGCAAGGAAACCGGGTAC
This sequence comes from Azorinus chamasolen, assembly GCA_963576725.1. Lineage (NCBI taxonomy): Eukaryota > Metazoa > Mollusca > Bivalvia > Cardiida > Solecurtidae > Azorinus > Azorinus chamasolen. Next base: position 38,586,048 of record OY755241.1, on the reverse strand, counting down.
GTCTTCTTCTGTCAGCGAACACCAATTATAACAATGTTTCAAATTGACATTAACGAAAAAGAAAATATCAGAATGCTAGATAAAGGTGAATACTCCTGTACTAAATATTGTTAAATAAAGTAAATATACCTATATTGTGACATAAGGTTTGGAACAGAAAAAAGCGAAGTTATTCTTGAAAATATTTTAATTTACGTATTTTATCTAAACCTCTTTAATATGTATTAAATAGTAATAATATTGATGAAGGAACACTTGGATGTTCGACTGTTTGCATTTACGCTGAATGTATTTCGATACTCCATGTCGTAGGCCATTACCCACAGCCGTCCACATAGGATACGCTCGTAAAGTATGGGTTGTGCATGAAATTACAGTAACACCCCGATACTACGAACATTCAAATACGTACCATGTTAGTTCTTTAACACAGGTGACAGCTTAATGCAGGTTGAAAGTCATGCTGAAAGCTCCCAGATGAGCTTTCTGCATGACTTTCACCTTGCATTAAGCAGTCACCTGCCTACAAAGATTTCTACATTACCAAAAGTTCGAAGTATCGAAAGTATTGGTTGTGTATGAAAAAACAGTAAAAAACTCCGACACTACGAACACTCAAATACGTACAATTGTTCATCTTTAACACAGCTGACAGCTTAATGCAGGGTGAAAATCATGCAGAAAGCTCCTCCAGGAGCTTTCTGCATGACATTCACTCTGCATTCAGCAACCACCTGCCTACAAAGATTTCTTCATTGCTAACATTTCGTAGTATCGCAAGTATTGTTTGTGCATGAAATTACAGTAAAACCCCGATACTACGAACACTCGAATACGTACAAGTGTTGCTCTTTTACACAGGTGGCAGCTTAATGCAGGGTGAAAGTCATGCAGAAAGCTCATCTAGAAGCTTTCAGCATGATTTTCACCTTGCATTAAGCAGCCACCTACCTACAAAGATTTCTTCATTACTACAATTGCATTGTATGTAATTTTTTACTGTAAATGGAATTGCATTACCCACAAAGCCATATAGAGTTCCGAGGCGGCAATGGGTCGATAAAGCTCTCTCACATATGAGTAAGCATTGACAATGGTAATATATGTACCAGCCTTACAAGAGATCGACAGACAAGTAACTTTATTCACACAAAAGCCCTTGCATTCTTTTATCACAAATACTTTTTCGAAAGAGGCTTTCTGATGATTACAAGCGGAACAGGGTAGATCACAAAATATATATCTATGGAAGAGGTGTTACTTTATGAAGTAGGTTTAAAGTCAGAAGACAGGGGTTACTTTGAGAGTCTTTAAGGTCAGGAGACATGGGGTTACTTTTGGGAAGTAGGTTTAAAGCTAGTAGACACGAGGGTTAATTTGGGAAGTATGCTTAAAATCAGTGGAAAAGAGGGATTGCTTTTGGAATTAGGTTTAAAGTCGGTGAACAAGAGGGATTACTTCGGGAAGTATGTATAAAGTCATTAGACTTTACCCAATGTACTATTAATAGTAGGAACATATGGACGTAAGTTCTCATTATACGCCCCGATTGGAATATTCCGAGAACACCGACCCCACCACCACCCAACATTGCTTACAGACGTCATATGAATAAACGGTAAAAGACGGACAAACGTTTGAATACAGACGGAATGAGTGTAAGTGAGAATAGGTCAGTTTGCATGCAGATGGAATATGGATGTAGGTCAGAAGACGTTCGTTTGAATACAGACCGAATATCAGTATAAGTCAGAAGAGCACAGGATACACCTGTTAAGTTATGCAAGACACGTGAAGCAATACATAGTGTATTGATAAAGACGAGTGCCAATGATGAATGATATGACTGTAACCTACCGTCAATGTGCAGATCAGCTTTAAATTGCCCTCTTAAAATTCTTACAGTCAACGTTTGGGAAATGGAAAGGACAATTAAAGAACCAACATCAGCATCAGACGTCCAAGGTCCAGATACGATGCGTAACTTTCAACATTTTCAAGAGGGGCGCCTTTATTTCTCCATCAAACCCTATACTATGACCACACTTTACAAAGAGATTGAATGTCACATGGATCCCAACTGCTTGCCACTCGGTCAGTAGTGTCTCAAAATTATACCACTATAACACCCCCCCCCCCCCAAGAAATAAATAAATAAAATAAAAAATACACCACCAAATTTGGTTGTGGATGGTATAAAAAGAGGTTTCATTCTTTCTGGCTCATAAATGTAGTAGCTTAATGTCGGACGAGCGTTATGCAGAAATCTATCCTGGGAGCTTTTCCTCTAGTTTCGTCCTGCATTGAGCAACCATCTGCCTTTATTAATTCTAATGTACATTCATCAAATGGTCGCTGTGTTCCAAAGACACACACGCGACAAACACTTACCAAATACAAACCAGCATCCATCCATGAGCAAACATTACCTCATAGTTTACTTAAGATACAACCTCTTTGAATAAATCTACCGAATAGGAGCATTAACTAGAGAAAAAGATAAGTTTAGAATTTTGTAGTTTGAAACTACTGTGATAAAAAGAGCATTTGCTCCTATATGAGCAAATGCTCTATTTATCACAATGGTTTCACAACGTGGCTTTTCCAGAGTCGTCAATATGAATGAGTTAAAGGCAAGCTAATCAAACAAAGTTTACGTTTTAAATTGTGTACAGTACAAGTGTGTCATGAAATGAAAGCAATTCAATGTAATGGAGGAGATTGCCACTTGTTTGCTTTACTATATACATATATCAGCCGATGGACGCAAGTGTTATTTGATGACAAACTCGCTCTAGATGAAGTTTCATAGATATTAAACCAGTCAATGATATTAAAGACGTATTCTGCTCAGTTTGTCGAAAACAAACTGTTACAATAAGGCATACAATCTGAATATAATGACCTGAAACTAACTCGGCGTTAAACCCTTTTTTGTCGAAAATAAAATAGAAAACGTGATTGATGCAGAAGCCAGAGAAAACGGTAACTGGTCACCTCGTAACCTTGCCATTTCGTAACCGGAGAAAACTTGTAATTATGTAGCCATTTTACTGATCATTTCGTAACCTGTATAAAATGTTGGCCATCTGGTTACCACTGAAAACGCGTCCGCCTGTGAAAATGCGTCCGCCATTCACCGGACTCTATCGTAAAACACCAAATGTGTGTGTGCCGCACGTACTCATTTCGCTGTAGGTAAACACAGTAGAGGTTTAAACTTTCAACTGACCCATGTCTGCTTCTGTTGTGGTATTGTAAGCGTTCCGAAATCGATTCGGAGTCAATCGGGACTTCGTCAAGCATATGCGTTGATTTGTACAGTTTTCCGTCTCTTAAACAGTCGGCGGTTTCTAAGGAATTGCCTGTATTTACTCAGATATTGATAATATTAGATAATTAGAGAGATAGATTCCGGTAAAAGTGTACATCACATGGCAATAACAACAAAGAGTATCAAACAAAACGCCATGAAATAATACCAATGATAACATAGAAAAGGAAAGACAAACGCTTTCCTTATTTCCATCATGGCCCTTGATAACAGTGGTTTGAGACAGAGAGTCACGAAATGTTATCACAAACCGGTTATCACAGACATTGCTACTGAATGAATCACACAAATAGTGATATAGTAAGTACATTTTACACCAAATATTGTTGATAGCATGCCAAAAACATTCTTCCAAAGGAACTTGAATATTTGCATACACAATGACACACTTTTCAGAACACATAGATAGCATATCAGTCAAATACATGGAATAAATTTGCATTAGAATTATCACAAATATGATAATTTTTGACAAGTTCTGGCAGTTACTACAAATGCATTTATCTAAATACATATATACATCAGAAAATTGGCTGTAAACATTGTTTTAATGATACGGATAAGTGTATAACTTTTGATGGTGATTTATACAAAATACAGTAAAACCTCTCTGTAACGGCCACTACATTACATTAAGTATTTTGTGTTAAAGGCAGGTTGCTGCTTAAAGTAATGTGAAAGTAAAACAGAACGCTCCTATGTTGTTTTAATTTCACCTTGTTTTAAGCAGCCACCTGCCCTAAATATCAACTAATCAACACTAATTAATGGCCGTTATAGAGAGACAGAATCTAACCAAATAAATATCATATGCCAAGACTATGGTATTATTCCGGCTTTGAAGTTGAGCGTTCTATGATTTCTTTACAAAAACTGTTTGACTGTCAATAAGACACCCTGTTCCCCAATGACTCATAATCTCCTGACCCTTTCCCTGATGATAAGAAATAATGACATCGTGAATATTTATTAGCTGTATTTTCATAATGGCATATTTCACAGGAAGCCGTCTGATTTGGTCTACTCTGTTTGCAAAAGGGTAAAAATATGTTTAATTGAAGGAAAGAGTTAAGCTGTTTTGACACTGATAATGGCTTGTGAAATTGGGGACGGGGATCCACTAGAAGAATTTGTAGCAAACAACAAATAGTGTAGACAAAAATATATAGTATTGAAAGCACTGTTCCCATAGCTTACTGTGGTACTTCAAGACAGGTTAGCTGAAACAGTATCGGTGTGTCAAACATGTTATATTTTCATCAAAACGTCAATAACTTAGCCGTTCGAACAGGCACAGGCGGTACATACTGTTTGAGTGTCAAACAATGTTAACCCATTCCCTCAAAGGCTATTTTTTAGATCCAACCACTTCGAACAAATCTACCGAAAAGGAACATTAAATAGAGAAAAAGGAAAATGTTAGAATTTTGTACCTCTATTTATCACAATGGTTTCAATATGTGATTTTTACAGAGGCATAGAAAGGCGTTTTTATGGAGGAAAGGGTTAAATCTGTCTGAGCGTCCAACAGTTTTAATCCTGACAAGACTACGAGTTACTTGACGTCTCTCCTCGATCTAAACTGTTTGTAAACACCAGTCAGATTGTGTTTCGTAGTTTAGCATTTTCCATTGCCAGGCGCGTAGCTAGCGATACGCACTTACGCACGTGCGTAACATCAATCTGAAAAATGCAAACATGATTATGGCCAAAAATCGAAGGCTAAGAGGGTAGACTTTGACAAACGTTCCGTCTTGTCATGCAAGCTTTAACCGAAACCCTTCAATTGACACTATTTTGGCACCCCTGTAAAAGTCACCGTTTGAAACCATTGTGATAAATAGAGCATTTGCTCCTACAGGAGCAAATGCTCTATTTATCACAATGGTTTCAAACGGTGACTCTGTACAGAGTTTCAAAAGCAAACAATGCTAAATTTTCTTGGGGGAAGGGGCTCGAATAATCACGGTGCGTACAATATATTTGGATTCAGCTACGCTACTGATTGCGTGCCTGTTTGCTTTTTATGCCCCCGTTGACGATAGTCAGAGGGCATTATGTTTTGCACATGTCCGTCCGTCTGTCTGCCCGTGTGTCACGCTTTTACGTGCAGTTGGTTGTCACAGTTTTTTCAAGCATTATATGTCAGTAATTTATACACATGAAACTTCACATACACATTAATCACCGTCTGTGCTATCATTTGGCACCCCATCCATGCTGCCCGCAAGCCCAAGGTCAAGGTCAATCGACTTTGAAATTTTACGTGCCGTTGATTGTCACATTTACGTGCAGTTAGTCGCATTTTTTCATTGTCTTATATCTCACTATAACCACTATAGCTATTGGCATGGACTTGCATATACACATTAAACACCATCTATACTTTCTTTGCGCATCCAATCCATGCTACCCACAAGCCAAATGTCAAGGTCAAATTACTTAGGAAGTTTACGTGCAGCTAGGCAAGCACCACCACGCATCGCTATGTCTTACAGACACAATTTTCTAGTTCTTTCTTTTTCTTGTCCCAGAGCTCCACTTCATTTTTCCACCAAACCCTATGTTGTGACCACTCTTTAGAATCGTCTCGACGAGACGATTCTAAAGAGTGGTCATATCCTAGGGTTTGATGAAGAAATGGCGACTTTAGTATGTGTGTTTGCACCGATATCTGTAGCTCCGTAATATCCTAGGCTGAATGTGTCAAGTTAATTTCTGAAAGTATACCCTTTTCTTCCAATTGATTGCACACAAAATTGTCAGAGTGTCAAACAACGTGGATTCTGATGAGACGCTAGAGTTTTGTATGTCTCGTCTGAGTCGCAGGTTTACATCGATCTACTTGCAAAAGTATCTCGAGTCAGTAAAACTGTTATTAAAGATTTTAGATAGCTCAACCCTTGTCCCGATGAACGCACTTGAAAACGGAAATGGAAGAAAACTGCAGTTTTATAATTGACGAAGACAAGCTTTCTAGAGAGAAACCAGTGCTAAACTTGACAACTCGGGATTTAATTTTAAAGCATGCGAAAGGTTAACCCTTAGCCTGCTGAGTAAATTGTTTTCTACACATTATTTCAACCACTGCATTTTCAAAACTTAATATTTAATCAGTTTTTCTACCAAAGTGTCATCAGGATGTCAAACAGTAAGGATTCTGATGAGATGCCGAGTTACTCGGCGTCTCATCATCTGGATCCAAACTGTTTGCATAGATACTCACCCATCCGCGCGCAGCAAACTGAAGGTTAATGCCGAATTCGATAATCTAATTCCTGTCCCTATCTTGCCATCCATCCCACAGCTACCATCAAACGTGATATCTTAACGTCTCGCTATCAATTTCTAATTGCTTTCTTCGCTACATAGAATCACCAAAGCGTGATTACATCTGTCATTCGCGCTGAAATACGACCTATCTTTCATAAAGAGAAGTTTTAGTAAGCGATAAAATGCCACTACGACAGAAATTATTTCTGTACAGTCAAGGTAACCGATGTTACCGTAACGCTATGCTCCATATATGCACATTTCTATGCATTTACAAACAGAATAGAAGCCGTCTGATCTGGGTTTGCTCTGTTTGCTTATAGCATGATATAGATCTAATTATAGATACAGTTTCAGTCTTAGCTAAAATATTCTGCGTCATTATGCCATTCCTTATGCGTATTCATGGAGGAAAGAGTTAAATATTTATGGAGTAAATGATTAAGGCCTGTTTCACGGAAGCCCTTGTACACTAGCCCTGGGCCTACTGAGACTTGCGGTTACACGTTTCTCACCAGGATCTAAACTGCTTGATACTTACTTTATTGTTTTCAAAAAATAGAAAATATAGACTTTAATAGAAATGTTGTCACAGTCAGCAAATTTGTGATTGATTTTACAAAACAATGGTACCCGTTATACATTTTGATGTATGTGTGCGTGTGTGTATGTGTGCGTGTGTGTATGTGTGCGTGCGTGTGTGTGTGTGTATGTGTGTATGTGTGCGTGTGTGTATTTGTGCGTGCCTCTGCATGCATGCGACACCGAGTAGCAGCACATCAGGCTAAATGTTGTAATGTGAAGTATGCCACGGCATGATCGATTGACAATTCACACAGCATGTTATACGCTAAACCTCAACCTGTATCCTGCTGATAGATATATGACTGATCTGAAGCAAGATATACTGACGAACTCGGATAACTCGAACTTTTGGATAACCCCAACTAACAGTCCGGTCCACCCAAACCTTAAAATACAGAATTACTGTAAAATGTATTTAGAAACACATGTGCCAGCTTAATACAGGTCTATTTAAGTAATGCTGGAAGTTCCTACAGGAGCTTTCAGCATTACCTTAGAACTGTATTAAGCTGTGAACTCTAGAAATTGTTCAGATTAGAATCCGGATAACTCGACTTCCGTTATCTCGACAAATTTGTATAGTCCTTAAAAATGTGATGAAAACATATTTTCAACCAATATTAAGGACATAACTTAAAACTTCAGGAATGTCATACATAAAATATATACGGAGCCGCTTTCCCTAGTTATTTAATTTAGGATCGGCATTCAAAATTTCCGATTACCTTTAGAATGACCACCAACTCACCTAAATGCATTGGTGTGACGTATTCGTCGGTGTGAAATATACGTAATTACAGTGGTCGAAACATAGATTTTGATGGACAAATGACAATGTTAGTACCCGAGTACGCACATATATCTGTTGTTCTGTGTACTGCTGCGGTTAGCAGGATAATGGTTAAAACAGAAGAGATTTATTGCAGAGGACACAAGTCTATTGTACGGTGGCACTGAGGTGACATATGCAAGATTTTTTTTTCAAGTTTGTTTTCCGGAGATATTTTTTTATTATCTCGAGAAAACAAAATACATTAGTTCGTTTTTACAAGATAATGTTTTTGGTTCTGATCGTGCGCACGACTTAAAAAATTATCTCAAGAAAACGAACTAGATCTATTTCGTTTTCTCGAGATAATAAAAAAATAACTCAGGAAAACGATTTTTCCGTATCCTCGAGATAATAAAAAATACGTCGTAGAAACGAACTATTTCGTTTTCTCGAGATAAAAAAAATTATCTCATAAAAACGAATTTTTTCGTTTTCTCGAGATAATGAAACAAATATCTCAGGAAAACGAACTTTGTTTCGTTTTTTTCGAGATAAAAAAAAATATCTCGGGAAAACAAACTTGAAAAAAATATGTCACCTCAGCACCGTACTATTGTGTTCTAAAAGGTAAAGAATTAAATTAAAAACAAACTAGTATCCAATTGGCGTATTTCCCTTTTTTTCTGTCTGAATGATGTCTCTCTTACCAGTTTGTGTGTGGAAACTAACGTTATGATTATTCAGATGGTGTTTATGTGCCTAATTTAGTCCAAATGTCTTTCCACAATTTACTGGTGTCACTGTGAGAGAAAGTTTCAAATCTAGTCCAAGCGTGCAAACGGTAAGAATGTTCAGCATGACTATGGTGTAGTTGAAACAATGATAACATGCTTAAAACAGCTTAGATCCTGTTAAGAGTGTCTGATTGTAGTTTGTTGCAAGGAGAAATTACATTTATCAGAGACAGGGGCGTAGCTACCGATACACACTTACGCACGTGGATACACACTTACGCACGTGCGTAACATCAATCCGAAAGGTGAAAACATTATTCTACCAAAAATCGAAGGATAAGGGGGGCGGGTCGGGGGTGTGGGGGGTTAGACTCTGGTAACCATTCTGTCTTGTCATGTTCGCTTTAACCCATTCCCTAATACTGACGCCTCTGTAAGTCACCTTTTGAAACCATTGTGATAAATAGAGTATGTGCTACTATAGGGGGGGGGGGGTTATTGACCTCTATATCCCTGCTACGCCCCTGAGAGCAAAACTACGATAGACATTTAACTTATTCGCGAACTGACTTGCATTTTAAAACCTGACCCTAGTCAGACGGTCCCTATAGGATCTGGGTCTACTCAGTTTGCAAATGCTCGAAATATGCGTTTATGTAAAGGAAATGTTTCATGTCCAGTCAATAGTTTCCCAAACGTTTATTCAAGTCGGAGGTACTAGTAGTCAAGGTTGTATCAGATCCAAAATGTGCCAGACATTAGTTTATCATAGCACGATACGAGTTAAACCTTATCCTTCTCATACAATGTTTTAACTCTTTAACCCATTTTCTCATAGGCTATTTTTAGACCCAACCTCTTTGAATGAATCTACCCAAAAGGAGCATTTACTAGAAAACAGGAAAATATTAGAATTCTGTAGTTTGAAACCATTGTGATAAATAGGGCATTTGCTCCTATAGGAGCAAATGCCCTATTTATCACAATGGTATCAACAGGTGATTTTTACAGAGGCGTAGAAAGGTGTATTTATGGAGGAAAGGGTTAAACCATGAATATTTATGTTAGAAATAATGGCGTTATGAAATACATCAGAACCTGTTGTAATCGGCCGCCTACAAATCATTCCTGATATTTGGTGAAATTCCTGTTTATGGTTTAGAGTAGGTGTTGGTATATATAGATTTGCTCCTGTTCGTCCAGGTGTACGACCCGCAAATATTGTGTGTCGAACTCCTTTTAGGCCAATGGTAGGAGCTTTATGCATTACTTTTGCCCTGCATTAAGCAACAACCTGCTTATAAAGACACCCATGTTTATTCATTCAGCGGTAGCATTAGAGGGTTTCTACTGTGAAGCAAATGCTCTATTTATCAGAATGGTTTCAAAGTTACACAATTCTATGTTTTCCTTTTCTCTAGTAAATGCTCCTTTTCGGTAGATTTATTCAAAGAGGTTGGGGCTAAAATAGCTTGAGGGAATAGGTAAAAAGAAATACTCCCATTGGTGTGTATGAGGAGTTCGACACACAATAATAGGTGGTGAGCACAGACGGATATACGTATATATAAGTAATCTTCATGGTGTCATCGTTTCTTACATTAATATTTATACGGTAAACACATCCATCGTTGTCTACTTCTGATGGCCTTTTAACGTTTCAATGTCTTGTCATGAAATGAGGAAAGTCATTCTAGCCTATATACTAGATTGAGGCTCAACACTCCTATTAGTGATTATTCACCTAAAAGTACAAATAGGAGTGATGCAGGAAACATCACATACAAAACAAACAGCCACCCGAACAGCATCACAACAAGAAAAACGTAAATGTACATACGTACCAAAACAAAAAAAAGACTCACAAAGAAAAAACAAACAAACAATAGGGGGAGATGGAAGTACCGCCTTGGAACGGTCAGTAACAGTATTCACTGGGGGGGGGTAAACCGGTTTAGGGGTACCCAACCTCACAACAATCGCGATGGCAAATACAGTGGTAAATTGCATGTAGAACGGAAACATATTTAAGCGAAACAAACTGTATCAACCTATCGCTAGTGTACTCAACCCCGTTTATTTCGATAGATGGAAAAACATACATGGCAAAGCATCAAAAAGGGAACGTATTAAAATACTAAAATCACCTTTTCTCCGCCAAACCCTATGTTGTGACCACTCTTTAGAATCATCTCGAAAAGACAATTCTAATAAGTGGTCATAACATAGGGTGAGAAACAAAGAAGTTATGTTTGAAAATGTTTTAATTTACACATCTCATCTGTTCCTGCGGTACATGGGCAAAAACTTTCTTTGCTGCTATATCTGGTTTATACCTTAACCATTTCAAACCTGAATTATAATAGTCCGTCAGTGTTTAACAACGGAGTCCAACTCAGTATGTAATGGTTAAACATTGCTAAATGATTTTGAACGACAAACAGTGCAGACCCTGAACTGATGGCTCCTCTAGGAACCCTTTGATATTGATATACACTGTTTGCAAATGGCGGTGCATGCGTATCTGCTGAATAATTGAAACTAGCTCATTCCTATCTGAATGTTAAATCAAACAAGAACTTCTGATCCTTCGAGATCATTAATTTCAGTACTTCTTGTTCTGAAAATTGAATACCGCTTAAGCCGGTGCTAGGGCCGTGAACAGTGTTGCACATTCAATTACTGTTCATGAACAGACTCAATAAAACCGAGTCTGCAATTTTCTCTTTTTGTGTTGCAAATTTTGCTCTCGGGGGATCACCTCCTTTCAGAATTTGTAACAAAGTTTATCACTGCAGAAAATGATATTTATGACAGACAGTGCATACCATGATGAAAAGGCTCCCTAGGGAGCGATTTGGTCTGGGTCTACGTTGTTTGCAAACATACCTACTCGCACATTAAGGGTTCACGCATCTGACGTAAGTATTATGACGTCAGGGTTAACCCTTTCCTTGTTCTGTATCTATTCCAAATTTCAATACCTACTGAAAAGTCATGAGCACAATCGTTATAGTACAATATGGAAGGCGGAACATTGTAGCCATTTTTGAAAGCAAAGAAACAGATCTTTCAAATCCCATTAGCAAACAAGGCGAGCAGACCCTGATCAGGCGGCTCCTATAGGAGTCGTCTGATCTGGTTATACCCTGTTTGCAAATGCGTGAAAAGGCGTTTAAATATTAAGGAAAGGGTGAAAACAATTTATATGTTTTTGAAGACCCGAGTAGAAATCAGTCGGTGTATATTAGCCGTTTGATCTTGAACTGCTATGTTTGTTTATGATGTTTATGAAATGCTCCCTCTATACAACGACACCCTTTAGGATACGAAGATTGTATGTGTTGCTCAGAAGGAGATGTAATAGGGAGGGAAAATCAAACATAATTAGCTTGTTTGCAGATCCCCAGATAAGGTGTATTTCGAGAACTAAAACCGTTATGACTCTATCAAACCCTATGTTGTGACCCACTCTTTAGAATCGTCACAAAGTGACGATTCTAAACAGTGGTCACAACATAGGGTTTGATAGAGGCATAAAGCAACCACGATGGACCATGATTGATGAACCACGATTGTTTCTGGGGCCTTGTTTTTTCGGAAACAGTGACATGCGCTGTTGTAAGGAGGGAATCGTTATTGAGAGGGCCGTTGTAGGGAAGGAGCACTGTATATCTACTTCTGCAGTTTCTGCCATTGCAATTACTTTACAAAAAGTAATCTAGTATTTACCACAGGCGTCCGGCTCATGAAATATGTCTAAAATAAGTTAAAATGTCTCTAAATGGACGTTTTGTAACATTTAGGGCCGAACAAATAAAGCTTGGGGCGTTTTGAGACAAAGCTGAAATTTCGTATATTCTATATATAAGAGAAAGGCAAATAACTCTCGGGCCATCCGATCCACGGGTGCTCCGCTTCAACTGCAATTATTTTCGACCGGAGGGGAATTTTCCCTCAAAACAAAGATTATATAGAAAGAAAAATGTTTTATCTACACGCTGGTACCAAATATCCCATACTTTGTCTCCGTTTTAGCGAGTACGAGGGACAAATACCTTCAGAAAACCGTGTTTTTTATTTACTCGGAAACGATATAGTTGGCAGACAAGTGCTCGATTTCACTAAAATCCCTATTCGGGAGCGAATCTGACGCTCTTTTTTTTTATAGATCCTGATGAGAAATCATGAAACTTGTTCAAAAAGAATTTCACATACCGGTGACAATGCATTCTACTGCCACAGATCCGATTATATCTTTTCCAACACTTCAACGCTAACAGACTACACCATTTTGCCCAGCAAGCGTCTATTCGAATTGATTACTTGTCAATTATGTAAAGATTCAAATTATGGAACCCTGCTTTCTTCGTGATGGTACACGGCGAAGTGGGGATCCAGTATGTATTCGTCTGAGCGCTTGACCCGTTAACAATGAAAGTAGCCGTTTCTGGTCCTCGGAATTGTCCGAAAAGATTTAATCGGATCTGTGGCAATAAAATGCGATGTCACCGGTATGTAAGATTCCCTTTGAAAATAGTTCATCGTTTCTCATTAGTATCTACCAGAAAGAAGCGTCAGCTTCGCTTCCGAATAGGGATTTTAGTGAAATCGAGCACTTGTTCGTGAACTATATCGTTTCCGAGTAAATGAAAAACACCTCGTACTCGCTAAAACGGAGACAAAGTATGGGGTATTTGGTACCAGCGTGTAGATAAAACATTTTTCTTTCTATATAATCTTTGTTTTGTGGGAAAATTCCCCTCCGGTCGAAAATAATTGCAGTTGAAGCGGAGCACCCGTGGATCGGATGGCCCGAGAGTTATTTGCCTTTCTCTTATATATAGAATATACGAAATTTCAGCTTTGTCTTAAAACGCACCAAGCTTTATTTTTTCGGCCCCAAATGTTACAAAATATCAATTTAGGGACATTTTAACTTATTTTAGACATATTTCATGAGCCGAACGCCTTTGGTATTTACTGTCAATTTCACTGAATTTGAATCGAGATTTGTTTTATTTCTTAACGGATTGAGATCAAATATAAACCATTTGCGTCATCGTTTTTCAGGAACTCTGTACCCGAGTTTCCCTTGAATCCATCTTTAAATAAAGATTGCATGCATCAAAACAAAATGTTCCCATTGCAAACATGTTCATTTCAAATTGCAATGGCGGACGATTTACGTCGAGTGGAACGTTCGATTTTAACTGAGGGTAATTATAGCTCTTAAAAGTTGACGTCATACAGGAAATTACGTCATTTATTTCATAGCAGTATTCAAATCACCCCTGTTGAAAAATGATATGCTCCACTATCCATACATACGGCGGCCATTTGCAAAGAAACAGCTGATCGAATTAACATGTAGAAAACGCATTTTCGTCATTTTCTTCCTCGATACTGCAAAGAATTTAGGGATATTTAGCACGGAAGTTCCTGGAAAACTATGAGATCAAATGAAGTAGAATTAAGGTCAGTCTGACTCGTAATAAAACAAATCTCAAATTCAGTGACAAAGTAAATTGAACTGGACAGTAGTTTGAATCCACAATAATACATTGACTAATGCGTTAACCCTTTCCCTCATATTGACGACTTTTGACGACTCTGTAAAAGTCATTTTGTGAAACCATTGTGATAAATAGAGCATTTGCTCCTATAGGAGCAAATGCTCTATTTATCACAATGGTTTCAAACTACAGAATTCTAACATTTTCCTTTTCTCTAGTTAATGCTCCTTTTCGGTAGATTTATTCAAAGAGGTTTTATCTAAAAAATAGCCTATGAGGTAATGGGTTAAAGCAGTATAGTTCGATTTCGAGCGCTGAGCCGTGACTGCTCTTTTCTATTTATAGAAGTTGCAACCATTCTAATTTATGGGTAAATGGACAATGGTTGTCACAAGAAGCTCGTAGTAATCGTGCAGTATTAGTATATACAGTAAAACCTCTCTATAACGGCCACTAAATTACATCAAGTATTTTGTGTTAAAGGCGTGTGGCTGCTTAAAACAAGGTGAAAGTAAAACAGAACGCTCCTATAGGTTTTACTTTCACCTTGCTTTAAGCAGCCACCTGCCCTAAACTAATTAGCACAATTTAATGGCCGTTATAGAGAGGTTTTACTGTATATGCTTATTACTTGTCTGTATTACCACAGGTAACTCCGGAACAAATACATGGTTTGTGACACGTTTTACCTCTACGGGTGGACTGGTCCTAAAGGTCGAAGCTCACGGGTCAAAATCGAAATATAGTTATTTTATCAGCAGACTAGGGGCTAGAATTAAGCCACATAAGCAGTATTATGTCTACACTATTTATTTCATAAATGACATTTCTTCAGATCTCTTTTTAACGAACTACGATCAGACACTCTCACCAGGGTCAAAATGGGTTTTTAATGTTGCCATGGTTTCTACACGACCATCGTCATGCTGAGCTTTCAAATTCTTTGTAAACTTTGAATGGATTTTAATGTCATAAACTCACACATGCAGATAATTACAAAATAGAAATCCTCTACCTCACAGTGACAAACTGTAAATTGTGGAAAGACATTTGGACCAAATTAGACTCCTGAACACTCCAAGAACAATCATGATGCTGGTTCCTAGACACAGACAAGTGAGACAGACATCATTCACCAGTAAAGAAATAGCAAAGTCAATTTTATATTAGTTTCTGACAATAATTAACCTTTTTAAACATAGAGTTTCGTCCCCGGTAATAAATATCTTCTGTTTTTAACCACTATCAAGCTAAGCGTACTTCAGACCTCCAGGTACGATGGACATATTTAAACATGTTCAAGAATATCTCCTTTATTTTTCCACCAAACCCTATACTGTTACCGTTCGTTAGAATCGTCTCTTCGATATGATTCTAAAGAGTCGTCACAGTATAGGGTTTGGTGGAGAAATGACGATTTTAGTATTTGGGTACACACTTATCTGTAGGTCTGTTAAATAACTGCATTAGTAATAACATCAGATCATAACGAGATACTGAATGACTTTTCGTCTCATCTGGAAACAAGCTGGTTAACATCCATTAAATAGTTTACTAACAACTTAAACGAAGCTTAAGTCAGTAAAACAAAAGCTAATTGATAGGCATGGTGCCTTTATTCTTATTAATGTACATCAGGTAAAGCGTTAACGAATATTATCTTCATGAAAATATCATACACATCCTTTAAAGACGCTTCTTACTCATGCATCGAAGACGTCCCATACTCGTCCATCGAAGACGCCCCATACTCGTCCATCGAAGACACCCATACTCGTCCATCGAAGACACCAATACTCGTCCATCGAAGACGCCCCATACTCATCCTTCAAAGACGCCTCATACTCGCCTTTCAAAGATGCCCAATACTCATCCTTCACAGACGCCAAATACTCATCATTCAAAGACGCATCATACTCATCCTTCAAAGACGCCTCATACTTCAAAGACGTTTCATACTCACCCTTCAAAGACGCCTCACACTCATTATTCAAAGACGTCTCATACTCATCATTCAAAGACGTTTCATACTCACCCTTCAATGACGCCTTATGCTCATCCTTCAAAGACGTATCATACTCATCCTTCAAAGACTTCTTACACTCATCCTTCAGAAACGCCTCATACTCAGCCTTCCAGGACGCTTCATACTTATCCTTCAATGACGCTGTATTGCCTTTTGCATGTCACAGTGCAATTAACTCTTACCTCTGAATGCTTAACCCTTCGCTTGCTATTCACGTCAATATACCTACCTGTAAATAGTGAAGACCCAGATGAGACAGCTCCTGCAGGAGCTGTCTCATCAGGGTCTGCACTATTTACAAGTTGATTGTGCAACCAGTGCACTCCACAGCAGTGATTGCACAGCGAAATACGTGTACACAGTGAAGATATATGTAAGTATACCACAGGGCATGGGTAAAGAAGGAGAAATGTATTTAAAAATTCAGCAAGCGAAGGGTTAATATACAACACTGAAAGGCCTGTCAGTGTTTAATTACAGAGTCTATTTGTATTAGTTTAAACATATTTTATTTCCAAGAAATTTACAGACAGTTATCTTTCATTACTAGACATTGGCATAAAGGAAAAAAGGTTAGGTCACAAGTTCTAACAACATTAAATAAGACCTTCCCCTAGTAAAGGAAACTTTCATATGTTAGATGGTAGTAGACAATTTGGTATCAGTAAGATTTGGAAATAAGTTGCAATTTAAACAGTAGATGAATGTGATATTTGTATTTAACCCATTTAAGAATAAATTGGCGTTATGTTTCCTCGATAATTTCATGGATAAATATATCAACTGTAACTAGGTAACATCCTTTAAGAATGTAATGAGCAAAACGGGAGCCAACAGTGCAGATCCTGGTCAGAGGGCTCCTGTATTAGTCCTCTAACCCGAACCAACACTGTTTGTATGTGAATTCTACGGACATTTTCTTAAAGCGGGTTAATCAATATAATAATTATATCAACGTACGGAAATTTAGCAGACAACTATGTTGTGCGTCGTGAAGGGCTATACAAAAAACATTAATCTCTATATCGGTCACTTAACACAAGCATACAAGAAAGAAGAATAAACATGAAAAAGTAAGAACAATTCAACTGAATGAAACGATTAATGACTGATGTCTTGTCCAGAGTACTCCATTTTGTTTAATGGATACAACTACATGTATATAAAAGTGTCTACTTTTAAGCAAACCTTTTTGTCGCTTTTATATAGACTTGAACTGCGGAAACAATTTGAACGTTTTCACCAAACGTTAATGTCGGTTTACCGTAGAGAAGTATTTGACAATTAAGTGGATGTATTTGTATTTAAGGGGATTTTGAACGGCACTTAGTAAAGGCTCTGGCCAGTGGAATTCTCCTGGACACTCTGATCTGGGTCTACTTAATTTCACTTTTTTCCCGTAACCTAGTCGGTCGTAGAGGCAACTTAGCGGACTTCATGATAATAATTAACTTTCCACGGTGTCCTGTCTTCTATTGCTCTCTGAGATGTTGCAAAACTCAAACCTGTTCCCCTTGATGTTATATTCCCATCTCTTCCTTTGTCCTCAAAGACCTTCCTACCTTGCAGTGGTTCTGGGGCTTAATTGTCACAGGGGATGTTTTATTTGACGAAGATCATCCCCTCTGCCAAGGTCTAAAAGGAAGACAGGTCTCGGTGGTTTTGATCCCATCCGCTGCTTTGCAGCGAATGAGATTAGCCAAAATCATCTTCCTGAAATCTTCCCTCATCATCATGTCATCTCATCACTAATCGGCGCTACATGTATATGACCTACTCATTGTCGCAGTGCCGTGAAACCCAACTCACTCACTCACTGTTCCTTTGTCTTCCTCGCCTTCTTGTTTCATTAACAGTTCCCTGGAGACTGGAGAATTGTCTTGGCGAGGCCGGTAGAGCGGGAGACATGACTATATACCATCTCAATTTTCTTAACTATAGTGAGAAGCTCTTCATAGGCATAGGGAGCAATCAATGTCCGAATCCCGTAATGACTCATTCTCTCCTAGGCTATTTAAGACCCAACTTCTTTGAATTAATCTACCGAAAAGGAGCATAAACTACAGAAAAGGAGAATTTTAGAATTGTATAGTTTGAAACCATTGTGATAATATATTTATCACAATGGTTTCAGAAAGTGACTTTTACAGAGGCGCCAAAATGCGTCACTAGGAGGGAATGTGTTAAAGGACAATTTCAATAAGCAGGTGCACGGCTGTTGTCGTATATTTATTTGACCCAAGTATGCATTAGAAATTCCGTTTGTTTCCTCAGCTATACAAACATAATATGAGTTCTTATATATGTATTCAGAAATCCGATAGTCTTGAAAGTGATTCAGAATTTCGGCTAAGAACAAGTGATTTTAACATGTTCGTTACTGTCGTTATTTCTATGTTTATTTTTCTTTCTATCACTTTCACCATGCAGTCCAAAGTGTATCGCCAGAGGCAAGTTATTTGGAACCCTCCTTCAGCAGTACCCAAATGTATAAAAAAAACCCATCCGTGTTGAATATTCATTTAAGATATAATGACATCATGACTTTTTAATAACTGCATATTAACACAGGACAATTAGGTATTGGTAGAAACTGTAGTCATATCTATTATGATTTCGGAAACAAACATCAGACCCTGATCAGACGGGTCCCGCTGGAGCCGTCAGATATGAATATACAGTAGAACCCCGCTAATGCGACCACTTAATGAATAAACATGAGTGTCCTTATAAGCAGGTGGTTGCTTAATGCAGGACAAAAGTAATACAGAAAGCTCCTCTAGGAGCTTTCTGTATTACTTTTGTCCTGCATTAAGCTACCACCTGCACCTAGCACCCATAATTATACCTCTTTTAGGTGGTCGCATTAGCGGGGTTTTACTGTACTCTGTTTACAAAGGCGTGACATGGCATTTCGAGGGCTTGGTGCAAAACTATTCTAACTCCTTCACAAAGTGAAGGAGTTAGAATAGTTTTGCACCAAGCCCTCGATTTACATGAGGGAAAGGGTTAAATTTTAACCGGTCGTTAGAATATTGGTTATCTACAAGACTACAGCAGGAGGAAGATTTCGATCCATTTTTTTGACTTATAATATGTGATGTTAGTCGAATGCATCTTCTGATTAATGCGTCTAGTTATCATTCATTGATTCCTGCAGTCCTTCCTACATGCCGCGGTTTTTGTGATTTAACCCTTTACTCCATGAATTTTCATGGAAGAAATAATGACATCATGAATATTAATTATATTAACTGTTAAAATTGCACATGGACACAGAACGTTTTGGTCATGGTAGGAACTGTAGAATCTTAGCAGGAGCCTATGATTTGGATCTACTCTGTTTGCAAAGGCGTAGAAAAGAGCGTATTTATGGAGTAAAGGATTAACCCATTCCCTCCTACTTGCGCCTTTTGATGCCTCTGTAAAAATCAGTTTTTGAAACTATTGTGATAAATAGAGCATTTGCTCCATAGGAGAAAATGCTCTATTTGCCACAATGGTTTCATAACTACACAGTTCTAAATGTTTCCTTTTCTCTAGTAAATGCTCCTTTTCGGTAGATTTATACAAAGAAGTTGGGTCTAAAATTAGTCTATGATGGAATGAGTAATTGTTATTGGGAACGAGCTTGTTTATTTGGCAAAGATTAAACTACTAGGCGTCATGTTGGTTGCATTGGTCCCATATTTAAACGTTTAACATGTGGAGTTGCAAATATATGTATCCTGTATTCACTCTTGTAGAAGAGACCTGGCCTCGAGATTATAAAACGTTTTCCTCGAGTCTGAGATATTTCTCAAGCATCTGATTGGTCATATTTTGCGCTTGCACAGAAACTGACCAATCAGATACTTGAGAATGATTTCAGACTCAGAATATTTTTATAGAATTGGATCCTGATCAGGGTATTTTGTTTTCTTATGGTATTATATAGAGTTTATTTATTTTCTGCCTTGGAAAATTATTCATGTGTGCACATGATGTTATAAAAAGGTAATAGTCATGACGTCACTATTTCACACAAGAATATTCATCTGGTAAAGGATTAAAATCGAACGCATCCATACCGAACATTTGCGCCAGGTTATTTTGAAATCCATTCACAGATAAAAAGTTAGAGAAGGGACACGAAATTTGGGACGGACTGACGGAAGGACGGACAATGCTATTACTATATGCCCGACGCCCCCCCCCCCAAAAAAAAAAGAAAAAAAGAAATTCATTTTCTTATTTAAAAAAAACAACACAGTAAGTTTGGATCCTTAAAATATTCTGAATCACTCGGCGTTTTATCTAGAATCACACTGTTAACAATGTTGATCAGAAATTCGCCTTTGGTAAACAGAGGGCTAAATTTTAACATTTTACTCCGAAAATTCGCCTTTCCAGTCCTTAGCAAACAGAATGGAACAAGATCAGACGGTTCCTGCAGGCGTCTGATCAGGATCTTATCTGTTTGCTTATGGAATAATATAGATGCGATTCCCTGGGGGAAATGTTGTAGTTACCAGTAATTTATATTCAAATATGATAAGGCAATTAAAATAAAGTAAAACTAGAACACTGACCAAGTCAGAAAGGGTCCCACATGATGATCAAACTTGGCCAAGACTGTTTACTTATAAACATTCTCAGCACGTATGGCGTATAGCAGATGAGAAATGTTTGAGAGCAGACAAGGCTTTAATGGAACATTTGGATTAAATCTAGGGCCATAACTCTGGTGTCACATGCAATTTAGCTGGTAATCGAACTTGGCCAGGATGTTATAGCTATGAACATTTTCTACAGGTTTGGGGAAGACCAGGTGGAAACTATTCGAGTTAGAGAGCAGTCAAGGCTAAAATGGCCAATTTTGACTGAATCAATGACCATACAACTCAGAGGTATGTTAAACGATTTGACTGGTAATCGAACTTGGTCAAGAATTTGCAACTATAAACATCCTCTGCAAGTTTGGTGAAGATAAAATGAAAACTATTTGGATTATAGAGCGTACAAGGCTAAAATGGACAATTTTGACTGAATCAAGTGCCATAACTCAGAGGTGTCTAATGCGATTTGACTGGTAATCGAACTTGGTCAAGATTTTGCAACTATAAACATTCTCGGCAAGTTTGGTGAAGATAAGGAAAACTATTTGAGTTGGAGAGCGGACAAAGCTAAAACGGCCGATTTTTACTGAATCAAGGGCCATAACTCAACGGTGTCTAATGCGATGTAAGTGGTAATCGAACTTGGTCAAGACTTTACACTTATTAACATTCTCTGAAAGTTTGGTGAAGATCAGATAAGGTTGTTTTTAAGAAAAACATATGTCTCCCGCCTGCTCCTGTCTCAAAAATGATTGGATGCATTTTTATGAATTTTGTTGGAGACTGGATGAAAACTCACGTGGGCATACTTAGGTGAGCTAAAATCAGCTTATAACTATTCATGATGTCATTCTCTACACGAACATCCAACAGGGAAAGCGTTAATATGCACACTAGAGGTATGGTCCCTTCGTAGATCGCAGCGGTTGTGATAATAACAATTCGGTGAAGATTGGTAGAGATTATTGAAGACATTTTAGTACGTAGACAAGATGGCGTAGTTTTTCCCAACTATAGATGAACCACGACCTCTCAGTAACGACCTTTGGATCATTCTATTTCAATAGGTAGATGTGGAACGCGTGACGTTTTTCATCGGAACTTATTGTTTAAATTCATAATTGTATCGTCAATGTGTATATAATACGCAGTGGCGCAATGGGTAGCACGGGGGACTAATATTCAAAGCTGTTTGCTATTTTATCTTTACAAATAATTTAAATGATGCGAGTTCGAGGCCTGCAGTATGCATATACATGTACGAGTATATTTGTTTGTTGATCAATATGTTGCTGCTATTTTCTATTGTAAATATATGAGTTTCAAATTTATAACAATGCATCTGTAACATTTTCAATTATTGTTCTAGCACCCTCGATATACTTCCATACTGGAGCCATTGTATTTCACAGTCTTGTAACTAACAAACTGTGTAATACTTCAAAATCTCGCTTATTTCGTGTAAATGAAAAGAAAAAAATACGATAACTTGCCCTCGACCTAACCGACTTAGCCAGTCGAGCTGGAACATATGTACGTCAAAAAATATTATCTTGAAATGTAAACACATGTCACCCCTATTTCGAGGACTGGTTCAATATGGCAAATACCGTCACGCCTCAAAGCTTTGTTTATCTATACATTGCTTACAACCACAATGAGACGCTTTCTGCATGAACTTAACCCTGCATTAAGCTGCCGTCCATCTTAACCCTTTACTCCATAAATACGCCTTTATACACCTTTGCAAACAGAGCAGATCCAGATCAGACGGCTCCTATGGGAGCAGTCTGATCAGGATCTGATGTATGCTTATAAACTAATATAGATATTATTCTACAGTTTCTGTCATGGCCAAATATTCCTTTGTTCATGTGCAATTTTACTAAAAAGAAATAATCCAATTAATATTCATGATGTCATTATTTCTTACCTGAATATTCATGGAGTCAAGGGTTAAAAACCAATTATGATGCTGGCTTCAGTGTTCTGATTAGCAAAACTTTACTGTCACAATAAAAAGGAAAAATGAGAAACAAGAAACACACGGGATTCTGATACCGGTACAGATACGCTCGTAGTTCGATGAACTAATTTTGTTTTATCGTCATGTGCACAGTTATGTTTTCTTCCGTTTGTATTAGATGACTTTTGGTTCTTTTCTTTTTAGAATAAGAAATCAATTATGATAAAAAAAATCATTCAAACCAAAGTAAAAATGATAATGAAACACAAGAAACAACACCAAAATAAATCAAGTAAACGCATCAATATGACAAAATTTTCTTTATTTTTCTGCTTGATCAAAATGTCTTCCTGGCAGAAAATTCAAACATGAGCACAGCATACGTAAGTAATTTAAGTTTTAACCCTTTGTCGACTGTATGAATATATGTAAAAGAAATTTGAATATTAATATAATGACTATATAAATACTAATTAGATGAATTGTTCATGCGATATGAACACGAAGTTTTGAACATAGCAGAAATACAGAATTAAATCTATATTTCCCAAAAGCAAACTGAGCAGATGCTGTTTTGATGGCTGCTCCTATAGAAGCCGTCTGATCTGGTTCTACTCTATATGCAAAGGCATTCACAGATGTGTCTATAACCATTTACTCCATAAATACGCCATTCCAAACACTGTAGACTCAGATCAGACGGCTCCTATAGGGACTGTTTGATCAGGGTCTGCTCTGTTTGCTTATTATATAATATAGATACGATTCTACTGTTTCTACCATGGCCAAACATTCCCGTGTCTGTGTGCTATAATAAACAAGAGCTGCCACAGCCAGGAGACAAATACCCCCAAAGGATATAATATCACCGACATTAAAGTCTGGATTATGTGTATGCCTGGACCTTATCACATTCTGTAGAAGCATATTTGTTCTATTAAGCTATTTAAAAAGTGTTTTATATAAAACAATATTTAAGTCCGAAACCTCAATCAAACAAACATGAATATATCTTTCACGTATGTAGGAGTTAAAGAGCGGACACAGCAAAATGACCTCATTTTTTTTAACTTTGACCCCTGATTGTAACAGTGACCTTTAAGGTGGTGAACATTTGTAGCAGGTTATTTTGAAATCAATGTAGGAGTTACAGAGCAAACACGACAAAATGTCCCCCAGCCCCGATTGTGACCTTTACCTTTGAGATAGTAACATTGGGACCCATTGTCTCAAGTTGGTGAACATTTATACCAGGTTATTTTGAAATCAATGTAGGAGGTACAGAGCAAACACGACAAAATGTCCCCCAGCCCCGATTGTGACCTTTACCTTTGAGATAGTAACATTGGGACCCATTGTCTCAAGTTGGTGAACATTTATACCAGGTTATTTTGAAATCAATGTAGGAGGTACAGAGCAAACACGACAAAATGTCCCCCAGCCCCGATTGTGACCTTTACCTTTGAGATAGTAACATTGGGACCCATTGTCTCAAGTTGGTGAACATTTATACCAGGTTATTTTGAAATCAATGTAGGAGTAACAGAGCAAACACGACAAAATGTCCCCCAGCCCCGATTGTGACCTTTACCTTTGAGATAGTAACATTGGGACCCATTGTCTCAAGTTGATGAACATTTATACCAGGTTATTTTGAAATCCACTCATGTATGTAGGAGTTACAGAGCGGACACGATGTCGGACAGACAGACAGACTGGACGCACAGTGCGATTACTATATGCTTCCCTTGGGGCATAAAAATAATGCATGCTATTCATGATGTCATTATTTCTTACATGTATATTCATGGATAGCGTAAAGGGCAACATTTTAATGCAAGTTTCCAAAGTGGCATGCAGTTTGTAAGAATTGTAAGAATTCCAGCAGCTGTCCAAAATATACCATATTTGCCCTAACATTGTTATATAAAATTCTCCCTTTCGGTGGGTATGAGGAACTGAAATAGTTCAACTTGGCATTTTATTGTTAATTAACCATATCCTTCATATAAACGTGTTTCATGAACACAGTAGATCCAGATCAGACATAGGAGTCATCTGATCCGGGTCTGCTCTGTTTGCTTTTGACATGATATAGATCTGATTCTACAGCTTTTTGTTCAAAACAAAACATTTCCTTGAAAAGCTTATATGATAAAAGTTCTGCTAATAAATATTCATGATGTCATTATTTCTTACATGAATATTGAGCAGGGAAAGGGTTAAGATTCATCTAATGGAGAAGTAGATACTGCCTTAGCACGTTAACCCATTCCCTTATAGGCTATTTTTAGATTCAACCTCTTCGAACAAATCTACCGAAAAGGAGCATTTACAAGAGAAAAGGAAAATGTTAGAATTGTGTAATATTGAAATCATTGTGATAAATAGAGCATTTGCTTCTATGGAGCAAATGCTTTATTTATCACAATGGTTTCAAGAAGTGACTATTACAGAGGCGTAATAATGGAAGAAAGGGTTACTCGTTGTTTTTACTTGTTGCCTATGTCTGTTAAATCTCTTTATTTGTCTTTCCACAAATGGACTAAATTTGAAGTTTCTCTCGCAAGCGGAAGTGTGCTGAAACTCCATGACAGGCAGACAGTCAGACAGACAACAGAGATGAGATCCCCGTCATCTACTAAACCAGCTCACATCAAATGACATTATGGACAGAACAATTCCTACAATTTCTTTTCTTCAATAAACATATATGAAATAGTGGTAAAACACGGATATAACTCAAGACTTAAAGGGGAAGTCCCTACATTCAACACGTTTCAAAAATTACTTAAAATATAGAAAACTCATTTGTTTATATGCTGAAAAGTAGCATATCGCAAAAATACTTGTCCAATAAACGTTGAAAATGAAAAATCACCCATGTGTTTGATATTTACTATCCTGATTTTATTCCACGATGTTTCAGTTTTATTCGGGTCGGGTTTTAGTTTCGTATTTGCTCGTGCTATTCGTGTCTCTCCGACAACTTCCGAGAAAAGCTGTATAGAGGGAAAAAACGCGGAAAATTTGAACGGAAAAGGCCGATAATACTTTGTTGTCGAACAAAAATAAAGGTATTGATGACATCGGTTTATTTTGTATCACAGGGGCATTTTTCAATATAAATTCAAATTCATAATCTCCAGAATAATGATTGAACATTACAAATTATCATTCAAGTTTTATGATATTATTGAAAATATGCGTTCATTGTAGGGACTTCCTTCTTAACAGACTATTCATTACAGTATTTGTATCACAACATTTAAACATGATTACTGCAATGAAAAAATGATCTGCAGCTAAGGATAGGAAGGTCTTCAGACCTTAGCAAAGAGAGTAAATCAACACCATTCACTGTACTAAATATGCCTTTACAACATCAGACCTTGGTGTGACATACTTCCAATATTTTCATTCTATTACAGAAGACAAATAATGTAGACTCCAGTCTGACATTGCCGTTATTCCAGGTCTATACATTTTGCAAAACTCACATATGTCGTTTCCCTTAACCCATTCCTTCATATGAATGCTTTTTCATGCATTTGCAAACAGAGTAGACCAAGATAGGACAGCTCCTACAAGAGCCATCTGATCAGGGTCTACTCTGTTTGCTTATGGTACAATATAGATTTGATTCTAAAGTTTCAACCTGAACCAAAATGTCTAGTGTTCATATGCTGTTATAAAAAAAATCTAAGCATTTATAAATGACATTATCAATTCTTACATGAATATTCAACATGGAAAGAGTTAATCGGGATCCAGCTCTTATTAAACCTTTCCTTCATATAAACGTGTTTTCACACATCTTCAAACAGAGTAGACCAGATCAGACGGCTCCGATAGCAAGTTACATTTCAAAATCATAGTGATAAAAAAAGCTCAATTTATCACAATGGTTTCAAAACTATACAACTCTTTATTTAAAGAAGTTGGAACAAAACATAACCTATGAGGGCATGTGCTAACTAATAACATACAATTTCACTTACAAAATTCTGCATTTCAAGGATAAAATCAATGCAACTGAGAGTATCACTATTGTCAAAGAACTTTTAAATTTAACCCTTTGCATCATGGATATTCCTGTGAGAAATAATGACTGTATGATTTATAATGAATATTAATTAGCTGAATTTGACCATGATCTTAACCTTTTATGGATATTCATGAAAGAAATAATGACATCATGAATATTAATTAGATCAATTTGTTATTACAGCACATCGATGCAGGAAATGTTGGCCAGGGCAGAAACAGTAGAATCATATCTATATCACATCAGAAGCAAACAGAGCAGACCCTGATAAGACGGCTCCTATAGGAGCTGTATGATCTGGGTCTACTCTGTTTGCAAAGGTGTAGAAAGGTGATTATGGAGTAAAGGACACAGGAAATGTTTTACCATGCAATAAACTGTAGAATCACATACTCTCACTTGTTGGAGTACCGTAACTTAGTGCCGTAAATCGCGGAAATGTACTAGTGAATTTTTTATGCAAATTAGCAATCGTTAACCAATCGTAGCGCACATTTAAGCGTTAGCAGTTAGCCAATCGTAGAGCTCCATGTGCACCGTCCGTTGCATTACTACGCTATTTGTAAGGAATGGCCGAAACAGTCGTCAGCTATATAGCATTACAAGGCTTATGTGATAAAAATAATCTTACATTTGTGTTCACTTCACATTGTTTTCATGAAACTCGTTTACTATTATGAATATGACGCTCGCTAAAGCCCGTGTTATATCCCTATAGTAAACTCGTTTCATAAAAATCAATGTGTAATGAACAATCATGTAAGATCCTCTATGAATCAGATCTATATTAGTCCTCAGGCAAACAGAGCAGATCCTGATCAGACGGCTCCTACAGGAGCCATCTGATCAGGGTCTACTCTGTTTGCAAACGCTTTAATTTATTAAAAGGTGAATCTATAATGTACGATTGATAGTCAACTCCATATAAAAGTTCAAATCACAAGTAACAACAACAATCAAGGTTATATTTACCATGGAAACCAACTTGCCAATTGCGTAATCACTTCACAGCCTGCATTACCAACAAGAGCACTGAAGGCAGATACAAACACTGAACTAATATCATGAAAATCAAGGTTAAACCCTTTTCCTCATATAAATGTGTTTTCGTGCATTTACAAACAGAGGAGACCCAGATCAGATGGCTCCTGTAGGAGCCGTCTTATCAAGGTCTGCTCTATTTGCTTAAAATTACAATAGATCTGACTCTACAGTGTCTACCAGTAGCAAAAACTCCTTTGTACATCTACAATTACTGGGAAAGGGTTAAAGGGCTATAACTCTTTAACCCATTCCCTCATAGGCTATTTTTAGACCCAACTTCTTTGAATAAATCTACCAAAAAGGAGCATTTACAAGAGAAAAGGAAAATGTTAGAATTGTGTAGTATTGAAACCATTGTGATAAATAGAGCATTTGCTCCTATGGAGCAAATGCTCTATTTATCACAATGATTTCAAGAAGTAACTGCAACTGAGGCGCAGAAAGGCGTATTTTTGGAGAAAAGAGTTAAATATGTATGATACAGTATTGGCCATTTACCATATTGTATTCATGATGATGAACCTATGTATGACAAATGAAAGATATAGCTGTACTGTATATTGAAACAGGCTCATAAGTATGAACCCTGATGATCAGAATAAATGTGTTCTTTTTCCTGTCCCTAAAAAAATTATAAAATAAAATGTCCTAAAGTTTATGGAAACTTTATGGTGTCCATGGCTTGTGGAAGAAGTTGGGCGGCAGTGGTGTGCAGTGAGTAGAGTCGAAGTCTTCCATATACCTAGACGCCTGAAATAAAAAGTATTGTATACAAGTGGTAAGAGTAAGGACTAAACCAGACATCATTCACATAGAGTAGAACCAGTATTAACACTTAACTCTATGAATCTTCATGTAATAAATAATGACATCATGTATGTAGGATTGCAGAGAATGTATATCAAGACCTTTGTCTAAATGAAATTTAACAAGAGGGCCAGAACGGCCCTGAAGCGCTCACCAGACAATCAGAGTAGAAGCTTTTCAAAGTTTTCACTATATGTTTCTATAGAAAACTAGCAGGCCCTGGGGCGGGCCAATTATGACCCCAGGGCCATAATTAAAGAAACAAGAGGGCCAGAATGGCCCTGACATCGCCCACCAGACAATCAGAGAAGATTTTCAAAGTTTTCACTATATGTTTCTATTGAAAACTTAACACCCCAGGGGCGGTGCCAATTTTGACCCCAGGGACACAATTTATATAACTTTTGTAGAGGACCTGAACATGATGCTAAAAGAATGTAGTGAAAGAATGGATAGAGCATTAGACCACTGGAACTTGTATTCTTTGGATGCTAGAGGCGGATTCTCCCACCACTAATGACCTATGCAAACAGTTTGGATCCAGATCAGGCCCCACATAATGTGGGGCCTGATCTGATATCCAAATTGTTTGTAAATGAGACTGAACTTCTGAAAAAACTTAGAAAGAAAGTGTGTAGTGGGATTCTCCCACCACTAATGACCTATGCAAACAGTTTGGATCCAGATCAGGGCCAACATAATGTGGTGCCTGATCTGATATCCAAACTGAATGTCAATGAGACTGAACTTCTGAAAAACTTAGAAAGAAAGTGTGTAGTGGGATTCTCCCACCACTAATGACCTATGCAAACAGTTTGGATCCAGATCAGGGCCAACATAATGTGGTGCCTGATCTGATATCCGAACTGTTTGTCAATGAGACTGAACTTCTGAAAAACTCGGAAAGAAAGTGTGTAGTTAGGATAACTTGTGAATATGCTGCAGACAACAATTTAGCAGATCACAAAATTACCCAGCATGCAAAGAGTTAATCTGAAATTCACAACAGATATGCTCTATATTGATAGCTGGTAGCTTAATGCAGGGCATAGGTATGGAAAAAAGCTTTAAGAGTATTCTGCATTTTGAGAATTATCCACAGTTTTCTCAATCTTAAATGAGTGTGTGTTATTTGTCTAAACACAATTTCTACTCTACTGATCAGGCTAAGGTTGATTATATAAGAACTCCCTCTGACTGGTCTCAGCTAAGAGTGATATTAAGGAGAAACCTTTAGAATGTAATTTCTGGTGTAAAGAAGTATATACACACAGGGCAGGGCCAATTTTAACCCCAGAACTATGATACTTATAAAACTCATAAAGTTATGCTAAGTAAATCTATACACCAAATATCTAAGCTCTGGGACATGTAGTTTCTGACAAGAAGATTTTTAAAGTTTTTCCTATGCATAACTAGTGATCCCATGGGCTGTTTATGTAGTCAGCTACAAAAAACTGTTAATCCCTGGGGTGGGACCAATTTTTATCCTAGGGGCATAATTTATATGACTTTTGTAGAAGCCCTGAAGTTGAAGCTATGTGCCAAATATGAAAGCTGAGGACCTTCTAGTTTTAGAGGAGATGATGTTCAAAGTTTTCACTATATGTTTCTATTGAAAACTGAAAACCCCTGGGGCAGGGCCAATTTTGACCCCAGGGGTATAATTTATATAACTTTTGTAGAGGACCTATAGGTGATGCTATGTACCAAAGATGAAAGCTGAGAACCCTGTAGATTCAGAGGAGAAGATTTTTAAAGGTTCAAATTGTTGACGCCCGACGACGGACGACGCACGCCGACGGACGACAGACATCTGGCGATCACAAAAGCTCACCCTGAGCACTTTGTGCTCTGGTGAGCTAAAAATTGTAGGGAACCTGAACATGATGCTACGAGCCAAATATAAGCTGAAAACCTTCCAGTTTGAGAGGAGAAGATTTTCAAAGTTTCTCAATATGTTTCTATTGAAAACTGCCCACACCTGGGGAGGGGCCAATTTTGACCCCGGGGCCATAATTTATATAACTTTTGTAGAGGACCTGAACATGATGCTCTGTACCAAATGTGAAAGCTGAGAGCCTTCCAGTTTCAGAGGTGAAGACTTTAAAAGTTTTCTCTATTTGTTTCTATTGAAAACTGCCCACCCCTGGGGCGGGGCCAATTTTGACCCCAAGGCCATAATTTACATAACTTTTGCAGAGGACCTGAACATGATGCCCTGTGCCAACTATGAAAGCTATGAGCCTTCCAGTTTCAGAGATGAAGATTTTCAAAGATTTCACTATTTGTTTCTATTGAAAACTGCCCACCCCTGGGGGCGGGGCCAATTTTAACCCCGGGGCCATAATTTATATAACTTTTGTAGAGGACCTGAACATGATGCTCTGTGCCAAAAATGAAAGCTGAGAGCCTTCCAGTTTCAGAGAAGAAGATTTTCAAATATTTCACTATTTGTTTCTATTGAAAACTGCCCACCCCTGGGGCGGGCCCAATTTTGACCCTGGGGCCATAATTTATATAACTTTTGTAGAGGACCTGAACATAATGCTATGTGCCAAATATGAAAGCTGAGAACCTTCCGGTTTCAGAGAAGATTTTCAAAGATTTCACTATTTGTTTCTATTGAAAACTGCCCACCCCTGGGGCGGGGCCAATTTTGACCCCAGGGCCATAATTTATAAAACTTTTGTAGAGGACCTGAACATTATGCTATGTGCCAAATATGAAAGCTTGGAACCTTCTAGTTTCAGAGGAGAAGATTTTCAAAGTTTTCACTATATGTTTCTATTGAAAACTGCCCACCCCTGGGGCGGGGCCAATTTTGACCCCAGGGCCATAATTTATTTAACTTTTGTAGAGGACCTGAACATGATGCTCTGTGCCAAATATGAAAGCTGAGGACCTTCCAGTTTCAGAGGAGAAGATTTTCAAAGATTTCACTATTTGTTTCTATTGAAAACTGCCCACCCCTGGGGCGGGCCAAATTTTGACCCCAGGGCCATAATTTATATAACTTTTGTAGAGGACCTGAACATGATGTTATGTGCCAATTATGAAAGCTGAGAACCTTCTGGTTTCAGAGGAGAAGATTTTCAAAGTTTTACTATATGTTTCTATTGAAAACAAGGCACCCTGGGGCGGGGTCAATTTTGACCCCAGGGGCATAATTTATATAACTTTCGTATAGCACCTAAAGATGATGCTATGTGCCAAAGATGAAAGCTGAGAACCCTGTAGATTCAGAGGAGAAGATTTTTAAAGGTTCAGATTGTTGACGACTGACGACGCACGACAGACGGACGCCAGACATCAGGCGATCACAAAAGCTCACCCTGAGCACTTTGTGCTCTGGTGAGCTAAAAAGGGTAAATCCTAGATTACAAAATGATTCTGTTCAGTTACAACAATGTGAAAAGCAACATGTAAAACCTTGATCAGATGTTTGGCGTTGAAAGGCTTTAACTGTTTGCTAAAATGTATGGTCTCCATACAGTTATGTATAAATCACCGACAATGGCCTGTCCTTTGTTGATCATCACGTTGGAACCTTCATGATGTGATTGCCAAAGTACTGAGATTAATCAGCATATCACTAATTCTAATATATATGCTAGTTAAACTTAAGAAACTGTGAAGAGGGGATATTGAATGTTCTAATATATAGGCTAGTTAAACTTAACAAACTGTGGAAGGGGGATATTGAATGTTCTAATATATAGGCTTGTTAAACTTAAGAAACTGTGAAGAGGGGATATTGAATGTTCTAATATATAGGCTTGTTAGACTTAACAAACTGTGGAGAGGGGATATTGAACGTTCTTATATGCTAGTTAAACTTAACAAACTGTGGAGGGGGGATATTGAATGTTCTAATATATAGGCTTGTTAAACTTAACAAACTGTGGAGGGGGATATTGAATGTTCTAATATATAGGCTTGTTAAACTTAACAAACTGTGGAGGGGGATATTGAATGTTCTAATATATAGGCTTGTTAGACTTAACAACCTGTGGAGAGGGGATATTGAATGTTCTAATGTATAGGCTTGTTAAACTTAACAAACTGTGGAGGGGATATTGAATGTTCTAATTATAAATACAGTATAACCTGTCCCAAGTAGCCATTTATTTATTTAACACAGGAATTTTAACAAAAGGGCCATGATGGCCCTGATATCGCTCACCAGACATTCAGAGCAGAAGAATTTCAAAGTGTTCACTATATGTTTCTATTGAAAACAGGCCACCCCTGGGACAGGGCCAATTTGACCCAGAGGTATAATTTATATAACTTTTGTAGAGGACCTAAACATGATGCTATGTGCCAAATATGAAGCAGAGAACCTACCAGTTTCAGAAGAGAAGATTTTCAAAGTTTTTACTATATATTTCTATTGAAAACAGGCCACCCCTGGGGCGAGCCAATTTTGACCCCAGGGCCATAATTTATATAACTTTTGTAGAGGACCTGAATATGATGCTGTGTGCCAAATATGAAAGCTGAAAACCTTCCAGTTTCAGTGGAGAAGATTTTCAAAGTTTTCACTATATGTTTCAATAGAAAACTGGCCACCCCTGGGGCGGGGCCAATTTTGACCCCAGGGGCATAATTTATATAATTTTTGTAGGGGACCTGAACATGATGCTATGTGCCAAATATGAAAGCTGAGAACCTTCCAGTTTTTAGAGGAGGTGATTTCAAAGTTTTCACTATATATGTCTATAGAAAACTGGCCACATATTAGATTTTCAAAGTTTTCACTATATATTTCTACAGAAAACTGGAAACCCTGGGGCAGGGCCAATTTTGACCCTCGGGCCGAAATTTATATAACTTTTGTAGAGGACCTGAACATGATGCTATGTGCCAAAGATGAAAGCTGAGAACCCTGTAGATTCAAAGGATAAGATTTTTAAAGCTGGCGACGGATGACGCACGCCGAGGGACATCAGGCGATCACAAAAGCTCAACTTGACCACTTTGTGCTCTGGTGAGCTAGAAAGAGATTTCATAATGCAAGGCACAAGTAATGCAGATAGCTCCTATAGGAGCTTTCTGTATTACTTTAGACCTGCATTAAGCTACCACCTGCCTTACAGATGCATAATTTAACCTTTTTTGATGGTCATTTAAGACAGGTTCCACTGTATATATAGGATAGCTCGACTTGACAAACTGTGTTGAGGCGATAATGAATGTTCTATTATATAGTGTAAACACAATATTTCACCTACACAAGTTGTTTCAAGTATACCACTGGATCCATTGAGGTCATTACAAATAGGACTTACTAGAAACAGTGTCATGTGGATTTTCTGCTGGTCTGTGTAGCTTTCTCCTATCTGTGACGGGTACGATTTGTTATCTTCGGCTTCATAATACGACTTCATTGCAACCTCACACCAGCTAATGTCAACATCCAAAGATGCCCACAGATTTTCTGCAATGGAGCAGAAACACATCTATTGCAATAACACACTAAATAGTGTCTAAATTGGGTCTACTTTGTTTCCACAGGTGATAAAATGCATATTTATGGGGTAATAGGTTAACCCTTTCCTTCATATATATAAATGCCTTTTCTAGCATTTGCAGGTCTGCTGTGTTTGGTTTGATATGATATAGATATGATTCTACAGTTTTTGTCAAAGCAAAAAGTTTACATGAAATATCCACAGTATAAAAAATCAACTTATAAATTATAACTAGAGCTTGTTTATAAGAAAACCATATGTCTCCCACCTGATCCTGTCTCAAAAATGATTGGATGCATTTTATGAAATTTGTTGGATACTGGATGAGGACCTTTTTTTTTTATTTTGAGAGCACACAAAGCTAAAAAAAAAAAGCTCAGTTTTCAACAATTCAAGGGCTGTACCTGTTCCAAAATTTGCTAGTTTAACGCTTTCCCTGTTCTGTGTTTATTACAAAGTTCAATACCTACTGAATATTCATGGTCAAAAAGGTTATAATGAAATATAGAACATGGAGCATAATGTAGCCATTTTAGAAAGTAAAGACACAGATCTTTGAAATTCTATTAGCAAACAGAGTAGACTCAGATCAGACGGCTCCTCTAGGAGCCGTCTGATCTGAGTCTACTCTGTTTGCAGATACGTGAAAACACGTTTGTATGAGGGAAAGGGTTAAAAGTTATTTAACTTGGCCTAGATATTATAACCATAAACATTTTCATAAGGTTTGGTGATGATTAGATGAGAACTTACTGACTTAGAGAGTGGAAAAGGCTAAAAAGGTAAATTTTGTATTATTTAAGGGCCATAACTCTAAAAGTACCTAGTTCAATCTTGCTGGTTATTGAACTTGGCCTAGATATTATAGCCATAAAGATTTTTATAAGGTTTGGTGAAGATTGGATGAGAACTTTTAAAATTAGAGCGGACAAGATTTTGTGACAAACGGACAGACAGACAGACACACAGAAAGGAGTAAATCAATATGTCTCCCACACCACTACGTGGTGGGAGACATAAATATTCATTAATTATAATTTCTTACATTAATATCGTACAGAGAAAAGGTTAAAACATATCCTGTTGGAAGTTTTTTGTTTGTAAAACTTTTACATTTTTAAACATTACTAGACTAGCATAAGTTTTTTTTTAAAGTTATTGGATCCTGATGAGAACACTTGGCGGATCATCTTGATCCTAGCTATGCATAGAAATCAGCCTATAATGTCATCATTAGAGGAAGGGTCAATCATTTTCACCTGTTTAGAGCAAACAGAGTAGCTCTTATAGGAACTGTCCGATCAGGCTCTGCCCTGTTTGCTTATGGCATAATAAATTTATACAGTTGAGACTGTCTTAGCAGCTTAGAATTAAGCCACTCTCTGCCATATGTGACTCTATTACATCCCACCCGACGTATTTTCCTATAATTATGGTCTGAATTAAGCGACTCCCTGTCTAATGTGACAAGCGAACCAGATTTTGTGAACCAAACGTAGGCTACAATCTGTATTAAATGACATTTTAATTATCTGTTTCTTCTGTTTGTTTATAAAGTGCTAGTGTTGGGAATCGGTTTGGATTTTACTATCGATTATCGGTTCAAGCTAAGATACTAATTATCGATTGTATAATCGGTTCAGCAACAATATTCATATAAATGAATTAGTATTGTACTTTGTAAACATAAATTGCTGTTCTAATAAGGAAAATGTACATAGATAGGGTAGACTTCGATTTTAGGTGCCAAAATTGGTACAAATATACGTTTTTATTTTTTTTACAGGCTTTTTCTCCATTTTACTTTTTTTCAACAAAAAAAAGAGATCTTTAACCCTTTATAATATATATGAATATTTATGTATGAAATAATGACAGCATCATACATGAATAGGGATTAGATTATTTTTAATATAGATTAATTTTAATATAAAAATTATTTATAAGCAAATAGTGCAGACCCTGATCAGTCTATAGGAGCTGTCTGATCTAGGTCTACTCTGTTTGCAAAGGCGTTGAAAGACGTATTTACAGAGTAAAGGGTTGTAATTAAAACTTTTGGGTCAGGGTAGCTTTTCTAGGTAGGGTCAGGTTGTCCTAAACAAACAATTTTTCATGCCCAAGGATTAAGATGTATATTGAGAAACTCATGTATCAATCTTTTTCTAAATGATAAGACTTAATAAATCAGGTGAATGGGTGTGTATAAAACAAGAATGGGGAAATTGCACAATATACCAACCAATCATCTATTATTTGAAACAACAATCGATTGTCTCCGATATCAGACTAAACCGATCAATTATCGATTATAATCGATCATCGAAACAACACTATAAAGCGCAATGGTTGTTCACACCACATTAACTGGGGAATACCTGGCTCGGAAATTCCCCAGGATTCTAAATCACGTGTGCACTAGCTGGTTCCCAACTTTCGCTCTACAGGTACATATACGCCAACAGAACATTTGGGAAACCAGTCGTGTCAAGCATGGATACGTCTTTAACAAGCTTTGCTGTAGGCAATTTCGAGCGACAAAAAGGTTAAAGAATGACAAACAAGGTAATTACACTGAAATTCCATCTGGCTTGTGATTATTATGGGCACTTTAGGTCAGAACAGTCTTTATAAATATCAATCAGTATACACATAATGCATGACTCTATCATCATTACTTGAAAAAATGCTTGGTAACCTGCACCTGGTTTATATCACTAAATGTCTAATTCAGTGCAAGTATTTACATGTACATGTATATTACATTTGTACATTGTATTTTACATGCACACTGATGTGTTGGGATCTCATTTGTCTTTTAGGTAAATATTTTTTTTTTAATTTATCAAACTCCATTTATCAAACTTATAAATTAGAGGTTATTTTGTGATAATAAATGTATTAATGCATTAACACTTTCCCTCATATACACGACTCACGTGTTTTCACACATTTGCAAACAGAGTAGACCCAGATCAGATGGCTCCTCTGGGAGCTGTCTAATCAGGGTCTGCCCTGTTTGCTAATGGAATCTGATTGACCTGTTTCTTTACTTTCTGAAATGCCTATAATGTTCCACCTTCCATATTTCATTATAACTATTTTGTCCATGAATATTAAGTAGGTACTGAAATTTGGAATAAACATAGAACAGGGAAAGGGTTAAATAATATATAAATATGTATCAGACTGGGTTAGTACACATGCATTTTTTCCCT
The DNA here is from genome assembly GCA_963576725.1 of Azorinus chamasolen. NCBI lineage: Eukaryota > Metazoa > Mollusca > Bivalvia > Cardiida > Solecurtidae > Azorinus > Azorinus chamasolen. The sequence goes on along the minus strand of OY755241.1, from coordinate 38,548,650 downwards.
TATGTAGAGATCTTTACTTGTACAGCTTTGCCAAATTGGTATACATGTATTATATCCTAGGTCTGTTTTAAGAAGAGACTCCCCGTCATACTTGTATGTGACTTTTTCATGAAGTCCCTGGAAAGTTCACATATGACAGTCTCAACTGTACATATGATCTTCAGTTTCTGCTATATCCAATTTTCTGTGTTCATACTGCAAATTAAGAGTTCTTAAATTAATATTCTCACATACCTTCCCTTATCTCCGAGTTAGAACAACGGGTTAAGATTCCCTTATCTGTAACATGTGTAAGATCACTTTAGAGCATATATGACGTCATATATATGACGTCAAACCATGGAATCCGATGTTTAGTAATTGTATCGTATTGCAATTTATCTTTTATTAAATGTCGGTGTAGAAGTGTTTCATATAGTTTTCCCGTACTTTTAAATTATGACGTCATTTAAATGATGACGTCGCTTGTTTACCTCTAACGTTTATTTTCAAATCATTTTCATTTTGGCAGACATCGTTATGCATGTTGTGGAGTTGTCTGGAGGGGGAATTTTATTTACATTTTGACTTTGGTGAAAGTGGGATAAGGACGAGGTTGGGTACCCGTAAACCAGGTTTAAGTCCCCCAGTAACTTATTTTGGTTGCTGGCCGTTCCAAGGCGGCACTCCTGCTTTCAGCCTACGGTCAATTTTGTTGTTTAATATGCTTAATGTTTAATGTGTTTCGTCTTGATATGCGTCCTGTTATGTTTTGTCTTGTGGCTTTACCGTTTCTTGTTTGATGGTGTTTGGTGCGGTGTCATTTCGTGTGTGGCTCTCCCTGTTTGACTATTTTTCCATATTTACATGTCATTTAAACAGTGAAAATGCACTTTTTTGATATGTGAGAAAAAGAATCTGATGCTCGTTGTCTTTTAAGATCACATGTTCCTAAACTCACCAAGAAAATATTAAGCTCGCCAAGGCTCGCTTAATGACATTTTCTAAGGCTCGTTTAGGAACATGTGATCTTAAAAGACAACTTGCAACATATCCTCTATTTCTTACATAAATATTCATAGAAAATTAATATTCCATAAACATTCATAGATCAAAGAGTTATAATAAACAGCCCTCCCTCACCTTGAGCGACCCTGTCTTTGCTTAGCCAGTCTTCTAGTACTGGCATACTACACGAGTCTATTATATTCGGATATCTGAAAGAACAAAAACCACCAGTGGAATAGATAAAACTTGTAAATACAAACATCTTTAAGAATAGCTCCCTTGAAATCATTCTTAAGAGTGGTCACTAGATCCGGTTTGAAGTAGAATTCATGATTTTTGTATACATGTATTTGAATATGCACCTGATAACAAGGACCACATGGCAGCCCAAAGGACAGATTTATCCCCCACCGCTGCCTAAATTTGGACATTGACCTGAAGGTGATAGTGGGTTTTAACCCTTTTCCTCATATAAACATGTTTTCACGCATTTGCAAACAGAGTAGACCCAGACCAGAGGGCTCCTAGAGCAGCAGTCTAATCAGGGCCTGCCCTTTTTGATAATACAATCTGACAGATCTGTTTCTTTGTTTTCTAAAATGTCTACAATGTTCCACCTTCTATTTTTCTTTATAACTATTTTGTTAATGAATATTCAGTAGGTATTGAAATTTCGCCTAGATACAGAACAGGGAATAGGTTAAAACTGCATTTCATGCATTAGGATAAGACAACATTTGACTCAAGTTTTATGAAAACCCTTCAAAAGGTTTAGAAGATTTGGAGCTGACATGAAAATATAATGGAAATTGAAGGTTAAAACACTTGACTTTCAAATGTGACCTTGACCTTGAATATTCAGTAGATATTCAAAATTGAACTAAATACAGAACAGGGAAAGTGTTTATAGACCAGTACATTCTCATTTACACCAGTGCATACCTATATTGCAGCAGCTCTTTGAGAAGAAAGTTTCCTCTGTTGGTATGGATGGCTGTTGGATCTCTGAAACAAAAAAGGACTACTGTATATACTTAACTGATAAGAATCATTAAAATGCTGACCGTTTATTCCTTTAGATAACAGACATTGGGGAAAAGTGTTCAGTTGCTGAACCACTTTCTGTCATCATGCAGCAAAACCTGAATTTAACCGTTACTCCGTAAATATGCCTTTCTACACCTGTGCACCAGTGTTAATCAACAGAGTCCACTCAGTATTATGTGGGAATTTTGGATGACAAACAGTGCAAACCCTTATCATAAGGCTTCCCTAGAACTCCTTTGATCTTGGTCTAAACTGTTTTCCACATTAAAACCCTTTATTCCATAAATACACCTTTGCAAACAGAGTAGACCCTGTAGGAGCCATCTGATCAGGGTCTGCTCTGTTTGCTTATAACAACATAGATATGATTATACAGTTTCTGCCATGACCAAAATGTGCCATTATCGAAATACTACTCTGTTTTCAAATGCATGAAAATACGTATATGAGGGAAAGGGTTAAATGGTCAGTGAGCACATAAAATAGGATTTACTGAATTTAAGAACACAGACAGACTTCAGTCACATGCAGTTACACATGTCTCAGATGAAAACTATTCCTGTGGACAACAATATATCATCTTATAATTTCTATTAACTCTTTCTAAGCAAATTTATTTTGTCCAAAACAAAATTTGTTTCTTTAATTTCTACCATTTTCTTTAACCCTTTCCTTCATATAAATGCCTTTTAATGCACTTGCAAACAGAGTAGACCTAGATCAGACGGCTCCAATAGGAGCTGTCTGATCAGGGTCTGCTCTGTTTGCTAATTGAATTTGATAGATCCGTTTCTTTACATTTTAAAATGGTAACATTGTTCCACATTCCATATTTCATTCTAGCTATCTTATCCATGAATATTTAGTAGGTATCGAAATTTGGAATAAACATAGAAAAGGGAAAGGGTTAAATAAAAAAAAACCCATAAAAGGAACAAACAGTTTGGATCCTGATGAGAACCAAGATACTACGTAAAATACTGGCAGCCGATGAGTTCAATGACTCTGTTACACATCAGGTAAATGTCATCCAGAAACACAATAGTAAAGAACTAGAAAAGTGTGTCTGTAAGACACAGTGATGCTCCCATGTAGGTGCTTGCCTAGCTGCACGTAAAATTTCCAAGTCATTTGACCTTGACCTTGGGCTTGTGGGCAGCACGGGATGGGTGTGCAATGAAAGCATGGATGGTGTTTAATGTGTATATGCAATTCCATGGCAATAGCTACAGTGGTTAGGGAGATATAAGACTATGAAAAAAACTGTGACAAAAAGCTGCACGTAAATGTGACAACCAACTGCACGTAAAATTTCCAAGTCATTTGACCTCGACCTTGGGCTTGCGGGCAGCATGGATGGGGTGCCAAATGATAGCATAGATGGTAATTGATGTGTATGTGAAGTTTCATGTGTATAAGTGTAGAAATTAATGACTTATAACACTTGAAAAACTGTGACAACCAACTGCATCTAAAAGCGTGACACACGGACAGACGGACGGATGGACATGTGCAAAACATAATGCCCCCTGACTATCGTCAACAGGGGCATAAAAATAAAGTTTGCAGCAGTTCTGAAATCATTATCCTCAAATCTGTAGTGAGGGGGTCTAACAGTTGCATAGTGGTAAAATGCTAACAGAGCTACAGATAACGATGCGTACACAAATGCTAAAATCATCATTTCTCCACCAAACCCTATACTGTGACCACTCTTTATAATCGTTTCTTCAAATGTTTTCCACATTTAAAACCCTTTATTCCATAAATACACCTTTGCAAACAGAGTAGACCCAGTAGGAGCCATCTGATCAGGGTCTGCTCTGTTTGCTTATAACAATATAGATATGATTATACAGTTTCTACCATGACCAAAATCTGCCATTATCAAAATTCTATTAATATTCATGATGTCATTATTTGTTACATGAATATTCATGGAGTAAAGGGTTCATTTATGGCCTTCAGAAAAATGAAGATTTAGCAAATATCACACAGGTCACAGGTAACAAACAAAGAAATATCAGGACATTGTAAACAGAACAAAAAAATCAAAATCAAACACTTTACAGTGCCCTGTAAATCAGGCTAGATTCTTTTGTTCTAACTCTGTGCATGCACTGGTAACTGTCTGCCAAAACAGTCATTGTCCCCTACCAGTGATCAAATTAATATTTCTTCCAGTTTCTGTTAAAAATACAGACAGAGAGTCAGTTTGGATGTTGACGAGATACCAACTTACTCCGCATCTCATATGATAAGGCTCCAAACTGTTTACATGGATAACCACAATTCATTCTTGCAAGCGAACAGTTTATAAGAAGCTTATATACCCAAGGACGTTAGGTGTTAAGAAGACTAAAGAAGGTTAACCCTTTCCTCCATAGCCTATTTTTTTTAGACTTTTAGACTCAACCTCTTTGAATGAATCTACCCAAAAGGAGCATTTACTAGAGAAATGTAAAATTTCAGAATTTTGTAGTTTGAAACCATTGTGATAAATAGAGCATTTGCTCCCATAGGAGCAAATGCTGTATTTATCACGATGGTTTCAAGCAGTGGTTATTACAGAGGCGTAGAAAGGCGTATTTATGGAGGAAAGGGTTAAGAAGACTAAGGAGACTAAAAAATTCCCATTTAAGTTACTTTCAGTGTGCTTACCTCTTCACCTGGTAAGCGCAACCAGACTTGCATTTAAAAAACAGCTTAGATCCAGATGAGACACAGAGTAACCCAATGTCTCATAAGGATTCAAGGCATTTGACATTTAGTAGTTTCTAAGGAGTCTGAATGAATATCAGAACTAAGCAAACATTGCTCCAGATCAGGACCAAACTCGTTGAGGCCTCGATTGTGAATTCAAACAAGAGCTGTCCGCAGACAGCGCACTCCACTTTCTTTAATGCTGGATAGTATAGTGGAAGTCTAAGTCAGAAAGGGGAGATAACAACAGCAAAATTAATTTTAGGGTTACCTGCACTTGTGAAATGGGTCCCCCTTGTAATAGTTAACATGTATACCAAAGTTGAACCAAATATCTCTGACAGTTTCTGAGACATGGACCTGAACATAAAACTTAACCAACAATGAAAATTCTAAGTCGAAAAAAGGGGCATAACTATGGCAAAATTAATTTTAGGGTTACCTGCCCTTGTGAAATGGGTTCCCCTTGTGATAGTAAACATACATACCAAATATGAACCAAATATCTTTTATGGCTTTTGAAGAGAAGGACCTTAACAAAAAGGTTAACCAACGCCGACGCCGACGAGAGGGTCATGACAATAGCTCCACTTTTTGAAAAAGTGGAGCTAAAAAGAAAAAATTAGTACAGTATTCTCCCTTATAAACATTCCCCCTTACTTCTGGAGGGGAAACTAACAGAAAGTAAAACCTTAAATAATAAACACCAAATAAAGAAATATAGGTTTTCAACAAGTTGTGTTTGTGAAACACTGACCTTCAACCTTGATCTATGACCTTGATATTAATAAGTCACCCCTAAAAATGTTCCTATGGAGCAAATGCTCAATAAATCACAGTGGTTTCATAACTACAGAATTCTAAAACTTTCCTTTTCTCTAGTAAATGTCCATTTTCGGTAGATTTATTCAAAGAATCTAGGTCTAAAACTAGCCTATGAGGTAATGGGTTAAGGCCATTTCACTTTAACCTTTTCCTTCATATAAACCCCTTTTCTCGCATTTGCAAACAGAGTAGACCCAGATTAGATGGCTCCTATAGGGTCTGTTTATGTAAATTTATAGTGAAGAAAAAACATTTTCTGTGTTCCATTTTATTGATTCTGTCCTTGAATATTCAGGGGGTATTGAAATTTGGAACAAACATAGAACAGGGAAAGGGTAAATAGTGAATTCTGTTAATTAATAGATCACATTTAATAGGTTCAAATGACCTTAATCATGTTTCATTGTTATCAACAATAAGCTTATTATAATAGTTCTAGTGCCAATCCGTTGTAAAACTTTCTTTAGTAACCCTTACAACACTGAATTTTCAAATGGACTATTCCAAAACTGAAACAGGTCAAGCTTACGGTGCATATTTAGGGATTTTTCTCAAGAAAAGTGTAACATGACAAACAGTGCAGACCCTGATGAGAGGGCTCCTCTAGGAGCCCTCTCATCTGGGTCTACACTGTTTGCAAAGGACATTAGTGACTCATTTCCTGCATTGTAAGGGTTAACCCATTCACGTCAGACAAAAAGGACTGTATGAATATGATTATCTGAATTTTTATAAACGTATAACGAACAAGTGAATTTTTACTCTATCAGACAGACACTGTAGAAATAGATATACAGTAAAACCCCGCTAATGCAACCAACTAAAGGATGTATAATTCTGGGTGCTAGATGCAGGTAATAGCTTAATGCAGGGCAAAAGTAATACAGAAAGATCCTAGAGGTGCTTTCTGCATTACTTTTGCCCTGCATTAAGCAACCACCTGCTTATAAAGACATCCATGTTTATTCATTAAGTGGTCGCGTTAGAGGGGTTCTACTGTATGTTATTCCATAAACAAATAGAGCAGACACTGATCAGATGGTTCCCAAAGGAGCTGTCTGATCTGGGTTTACTCTGTTTGCAAAGGTGTCAAAATTTGCCTCTTTGGTGTAACAGATTAACGGCCATGTAGCCTATTTTTCAATTTCTTATTTAGTTTTAAGTTTCTTTCCTTTTCTTAAAAAATCATTACACATTTAAAGTCCCTGAAGGCCTCTGCATTAAAATATAATATATACTGAGTCTTACTTTTTATTTGATCGTTTTCTGTTGAGAAACAACAATAAAACTCTAAAATATATCGCGTTGTAATTTTTGTTCCAGCGGTTCAAAAAGTATGACAGAGTACAATAAATATAGCAAACACTTCGCGCATGCGCCTCTCGATATGAAACAAGAAACCGCCAATGTCGGTATGGCCGGATTACCGATTAAAGTGATATAGATGAGCAGTCAATCATTATACATTTCTGCATCAGCAGATGCTGAAGGCATAATAAATAGTTAAACATATTCCAATTGCATGTAATGAGGTCCTCATTATGACTCCACATGTTAAAAAGGTCAACCTAGAAATTCATTGAAGCGTAAAAAACAAAAGATGTTTGTAAAACATGTATACCCCCAGACCCCCTGACCTTTGATCTAGTGACCTCAACTATAGAGGTCATCTAGTGGCCATGACTAATCACCACAGCAACTTTGACGATCCTAAGCCAAACCACTAATCATTTATCAATCTGAAAACATTTCACAAGTTAAGGTCATGGTGACCTTGACCTAGTGACCTCAACAGCTATAGGAGTCATCTAGTGGTCACGACCCACCACCACAGCAAGTTTGAAGATCCCCAACCAAACAATTGAGCAGTTATTAATCAGAAACCATTTCATCAGTTAAAGTCATGGTGACCTTAATCTTTGACGTAGTGACCTCAAAAACAATAGGGGTCATCTAGTTGTCATGACCAACCACCACAGCAAGTTTGAAGATCCTAAGCCAAACCCTTGAGCAGTTATTGATTGAAAACCATTTCACCAGTTAATGTCATGGTGACCTTGACCTTTGACCTAAAAATTGGGGTCATCTAGTGGTCATGACCAATCACCACAGCAAGTTTGAAAATCCTAAGCCAAACCCTTGAGCAGTTATTGATTGGAAACCATTTCACCAGTTAAGGTCTTGGTGACCTTGACCTTTGACCTAGTGACCTCAAAAACAAGAGGGCTCATCTAGTTGTCATGACCAACCACCACAGCAAATTTGAAGATCTAAAGCCAAACCCTTGAGCAGTTATTGATCAGAAACCATTTTACCAGTTAAGGTCATGGTGACCTTGACCTTTGACCTAGTGACCTCAAAAAAACATTCGGGGCCATCTAGTGGTCATGACCAACCACCACAGCAAGGTTGAAGATCCTAAGCCAAACCCTTAAGCAGTTATTGATCGGATACCATTTCACCAGTTAAGGTCATGGTAAACTTGACATTTGACCTAGTGACCTCAAAAACAAGAGGGCTCAGCTAGTTGTCATGACCAACCACCACAGCAAATTTGAAAATCCTAAGCCAAACCCTTGAGCAGTTATTGATCAGAAACCATTTTATTAGTTAAGGTCATGTGACCTTGACCTTTGACCTAAAAAACAATAGGGGTCATCCAGTGGTCATGACCAACTACCACAGCAAGTTTAAAGATTCTAAGCCAAACCCTTGAGCAGTTATTGATCGGAAACCATTTAACCAGTTATGGTCATGGTGACCTGGACCTTTGACCTAGTGTTCTCAAAAACTATAGGGGTCATCTAGTGGTCATGACCAAACACCACAGCAAGTTTGAAGATCCCAAGCCAAACCCTTGAGCAGTTATTGATCGGAAACTATTTCACCAGTTAAGGTCAATGTGACCTTGACCTTTAACCTAGTGACCTGAAAAACAATAGGGGTCATCTAGTTGTCATGACCAACCACCACAGCAAGAAATTCTCTAAGTCATTGAAGCGTAAAAACTAGGTCACAAAGGATTCATAATAACCTACTAACCTATGACGTGTAATGTGACCCTCATTCTGAAACCATATGCCAGGTTTGGTTACTGTATAACTAACACAAACAAAAAGGTCAACCTGGAAATTCTCTAAGTCACTGAAGCATAAAAACTAGGTCACAAAGGGGTCATAGTAACCTGCTAACCTATGACATGAAATGTGACCCTCATTATGAACCCACATGCCAAGTAACTCAGCGTCTCATCAGGATCCAAACTGTTTGACATTCTGGCTGTGTTTCGGTAGAAACATTGATTATAGCCTGAATTTTGAAAATGTAGTAGGTGAAAAATTCTGTAAGATAATTTGCTCAGCAAGCTAAAGGTTAAGAAAACAGCACACCAAGACCAGTTGCAAAAGTGCCAGAAAGCATTTTTATGAAGTAACCACGTGTAATACAAGTCACCTGTTTTTAACCCTTTGCCTGGTCAATATTTATTCCATATTTCAATATAGTCAGTATTCATTGACAAAATAGTTATAATGAAATATGGAATAACATTGTAGCCTTTTTAGAAAGAAGAGAAACAGATCTTTCAAATTCTAATAGCATACAGAACATACTGATCTGGGTCTACTCTGTTTTCAAATGCATGAAAATACATTTAAATGAGGGAAAGGGTTAAATGGTCAGTGAGCACATAAAATAGGGTTTACTGAATTTAAGAACACAGACAGACTTCAGTCACATGCAGTTACACATGTCTCAGATGAAAATCTTATCCGGATCTCTGATGCTAAGTTATTCATCTTGATCCAAACTGTTTGTGTATGTTATGCAGAATACATGGCTAGCATGCCAGAGTTAATGTACTGCACAAAACAGTGTTTGTAGCAAGGTGTCATTTCCAAGGATAAGTGTGATTAACCCTTTCCCTCATATTGACGACTTTTGACGACTCTCTAAAAGTCACTTTGTGAAACCATTGTGATAAATAGAGCATTTGCTCCAATAGGAGCAAATGCTCTATTTATCACAATGGTTTCAAACTACAAAATTCTAAAAATTTCCTTTTCTCTAATTAATACTCCTTTTTGGTAGATTAATTCAGAGTGGTTGGATCTAAAAATAGCCTATGAGGTAATGGGTTAACAAAACATGACGAAAAAAGCCATAAATGTAACACAAAAAGCATGTTTGTTTGATTCTTTCCCTTGTCATATCTACCTATTTCTGTATTTGCCCTTTATCTCATCAATATTATAGTTAGCATACTAACAGGGGTATATTTGGCCCTGGCAAAAACTGTAGAATTAGATCTTCATTATTTCATGAGCAAACAGAGCAGACCCCTATCACACTGCTCCTTCACGGTCTGCTCTCTGTTTGCAAAAGCATAAAACATAAGTATATATGGAGTAAAGAGAATTCACTATTTACAAAGACATTAACCCTTTCCTTCATGTAAATGCGTTTTCATGTTTTTGCAAACAGAGTAGACCCAGATCTGACGGCTCCTGTAGGAGCCATCTCATCAGGGTCTGCTCTGTTTGCTTGTAGATCAGTTTCTTTACTTTCTAAAATGGCCACAATGTTCCCTCTTCCACATTTCTCTGTTTGCTTATGGACTTTGATAGATCCGTTTCTTTTCTTTCTAAAATGGCTAAAATGTTCCACTTTCTATATTTCATTAAAACTGATTTGCCCACGAATATTCATTTGGTATTGAAATTTGCAATAAACATGGAACAGGGAAAGGGTTAACCCGTTCCTCCATAGGCTATTTTTAGACCCAACCTCTTTGAGTGAATCTACCCAAAAAGAGCATTTACAAGAGAAAAAGAAAACTTTAGAATATTGTAGTTTGAAACCATTGTGATAAATAGAGCATTTGTTCCTATAGGAGCAAATGCTCTATTTATCACAATGGTTTCACAGGTGATTTTTACAGAGGCGTAGAAAGGCATATTTATGGAGGAGAGGGTTAAGAAGTGAAACTGGAGTAAAGGGTTTAGATATGTAACTAGTGGCTCTTATAGGCAGGTCCTAAAATGTAAACTTGACCACTTACTTTGTGGTAATCATCTCATCTCGACTTCTACGTATCAGCAATATTGGCCCTGGGTATCTGAAAAACAGGTGATTAACCCTTTACTTCATGAATATTCATGTAAGAAATAATGATGTCATGAATATTTATTAGCTTTACTAGCATGTGTACAAATGATTGTTTGGTATTTGTAGAAACTGGACAATCATATCTGTATTATTTCATACGAAAACAGAGTAGACCCAGATCAGAAGGCTCCTATAGAAGCCTTCTTATCAAGGTCTACTCTGTTTGCAAATGCATGAAAACTGCCTATGTAAGAGAAAAGGTTGACTCACTTTTACACTGGCCAATAAACATTGGAATGTTTGGCTATGGAAGAAACTGTGGAATCAGATCAATATTATTTCAAAAGAAAACAGAGCAGACTCTGACCAGACAACTTCTACAGGACATCTGGATTTATTCTGTCTGATAAGGATTAAAAAGGTATTTCTATCAAGTAAAGGGTTAACTCTTTACTTCATGAAAATTCATGTGATATTCTGCTCATTATGAATGATAATCATTGTAAACATATACAAGAGGGCCATGAGGCCCTGAAGCGCTCACCTGAGATAACCCAAGGGGCGGGGCCATATTTGACCAAGAAGTCATCATTTGTACAACATTGGTAGAGAACCACAAGGCAAAGCAGTATGCCATTAATTAAAGGTCTAAGCCTAATGGTTTCAGAGAAAAATAATATTTCATATTTTTCCCATGAAAAACTGATAAGCCCCAAGGCAGGGCCAAGTTTTGCCCAGAGGCCAGGGTCGAAAGTTGAACATTCTTGGCAGAGGACCACAAGCCAAGCTACATATTTGTATAGGACCATTAGATCATGTTACATACCAAACATCAAAGGTCTAGGCCTTACAGTTTCAGAAGATATTTAAAGATTTTCCTATGAAAAACTGATAAGCCCTTGGGCGGGCCATTTTTGGCCCAGGGGTCAAAATTTGAACAATCTTTGTAGAGAACCATTACATCATGCTACATTCCAAATATCAAAGGTATAGGCCTTACAGTTTCAGACAAAAAGATTTTTAAAGATTTTCCTATGAAAAACTGATAAGCCCTTGGGCGGGGCCATTTTTGGCCCGGGGGTCATAATTTGAACATTCTTTGTAGAGGACCATTAGATCATGCTACATACCAAATATCAAAGGTCTAGGCCTTACAGTTTCAGAGAAGAAGATTTTTAAAGATTTTCCTATGAAAAACTGATAAGCCCTTGGGCGGGGCCATTTTTGGCCCGGGGGTCATAATTTGAACAATCTTTGTAGAGGACCATAAGATCATGCTACATGCCAAATATCAAAGGTCTAGGCCTTACAGTTTCAGAGAAGAAGATTTTTAAAGATTTTCCTATGAAAAACTGATAAGCCCTTGGGCGGGGCCATTTTTGGCCCGGGGGTCATAATTTGAACAATCTTTGTAGAGGACCATTAGATCATGTTACATACCAAATATCAAAGGTCTAGGCCTTACAGTTTCAGAGAAGAAGATTTTTAAAGATTTTCCTATGAAAAACTGATAAGCCCTTGGGCGGGGCCATTTTTGGCCCGGGGGTCATAATGTGAACAATATTTCGTTCCCCCTAACCACTGATGCTTCTGACAAAATTTGGTTAAAATCGGGTCAGTAGTTTCAGAGGAGATGTCGTTTGAAAATGTAGACGGACGACGGACGGATCGCGGTCACAATAACACACCTGAGCCTTTGGCTCAGGTGAGCTAAAAACATGGCAATGCTGAGAAACCAGGTTTTCACAGTTTTACCAAATTATTTTTTCAACAGCCTACAAATTTAGGAAAAGTGGAACTAGGCATTATATTGCATATGAAAAAAAATGAATGCAGTATGTATGAAGCAAGTTTTTCAATTTTTAGTAACAGTGACCTTGACATTGACCCAAGAACACCCAAATACAATCCCAAGCTAGGTCTTCATGTAAGCTTGCTAAATATAAAGTTTGGTCAAAATTTGTCTATCCAAATGTAAGTTATTGACCGGAAACCATTTTTCTATTTTTAGAAACATGATCTTGACCTGAGAACCTCCAAATACAATCCCAAGCTAGGTCTTCATGAAAGCTACCTACATACCAAGTTTGGTCTAAATCAGTCAATCCAAACTAAAGTTATCAACCAGAAACCACCTGTTTGAAGCCACCGCCCGCCATAAACTTTTCCGTTGAAAACCTGGTTAATAAAGACATTTACTGCCACATCAACAGGATTTTGTTCTGTAACATATGCAAACCGATCATGACCAGACAACTCATATAGGAGCTATCTGATCTAGGTCTCTATTTGCAATGGAGGAATTATTGAGTAAAGGTTTATGTCACAGAGTAATAATAACATCATTTATATCAATAAGCTGAATTTCTATAATGGCACTATGAGCAAGCGAGTTATTCACCATGCCAGAAATTGTAGAATCACATCTCAGAGGAACAGATAAGAAGCATAAATTTAAACATTTTGAAGAATAACTTCACCAAACCCTATACTCTTCGAGACGATTCTAAAGAGTGGTCACATTATAGCGGTCGGTGGAGATTTAGTATTTGGGTATGCACGTTTATCTGCTCTGAGATCTGTATTATTCCATTAGCTCACGGAGCAGACCTTGACCAGACAGCTAATACAGGAGCTGTCTGATCTGGGTCTACTCTGTAAATGAATAAAAATGTGTCTCTATCAGGTAAAGGCTTTATACGAGGGGTGTTCCAAAAATAATGTCACTTGCATCGGTGCTCATATAGCGGAAGTGCTTTTGTTCATTTTAATTTGCTCTGCCCTTCAAAATACTCTCCGCCAGCCAGAATACACCTTTTTAGCCGGTCAATCCATTTTTGGAAGCATTTTTCATACTCTTCAATGGGGACACCCATCAGACACTGATAAACAGCAGATCCAAGGGCATTTCTCGAATTGTATCTCCTTCCAGATAAATGATATTTAATTTTTTGGAAAGAGAAAATAGTCGCAGGGGGGCAAGTCTGGCGAATACGGAGGGTGCGGAAGGACGGTAACCTTCTCTGACTCCAAAAAGTCAGTCACAATACGTGCCTTGTGAGCGGGTGCATTCTCATGCAAAAGTCGGACATACTTAAGTCCTGTTTTGGGGCGGCTACTTTTGTAGTAGTTCTTCAATTTTCTCAGAACAACATTTTTATAGAACTTGCCTGTGACCGTTCTGCCTTTTGGCACCGGGATTTGAATAGCTGGACCCTTATTAGTGAAAAAAATAGCATACAAAACCTTCTTTACCGTTCGTATTCGTTTGGCAATACTTGGGCGTCTGGCATTTTTAGTGGCCCATATTCGGTTGGAAACCTTCCGCTTTGGTTCAAAATAATACACCCAGGTCTCATCACCAGTGACTATATTATCAAAAGCCTTTTTACTATATTTTGGGTACATTTTGAGAAGTTTGTTTTGCCATTGTTACACGCGTCTTCTTTTGCTCATCCGTTAACAAATGGGGTATCCATCTTGCATTTATCTTTCTAACTTTTAGGTGTTTCTTCAAAATTGCATGAACTCTTGCTGACGACAAGTTTGTCATTCGAGCCAATTGTCTTACGGTGAATCGAGCATCAGTTTTGAGGATATTTCGGATTTTTTCTATGTTACCTTTGGTCGTAGTTGTTGCAGGACGACCTGGGCGAGCAGCATCTTTCAGTTGCTGCTGCCCAGCACTAAATTTAGCTACCCACCTACAAACAGTCCTGTGGGACATTTGGCCCTCCCCATAAATGTCACACACCTCGTGGTGAATATCTACAGCCTTTATGCCGAGTAATGACCTACCTTTTATATAGGCCCTAATTTCAAGAACATTTTCAGCTCGTTTTCCTGTCATTTTGTGTATAGTCTAACGAATAGGCTATGAAACGATGTACACTGTACCGAGGCAAGTGAACGTGTGGACGAGATATTTACCTGTGTCACGAGCCAGTGATCACTCAATCGACACGAGGTGGTTTTGTGCATGAATTGCACGATTTCCGCGAACTAAAGCACAGATGACATTATTTATGGAACACCCCTCGTACTAGACATACAGTAAAATTAACCCTTTATTCAATGAATATTCATATAAGAAAGAATAACATCATGAATATTAATTAAATATTTTCTTTAAATGGCACATCAACAAGGGAATTTCTGGAAGAAGTGAAAACAGTTGAATCATATATTATTTCATAAGCAAATAGAGCAGACCCTAATCAGACAGCTCCTACACATGGTCTCTGACCCATAGTTAACCAAGGTTCCTGATGCCCTGTCCACCTTTCTCAAGGTATGCATTTGCATAAATAGTAAAGAAATAATAGCCAACATTACAGTTTCCAGATGACGACGAAGACCACGACAATGTGGACACTGTAGTTACGACAATAGCTCATATTGTTTTCTTCGAAAAGCATACACACACATACAGCATATGTTTACTCACTTTTTAAGCTGAGCTACAACATCTAGATTGAGGTATCTATTCACTGTAGTCTCCACTAGACCCTCTGAAAATAAACAACAGAGAAAACTAGAACTATCACTAAAGGTGATTAATATCCCCCCTAGCACATTTGACACAGAGATGGGGTTACAGAAATAAAGCTCCCAACTGCTAAATTTTCATTTGTTTAATTACGAAAAAGGAGATCATTCATTCATGCACGAAGTGACAAATCAAAACCTTTATCACAGGTGCAGATGGTGTTCAACAATACTGCAAAATTTAAAAAAGTTTTGTTGAGGTATGACAGAGAAATGCTAAAAAACCAAGAGGGCCATGAGGCCCTGAAGCGCTAACCTGAGATAACCCAGGGGCGGGGCCATTTTTGACCAAGAAGTCATCGTTTGTACAACCTTGGTAGAGAACCACAAGGCAAAGCAGTATGCCATTAATTAAAGGTCTAAGCCTTATGGTTTCAGAGAAAATTAATCTTTTATATTTTTCCCATAAAAAACTGATAAGCCCCAAGTTTCGCCCAGAGGTCAAGGTCGTAAGTTGAACGTTCTTGGCAGAGGACCACAAGCCAAAGCTATATATTTGTAGAGGACCATTAGATCATGTTACATACCAAACATCAAAGGTCTAGGCCTTCAGTTTCAGAAGATTTTTAAAGATTATCCTATGAAAAACTGATTAGCCCTTGGGCGGGCCCATTTTTGGTCCGGGGTCATAATTTGAACAATCTTTGTAGAGGACCATTAGATCATGCTACATACCAAACATCAAAGGTCTAGACCTTACAGTTTCAGAGAGGAAGATTTTTTTAAGATTTTCCTATGAAAAACTGATAAGCCCTTGGGTGGGGCCATTTTTGGCCCGGGGTCATAATTTGAACAATCTTTGTAGAGGACCATTAGATCATGCTACATACCAAATATAAAAGGTTTAGGCCTTACAGTTTCTGAGAAGAAGATTTTTAAAGATTTTCCTATGAAAAACTGATAAGCAATTGGGCGGGGCCATTTTTGGGCCCGGGGGGTCATAAATTGAAAATCTCCGTAAAGAACCATAAGATCATGCTACATGCCAAATATCAAAGGTCTAGGCCTTACAGTTTCAGAGAAGAATATTTTTCAAGAGTTTCCAAAGAAAATCTGATAAGCCCTTGGGCGGGGCCATTTTTGGCCCGGGGATCATAATTTGAAAATCTTTGTAGAGGACCATTAGATCATGCTACATGCCAAATATCAAAGGTCTAGGCCTTACAGTTTCAGAGAAGAAGATTTTTAAAGAGTTTCCTATGAAAAACTGATAAGCCCTTGCGCGGGGCCATTTTTGGCCCCAGGGTCATAATTTGAACAACTTTTGTAGAGGACCATAAGATCATGCTACATGCCAAATATCAAAGGTCTAGGCCTTATAGTTTCAGAGAAGAAGATTTTTAAAGATTTTCCTATGATAAACTGATAAGCCCTTGGGCGGGGCCATTTTTGGCCTGGTGGTCATAATTTGAACAAGTTTTGTAGAGGACCATAAGATCATGCTACATACTAAATATCAAAGGTCTAGGCCTTACAGTTTCAGAGAAGAAGATTTTTAAAGATTTTCCTATGAAAAACTGATAAGCCCTTGGGCGGGGCCATTTTTGGCCCAGGGGTCATAATTTGAACAAATTTTGTAGAGGACCATTAGATCATGCTACATACTAAATATCAAAGGTCTAGGCCTTACAGTTTTAGAGAAGAAGATTTTTAAAGATTTTCCTATGAAAAACTGATAAGCCCTTGGGCGGGGCCATTTTTGGTCCGGGAGTCATAATGTGAACAACATTTCGTTCCCCCTAACCACTGATGCTTCTGACAAAATTTGGTTAAAATCAGGTGAGCAGTTTCAGAGGAGATGTCGTTTGAAAATGTGGACGGACGCCGGACAACAGACGCCGGCAATAGCTCATCCTGAGCCTTTGGCTCAGGTGAGCTAAAAATACATTTATTAAAACAAGCCAGAATTTGGCAAAAATAACAAAGGGCAATAACTCCAAAATTTGAAGTCAATAGCTGTTATACGTTTGAAGTTATGATCCAGACAAACCAGATTTTGACAAAAACTAGAGTTTGTTTTTGAGAAAACACATGTCTCTCCCCCCGGTACCCTGCCTCCGCACCCAAAAGAGGAATGAACGTTGTAACCAAGAGTTGTGTTTTAACAACTATTATGATAACCAAGCTTAATTCAAAATCACATGACCACCTTCACATATAGATTTCACATATAGATATAGATTGGTTGTGCGTCACTTATAGATACATATAAATTGGTTGTGCATCACATATACAGTCTGGACTCGATCGTTCGTAACCCGATACCTCGAAAATTTCGGTGGTTCGAAAAGATTCTTAAGTCCCAAGTCCCAGTCTATTAATTTCATGTGATTTCGTTCTCACTGGTTCGAAATCCGTTGGTTCGTAAATTCCACTGGTTCGAACCTTAAATGCAGTCCTCAATGCGTAAATTCTATGCTTAATGGACCCACTGGTTCGAAATTGTGTGTTTTCACACCTTCGCACTTCGACCAGACATCGACCGTGTCGTCCATTGTTTGTGTTTGTACAAGTGAGCGGTGGTGTGAAATTTTCTTATTTGTAATAATCAGTCGGGAATGAAGGGTTAATTATACATGCATGCGGTTTGGTATAATTAAAGCAGGTGTGATAATGACGTGAACTGATGGTCATATTACAAGTGATAATTAATTAATGATCGAAAATTCTGCGGACAACTTTTATGTTTGCCAAAACAAATATGTGTTCATCACGTACCCACTTATTTAAACTCGAAGGAAACTGTACACATCATCATTCGGTTCTAGTTTCCACAAGAGAATTAACGAAAATCAAAGACCACAGGTTACGACGAAGCAGATTGTATAAATTTTCTTACAGTATTAAGTGTTATTAAAAGTTAATAAAAATGTAAATATTGATTGTTTTCCCTTCTCTTACCTACTGCTCTTATCAATGTAGTGTGATTATCACGACCTTCGAAGTATTACACGAACCTAATTACACCGTCTATGTGTGTACATGTAAAATGTCTGGGATAAACAAAATAAGTTAACAATAAAACAGGTACAGCAACGTGTAGCCAACTTTATTTCAATAGATACTGTCATACTTCGACGATCTTGATATACACTGTATTTATTATGACATTTATGGAAAACAACAAGTATCTGACTATATACATGTAGATAAAATGACGAATATTCAGTATATAGGTTACACTTCAGTAAAGCACAAGCCTTATATGACTGCATGGTCTCGATACCTCGAAATTTCGTTAGTTCGAAAAAAAAGCACCGGTCCCGACCGTTTCGAACTATCGAGTCCAGACTGTAGATTGGTTATCTGTAAACTTTTGTAGACATCTATAAGCACTAGTTTTCCCTATAAATTTCACATTTGAAAAAAATCCAAACTTCTGTCAAAATTGTTGCAGCCCATATTCCAATCCACATGATCATCCTCACATATAGCTGGTTCATATGTAAAAGTTTGAATGAAAACTCTTACATAGAATAGGAGGAGTTAGCTGCACAAGACTTTTTCGCTATTACTCTATATAAGGAAAACTCCAAAGGGTCATAACTTCTGTCAAAATTGTTGCAGCCAAAATTCCAAACCACACGACCATCCTCACATATAGCTGGTTCATATGTAAAAGTTTGAAGTAAATCCCTCAAATAGTGTAGGAGGAGTTAGCTGCACAAGATTCCTCACATATAGCTGGTTTGAAGTGAATCCCTCAAATAGCGTAGGAGGAGTTAGCTGCACAAGATTGTTTCGCTATATATTCTATACAAGGAAAATAGTGTTGGAGCACAAGATTTGTTCGCTATATATTCTATATAAGGAAAATAGTGTTGGAGAAGTTTGCTGCACAAGATGTTTTCGCTATAAGGAAAAACTACAAAGGGCCATAACTTCTGTCAAAATTGTTGCAGCCAAAATTCCAAACCACATGACCATCCTCACATATAGCTGGTTCATATGTAAAAGTTTGAAGTAAATCCCTCAAATAGTGTAGGAGGAGTTAGCTGCAAAAGTCAATAGCTTTTATACTTTGAAAGTAATGATCCAGACAAGCTGGACGGACGGGCAGACAGACGGACATGGTGACTCCAGTATACTCCCCCAAAACTTCGTTTGTGGGGGTATAATAAGACAAGACAGCCTTGGCCACTCTTTTATATAGATGCTAACCCATTCCCTCCTACTGACGCATTTTGAAGCCTCTGTAAAAGTCACTTTCTGAAACCATCACGATAAATAGAGCATTTGCTCCTATGGAGCAAATGTTCTATTTATCACAATGGTTTCAAAACTACACAATTCTTAAATTTTCCTTTTCTCTAGTAAATGCTCCTTTTCGGTAGATTTATTTAAAGAGATAGGATCTAAACATAGCCCATGAGGGAAATGGGTTAAATAGGTAAAAGCCTATGACATGGGTAATTATCAAACCTATACTCCATGAATATGTATGTACAAAATAAGGACATCATGAATATTTACTCTCTGAAATTGTATCATGGCATATGTACACATGATTTTTTTTTTTTGGTATAATCAAATCTATTATAATTTCATAGGCAAACAGAGCAGACCCTGATCAGTCGGCTCCTACTAAAGCCGTCTTATCTAGGTCTACTCTGTTTGTAAAGGCATAGAAAAGGCTTATAAATTCATAGAGTAAAGGGCAATCTTCTGCAATGTGATTAAATGCTGTCTTTTGCTTAAATTCTAAAAGTACATTTTCTTCCATTTCTTTAAAAACGAGATGTGTTTGCGAAACACTATGCCCCCTCATATATTTGACCTCTGACCTTGACCTCTGACCTTGACCTTGACATGTCACCCCTCAAAATGTGCAGCTTTATGAGATACATATGCATGCCAAATATCAAGTCTCTATCTGTACTGGCTCAAAAGTTAAGACCAATGTTAAGGTTGCGTTAAAGTTATAGACAAAGAAACAGACAATTTGACCTTTGACCCTGAAGGATGACCTTGACCTTGACATGTCACCCCTCAAAATGTGCAGCCTCATGAGATACACAAGCATGCCAAATATCAAGTCTCTGTCTCTACTGGTCCAAAAGTTATGGCCAATGTTAAAGTCGGTGATTTGACCCATATATTTGACCTCTGACCTTGAAGGATGACCTTGACCTTGACATGTCACCCCTCAAAATGTGCGGCTTTATGAGATACATATGCATGCCAAATATCAAGTCTCTATCTGTACTGGCTCAAAAGTTATGACCAATGTTAAAGTTGCTGACAAGCAAACAGACAAACGGACAAACAGACAGGGCAAAAACAATATGCCCCCTGACTATCGTCAATGGGGGCATAAAAAAGTGTCAGAAAGACAAATAGTTTGGATCCTGAAAGATGCACAGTTACCAAACCAGGATTCAAACTGTTTGCAAAAGCTATCACGAGGTCGTTAGTAGAGTAATGATGGTTAACCCTTTCCTCCATAAATATGCCTTTCTACACCTCTGAAATAACCACTTCTTGAAACCATTGTGATAAATAGAGCATTTGCTTCTATAGGAGCAAATGCTCTACAGTATTTATCACAATGGTTTCAAACTATAAAATTCTAAAATTTTACTTTTCTCTAGTAAATGCTCATTTGGGTATATTTATTCAAAAAGGTTGGGTCTAAAAATAGCCTATGGAGGAAAGGGTTAACTCCATAAGGTTAAATAATAAAGTTTCATGACACTAGGTCAGAGACTTCTGAAGTTATGTATGATGCAAAATAATGTGTAACAGATGGATAGACAGGAATTACCATAAATACTTCTCCAGTCCCTAGCTTCCTACCAACTTGTAGATGTAGGGGCATAAAAACATAAATGCCAGAAAGGGGCAGATTTCAAATACTAGAATCGTCAGTAAACTTTAGCCAAATATAAGGGCACAAACTATTCTGGGATTGACTTACTTGCAAAATCTGGCATTTTTGCCATTGCTAGTGGCATAAGCTTGTCAAAGGTAGCATCTAATATCTGAAACAAGAAATGTCAATTTGCTAAACCCAAAACTATACATTTCAGAAATATTAACCTATTAACCCAATCCATGATGAATATTCATGTAGGAAATAATATGGGATAAATTAACAACCAACACGTTTTTTATTTTATTTTAGATGTAGATGTAGGGGCATAAAAACATATTTATTATTTAACCTTATGGAGTTAACCCTTTCCTCTGACCTAGTGTCATGAAACTTTATTATTTAACCTCATGGAGTTAACCCTTTCCTCCATAGGCTATTTTTATTTTTGTAGGAAATAATGACATCATGAATATTAATAAGATTATTTTTTATAATGGCATATGAACACAGGACATTTCGGCTCTGACAGGCAGAAGCTGTAGAATCAAATCTATATTACACCAAAAGCAAACAGAGCAGACCCTGATCAGACAGCTCCTATCGGAGCCATCTGATCTGGATCTACTCTGTATGCAGATGCGTCAAAATGCGCTTACATAAGGGAAAAGGTTAAATATTAATCAGCAGAGTTTTTATAACGGCATATGAACAGAGGAATTTCGGCCCAGGCAGAAACAGTGTCTACCATATCTTATTTCATAAGCAAACAGAGTAGAATCTGATTAGATCTGATCACGATATTTCTTAATGGGATTTTCTGTATGCTATTCCTGGTTAAGAATGCAAACATATCTTTATAATGCAATAAAGGGTTGGTTATTAAACTTGCTACTGTGTTTTCATTAACTTAAATGTGATCAATAACTATGTGGTATTAAAGTCAGGTGTTTGCTTTCAGAACTGAGAAGAATGAAAGGAGCTGACTGTATTTCTTTGTTCCTGCTTTAAGCAATTTACTGTATTATTATCACTTGGTTTGTAGGGGATTTAACTTGTTTGTCTAAAATTTGCTACATAGAAATACACCAGGATACACTACATGATATACAGCACAAGAAATATTGGTTTGTGAAAAAAAATATTGTGATATATATTGTCCCCTGTGAGTATCGCGATATACCGATAATACCTCCCAGCTCTAATCAAATCTATATTATTCCATCAGCCAACAGTGCAGACCCTGATCAAACAGCTCATACAGGTGCTATCTTATCTGGCTCAACTCGGTTTGCAAAGGCATTAACAAGAGTGCCAGTGGGCCCGTCGAGGTCTTGTTCAACATAAGCCAAAACCTTAACCAAATTTTCTAAGTTAAAATGGGGCATAATTCTGTCAAAATGTTGGACAGAGTTATGTACTCTTGCCTACAGATGAAGATTGTTATGGTGAACAAGTGTTCCAAGGTTAAAAGCTTTATCTCAAAGGGTTATGTAAATAAGTGGACTTTAACCAAAACCTTAACCAAAAATTCTAAGTTAAAAAGGGGCACAATTCTGTCAAAATGCTTGACAGAGTTATGTTTTCTTGTCTACAGGTGAAGCTTGTGATGGTGAACAAGTATTCCAAGTTTAAAAGCTTTATCTCAAAGGGTTATGTAAATAAATGGACTTTAACAAAGCCTTAACCAAAAATTCTAAGTTAAAAAGGGGCATAATTCGGTCAAAATGCTTGACAGAGTTATGTTTTCTTGTCAACAGGTGAAGCTTGTGATGGTGAACAAGTGTTCCAAGTTTAAAAGCTTTATCTCAAAGGGTTATGTAAATAAATGGACTTTAACAAAGCCTTAACCAAAAATTCTAAGTTAAAAAGGGGCATAATTCGGTCAAAATGCTTGACAGAGTTATTTACTCTTGCCCGCTGGTGAAGGTTGTGATGGTGAACAAGTGTTCCAAGTTTCAAAGCTTTATCACAAAGTGTTATGTAAATAAGTGGACTTGTTCCACAATAATTGAGGTTAACATTTTTGCTTAACGCAAATGCTAAACGCAAATTGTTAAGTCCAATTAAGTGACCTTGACCTTGGATAAACAAACTGAGACTTGGCAGGCTACTGTAGCTTGTCTAGATAAACATTGTGTTAAAATTTGAGAAGGATCCACCAAGCGGAACTTGAGTTAGAGATGTTACAGACGGACGGACAGATGGGTGGACGGACAGCGCCATTCCATAATACGTCCTGTTTTTTCAAACGGGCGTATAAAAAGTGTCTGCAAGAGGGAAAGGGTTTAGACAGATTTACTGTGTTTGCTAAATTATTTTTTCTGTGACATGATTCTAACGAGTAGCCTACCACAAACTTGACGTCTGGGTAGTTCATAGCAGCCCAGGACGCTGTATAGCCGCCTATAGACCAGGCATAGAGTATAATACTGTCAGGCATAAAGCCTAGCTTGTGTATAGCATACTGCATCACAGCGTCTATTGCACATTGCTCCTGGGGTGGGAATGGAATACCCTGAAATAAAGGAAGAAACACTGATAGACTGGAACTAAATGAAAAACAAGAGGGCCATGATGGCCCTTAATCGCTCACCTGTTCGTAACAGATTAATGATTTCAATGACAGATTGCATAATTTGAAAAATCTTGGTAGAAAACCATCAGATGATGCTACATACTAAATATAAAGAGTCTAGACCTTAAAGATTTTCCTATGAAAAACTGTTAAGCCCCAGGGCGGGGTCGATTTTGAAACGGGGTTCATAATTTGAAAATCTTGGTAGAGGACTATTAGATAATGCAACATACCAAATATCTAAGGTCTATGCCTTACAAGTTCAGAGAAGACTTTTAAAGATTTTTAAGAGAAGATTTTTAAAAACTTTCCTATAAAAAACTGATATGCCCCTGGGCGGGGAAGTTTTCAACCCAGGGAACATAATTTTAACAATCTTGGTAGAAAACTATTAGATAGCGCTACATACCAAATATTAAACGTCTCTGCCTTACAGTTTTGGAGAAGAAGATTCTTAAAGCTTTTCATATGAAAAACTGATAAGCCCCAGGGCGGGGCCATTTTGACCCAGGGGTAATAATTTGAACAATCTTGGTAGAAAACCATTAGATGATGCTACATACCAAATATTAAGGGCCTAGACCTTGCAGTTCTGGAGGAGAAGATTTTTAAAGATTTTCCTATGAAAAACTGATAAGCCCTTGGGCGGGGCCATTTTTGGTCCATGGGTCATATTTTGATTAGTATTAGTAGAGGGCGATTAAATAATGCTACATACCAAATATCAAAGGTTTATACCTTATAATTTTAGAGAAGAATATATTTAAAGATTTTCCTATGAAAAACTGATAAGCCCTGGGGCGGGGCCATTTTTGTCCTGGGGGTCATAATTTGAACAATCTTAGTAGAGGACCATTAGATCATGCTACATACCACATACCAAAGGTCTATGCCTGACAGTTTCAGAGAAGAAGATTTTTAAAGATTTTCCTATGAAAAACTGATAAGCCCCGGGGTGGGGCCATTTTTGGCCCAGGGGTCATAATTTGTTCAATCTTAGGAGAGGACCATTAGATGATGCTACATACCAAATACCAAAGGTCTATGCCTTACAGTTTCAGAGAAGATGATTTTTAAAGATTTTCCTATGAAAAACTGATAAGCCCTGGGGCGGGCCATTTTTGGCCCAGGGGTCATAATTTGCACAATCTTAGTAGAGGACCATTAGATGATGCTACATACCAAATATCAAAGGTCTATGCCAGACAGTTTCAGAGAAGAAGATTTTTAAAGATTTTCCTATGAAAAGCTGATAAGCCCCGGGGCGGGGCCATTTTTGGCCCAGGGGTCATAATTTGAACAATCTTAGTAGAGGACCATTAGATGATGCTACATACCAAATATCAAAGGTCTATGCCTTACAGTTTCAGAGAAGAAGATTTTTAAAGATTTTCCTATGAAAAACTGATAAGCCCTGGGGCGGGGCCATTTTTGGCCCGGGGGACATAATTTGAACAATCTTTGTAGAGGACCATTACATCATACTACATACCAAATATCAAAGCTCTTGGCTTTGTAGTTCCAGAGAAGAAGATGTTTAAGGAAATTGTTGACGCCCGCACGTACGCACGACGCACAACGCACATACGCACGACGCCGGACGCCGGACATAGGATCATCCCAATAGCTCACCTTGGCACTTTGTGCCAGGTGAGCTAACAACTAGAAAGAACATGTATGCCCCAGCTGTGACCTTCACCTTTGACCTGGTGGCATAGGTTTTGAAAGTGGTGGCCCACACATTAAATTTAACATACATCCACAGAGACTTACATAAACAGAGAGGTATCGTAGACTCACCTTCTATCGAACCTCACCTGTTTATCGAACCTTTCATTTTTTGGTGTTTTTACGCATGTACAAGTGCATACTACGTCATAAAATCACGAGTACCATTGCTTTGTCTGTAAACAACACCTCGTAGCTTTAAAAACGAAATATACGTCAT
The DNA here is from genome assembly GCA_963576725.1 of Azorinus chamasolen. NCBI lineage: Eukaryota > Metazoa > Mollusca > Bivalvia > Cardiida > Solecurtidae > Azorinus > Azorinus chamasolen. Next base: position 38,523,096 of record OY755241.1, on the reverse strand, counting down.
TAACAGGTCAATACAGTTTATTTTTCCTTCAACGATGCTAAACATGAGAAAACTCTTAATACGTTATAGAATATCACCATAAATTGAAAAGTGTACCACCATTGCAATTGAAAACATTAACAGACAGAAGGACAGATAATTAGGATGCGTCAACTAATTTTTTGTTTTCAAGAATGTTGCATACATTTCTCCACCATATGTAGTGACCACACTTGAGTATAGTGTCTTCACGGTGTAGTCACTCCACAAGATTTGGAGGAGAAATAATTTTATTGCTTGATTCATGCTCTTTTATAGCCAGAGCTCCAGATACGATGTATACATTTAAAATATTTTCAAGAATAACTCCTTTATTTCTCCACCAAACCCTATACTGTGACCACTCTTTAGAATCATCTCTTTGAGACGATTCTAAAGAGTGGTCACAGTATAAGGTTTGGTGGAGAAATGACGATTTTAGTATTTGGGTACGCACATTTATCCGAAACATTTATCCGAAAAGCATTGTTTAATGTTAACCCTTCACCTGATGAATACTCAAGTAAGAATTTATGGCAAAATGAATATTCATTCACTGGATTCTTTTAACAGTATATGAACATAGCAGTATTTTTTTACATTGGCTTTATTTAGAAGCCATAGAAATAGATCATTTAACCCTTTCCCTGTTCTGTATTTAGGCCAAATTTCAATACCTACTGCATATTCATTAACATATAGTTATAAAGAAATATGAAAGCTGGAACATTGTAGACATTTTAGAAAGTACAGAAACAGATCTACCAAATTCTATTAGCAAACAGCAGACCCTGATCAGACGGCTCCTCAAGGAGCCGTCTGATCTAGGTCTACTCTTTTTGCAAATGCGTGAAAACATGTTTATATGAGGGAAAGGGTTAATCGATGTATACAATTTCATAACCAAACAGAGCAGACCCTGATCACATGGTTCCAACAGGAGCCGTCTGATCTGGGTTTACAAAATTTGCAAAGGTATTTCTATGTGGAAATAAGTTTAATGTGTACTCACAGTGCTTCCCGCAAAGCCTGGGTGATTCCATCCTATCACAGAGTATCCAAGGTTCATGGGGGTTTCCATGGCGCCTATCTCATAGAAACCGGCATTACCCTCACAACACACAACCTGCAGAATACCCATAAACCCCAATGGGTGAGTTAATCCTTTCCCATGTTGCATATTCATGAGTATCTATTAGCTTATTTCTTATGACGGCATATATACACAGGCATTCTCGGGTACCGGTAGAAACTGCAGAGTCAGTTCTATTACAATGTCATGAGCAAACAGAGCAGACCCTGATCTGGATCTACTCTGTTTGCAAAGCATGAAAAGGTGTTTACATGATGAAAAGAGTTAATCCATGTATATTAATGCAAGACTCCATCCATTTTGTATATTAATTACTTTGATTCTGGTATACAAAATATAAAATAAGGAAATTTACTGCTATGGCAAAGTGCAGAGAATCAGTGATATGTAATCAAACAGGACATAGCCACATAGCTTAACCGTCTCCTCCATAAATACATCTTTCTATGTCTCTGTAAAAGTCACTTTATGAAACCATTTTGATAAATAGAGCATTTGCTCCTATAAATGCTCTATTTATCACAATGGTTTCAAACTGCATAATTCTAGAATTTTCCTTTTCTCTAGTTAATGCTCCATTTCAGTAGATTTATTCAAAATGGTTGGATCTAAAAATAGCATATGGAGGTATGGGTTTATACAGCAAATTATTCAGAACAATCCTGTTTTAGATAGTGGATTATACTTTGTTTTCTTAAAATTCATTGTGTTGGATCAGATTTTGTTTGCAGATATTTTTAATAAATTGAGAGAAATCATACTTTTTTTTCAGGCAAGCATGCATTCCAACTCCCTCCCCCTCACACATGCAAGCATGGGTACACCCCTGCACACACACACAAGAGTGTTCGGAGGAACACATGTGTCACCTGCTCACACCTGACACAAAACCTGTTAATATGCTGGAGTGCGAAAATCAGAACAAAGGGGAATAATTCAAAAGGTAATGAATGCAGAGTGATGGATCTTAGTTAAATCAAAGGTCCTCAATGCAAGGAAGACACATGTGAAATTTGAAAGCTCTATAATGATTAGTTTAGAAATGACAGCCAAAAAAGAAAGTGTGACGAAAATCAGAACAAAGGGCAATAACTCAAAAAGTATTTGCATTCAGAGTAATGGCCCTTAGTTACATCAATTGTCCTCAATGAGAGGAAGACACATGTGGAATTTGAAAGCTCTATAATGATTAGTTTAGAAATGATAGCCAAAAAAGAATATGTGACGAAAATCAGAACAAAGGGGAATAACTCAAAAAGTATTTGCATGCAGAGTGATGGACCTTAATTACATCAATGGTCCTCAATGAGAGGAAGACACATGCGAAATTTGAAAGCTCTATAATGATTAGTTAAGAAATGACAGCCAAAAAAAGGAAAGTGTGACGGACAGACGGATGGACAGACAGACGGACTGACAGACAGACGACAGAAAAGTGATCCCTAAGTGACACACTGCCTCTCGGCAGGTGACACAAAAACTGGGACTATCAATTTTACCCTTTACCTTATATTTATACAAGTCATGACTTCGTAAATATTAAACAGTATAGTCTTTATTCTGGCATTGTTTGGCCATAGCAGAAACTAGAATCTGATCTATATACATTCATGAGCAAACAAAGCAGACCCTGATCAGACGGCTTCAGCATAGCCACATTTCAACCCTTCACTCCATAGATAATGCTTTCAATGCCTTTGCAAACAGTGTAGTCCCCGATCAGATGGCTCCTGTAGCGGCTGTCTGATCAGGGTTTGCTTTGATTGCTTACCAAGTAATAGATCTGATTCTACAGTTTCAGTCATGGCCAAATATTTCTATGTTTATGTCATTATAAAAATTCAGCTCAATTAATATTCATGATATTATTTCTTTAACCCTTTCCTCCATAAATACACCTTTCTATGCCTCTGTAATAACCACTTCTTGAAACCATTGTCATAAATAGAGCATTTGCTCCTATAATTTATCACAATGGTTTCAAACTACAAAATTCTAAAGTTTTCCTTTTCTCTAGTTAATGCTCCTTTTCGGTAGATTTATTCAAAGAGGTTAGAACTAAAAACAGCCTATGGAGGAAAGGGTTAATATAATAAACATGAATATTCATGGAGTAAATGGCTAAGAAATCTAAAACCTTTCTTACTATACATGTTACAAACAGAAAATGTCTAATCTAAAGATGACTTACCACCTTGTACAAATTACTCACCAGTGTTTTGCCATTGGAGTTGCTAGATATACGTCTGTCGACAAACATAGTGTCAATATCGTTACCATCCTCGGTGTGAAGTTTGGCTCGATCACCACCTCTCTATAAGACAAATTTGTAAAAGGGGGTATCACTGGAGGTGATTAATATCCCAATCCCCATCATATGACACATAAAGGAAAGATACAAAATTTCATTCATCATTTATAGGTGTTTTTGGATGTGTGTAGGATCATAGGATGATAAATTTTGAAAAGATTCAATTAAAAATGAATGTTGCTATTTAAACACATGTCTACAGACTGATAGAGGAATTAAGGAGGTGATTCAAGTATAATGCTTATTGCATCTTTATCGTGCTAAAGAAAAAATATGTCTGTTGAAACTCTGTTCTGCTACAAATTTTACATGTTCTCATTCACCAAATGTTAATCCTTTCCTTCATATAAACGTATTCTCACGCATTAGCAAACAGAGTAGATAGGAGCCGTCTGATCTGGGTCTGCTCTGTTTGCTAATTGAATTTGAAAGATTTGTTTCATTACTTTCTCAAATGGCTAAAATTTTCCACCTTCCATATTTCGTAATATTAACTATTTTTCCATGAATATTTAGTAAGGTATTGAAATGTGGAATAAACATGGAACATGGAAAGCATTAACCCTTTCCTCCATAAATACTCCTTTCTACGCCTCTGTAGAAATCACCTGTTGAAACCATTATGATAAATAGAGCATTTGCTCCTATAGGACTAAGGAGTAAATGCTCTATTTATCAAAATGGTTTCAAACTACAAAAATCTAAAATTTTCCTTTTCTCTAGTTAATGCTCCTTTTCGGTAGATTTAATCAAAGAGGTTGGATCTAAAAAATAGCCTATGAGGGAATGGGTTAAACAGCTTGCATGCTGATGAAAAGCTGAGTTACGAGGTGTCTCATCTTTAGTCAATCTATTTACAAATATCAGCCAGGCTGTAGGAGCCATCTGATCAGGGTCTGCTCTGTTTGCTTATGAAATTGTTATAGATCAGGGTCCATGCTTATCAGACAGTTTCTAACAATACCAAAAATCCTATGTACATCTGCTATTATAAGAAGAGAATCGGTAGAACTGATGGATGCTCTCCAACTGCAGACAAATTTTAAGTATGAAAGGGCAATAGGTGATAATTCTTGTGCACTGCACTTCTCCTCATCAAGATCAATCTACCTATGAAGTTTCATGTTGATACCTATTATAGTTTTTGTGTTATGCTCCGGACAAATTTTAAATATGAAAAATAACAAAGGGCAATAACTCCTGAATTATGCAAAAGAGAGTAATGATTCTTATGCACTGCACTTATCCTCATCGAGATCAATCTACCTATTAAGTTTCATGTTGATATCTATTACAGTTTTTGTGTTATGCTCCGGACAAAGTTCGGACGGACGGACGGACATACGGACGGACAAATGGACTGAAGGACGAACGGACAAGGCGCCGACTATATGCTCCCCCAACACCGTTGTAGGGGAGCATAAAAATTCAGCAAATAAATATTTCTTACATGAATATTCAGCTGGGAAAGGGTTCATGGAATATTTCAATATTTCCCTAGCATGATAAAGGTTTCAAACAGAAAGAATCATTTACTACTATGGTGATCTATCAGAATAACACTGGCATTTGAACGTTATACAAAGCTACAGATAACAGTGCATACTCAAATACTAAAATTGTCCATTCTCCACCAAGCTCTATGCTGTGACCACTCTTTAGAAAAATCTCGAAGAGACCATTCTAAAGAGGGGTCACAACATAGGGTTTGGTGGAGAAATAAAGAAAATAAACTTGAAAATATTTTAATTTACAATGGCTACAATACTCCTCCACCTTCCATATTTCGTTATAACTATTTTGTCCATGAATATTCAATAGGTATTGAAATTTGGACTATTTAAAATATAAACCAGGGAAAGGGTTAACAGAACAATGCCACCTGCCAGAGTAAATGTATGTTTGCCTGTCTTCCAAAACTGCAAAGACTCAACCCATTCCTTGTTCAATGTTTTTTGCAAATTTCAATACCTGCTGAATATTCATGGACAATATAGTTATAACAAAAGGGCCATGATGACCCTGATATCGCTCACCTGACAATCAGAGGAGAAAATTTTCAAAGTTTTCACTATATGTTTCTGTAGAAAACTGGCCACCCCTGGGGCGGGGCTAATTTTGACCCCAGGGGCATTATTTATATAACTTTTGTAGAGGACCTGAACATGATGCTATGTGCCAAATATGAAAGCTGAGAACCTTCCGGTTTCAGAGAAGAAGATTTTCAAAGCTTTCACTATATGTTTCTGTAGAAAACTAGCTACCCCTGGGGCGGGGCCAATTTTGACCGATGAGGCATAATTTATTTAACTTTTATAGAGGACCTGAACATGCTGCTATATGCCAAATATAAAAGCTGAGAACATTCCAGTTTCAGAGGAGACGATTTTCAAAGTTTTCACTATATGTTTCTTTTGAAAACTGGCCACCCCTGGGGCGGGCAAATTTTGACCCCAGGGGCATACTTTATATAACTTTTGTAGAGACCTGAACATGATGCTATGTACCAAATATGAAAGCTGAGACACTTCCGGTTTCAGGAGAAGATTTTAAAAGCTTTCACTATATGTTTCTGTAGAAAACTAGCCACCCCTCGGGCGGGGCTAATTTTGACCCCAGGGGCATAATTCATATAACTTTTGTAGAAGACCTGAACATGATGCCATGTGCCAAATATGAAAGCTGAGAACCTTCCAGTTTCAGAGAAGATTTTCAAAGCTTTCACTATATGTTTCTTTAAAAACTGGCCACCCCTGTGGCAGGGCCAATTTTGACCCCAGGAGCATAATTTATATACCTTTAGTAGAAGACCTGATCATAATACTATGTGCCAAATATGAAAGCTGAAAACCTTCCAGTTTCAGAGAAGAAGATTTTCAAAGTTTTACTATATGTTTCTATAGAAAACAAGGCACCCCTGGGGCGGGCCAATTTTGTCCCAAGGGGCATAATTTATATAACTTCTGTAGAGGACCTACAGATGATGCTATGTGCCATAGATGAAAGCTGAGAACCTTGTAGATTCAGAGGAGAAGATTTTTAAAGGTTCAAATTGTTGATGACGTCGACGAACGATGGACAACACCTGACATCAAGCGATCACAAAAGCTCACCTTGAGCACTTTGTGCTCTGGTGAGCTAATAAACTAGAACTATCACTTAAGGTGATTAATACCCCCACTAGCACATTTGAGACAGTGATGGGGTTATAGAAATAAAGCTCCCGACCACTATATTTTCATTTGTTAAATTATGAAAAGGGAGATCATTCATTCATGCATGAAGCGACAAATCAAAACCTTTATCCCAGGTGCAGAACTTCAGATGGTGTTCAACAATACTGCAAAATTCAAAAAAAAATTGTTGAGGTATGACAGAGAAAAGCTCCGAAGGCTAACTAGACAAGAGGGTCAAGATGGCCCTTAATCGCTCACCTGATCACCATAGATTTAAGATTTTTGCTGGGTAGCCAATGGGTAGGGCCAATATTGACCTTGGGGACAATATTTGAACAATGTTGATAGTGGATCATGAGCAGTGGTTCTGCAGAACAAGATTTTCAAAGATTTAGTATATTGATTTTATCAAGACAATGATTCTGACCAATGAAGATTGGGCTAAAAATGTGCCCTAGAGTATTTTTTCTAAGATTTGACCTAGTGACCTACTTTTTATTCCCACCCAACCCATGGTCACACTCAAGCAAAGACAAACACTCTGAGCAAGTTTGAGGAAGACTGGGCTAAAAATGTGGCCACTGGAGTGTAAACTAGATTTTTTGTAAACTTTTTGACCTCACATAACCCACTTTCAAACTTTTCCAAGATTTTATTAGGACAATCACTCTGACCAATTTTCATGAAGATTTGGCTAAAAATGTGACCTCGAGAGTGTTCACAAGATTTTCCTACTATTTGATCTAGTAACCTACTTTTTAACCCCACATAACCCACTTTCAAACTCGTTTGAGATTTTATCAAGACAATCAGTATGACTAAGTTTCATGAAGATTGGAAAAAAATGTGACCACTAGTGTTCACAAGGTTTTTCTACTGTTTAACCTAGTGACCTAGTTTTTAACCCCACTTGACCCACTTTCGAACTCGTCGGAGATTTTATCAAGACATTCATTCTGACCAAGTTTCATGAAGATTGGACTAAAATTGTGACCACTAGATTGTTCACAAGGTTTTTCTACTGTTTGACCTAGTGACCTAGTTTTTTACCCCATGTGACCCACTTTTCAAATTCCTCAGAGATTTTATCAAGACAATCATTCTGACCAAGTTTCATGAAAATTGGGCTAAAAATGTGACCTCTAGAGGGTTCACAAGATTTTCCTACTATTTGACCAAGTGACCTAGTTTTTAACCCAACTTGACCCACTTTCGAACTCGTCCGAGATTTTATCAAGACATTCATTCTGACCAAGTCTCATGAATATTGGACTACAATTGTGACCAATAGAGTGTTCACAAGCAAATTGTTGACGACGCACGACGGACGCCAGACATTCAAGTCTCCCAAAAGCTCACCCTGAGCTTTGCTCAGGTGAGCTAAAAACTGACTCAGTCAGATAGAGCCCTGCAGATGATCTTTGGTTGAATATGGAATTTTTGATAAATCAAGGGCAGGTAACTCTAGACATGGTGATTACATTCAACCCAAAAACTAAAGGTGTCTTCCTCTAATAATACTAAGCAAATGCCCATAATATGAACCAAATATGTGAAGAACTATTTGAGTTATCACGTCACATCAAAAGTGTTGACAAAAGTGTATGGCTTTTTGGATGAATCAAGGACAGATACTCTAGACATAGCAATCTGATTTAAACCAAAACCTATAGGCATCTTCCTCTGATGATACTAGGCATATGGGCTTAATATGAACCAAATATGTGAAGTACTGTTTGAGTTATCGCATCACATCAAAAGTGTAATATAAATAAATCAGGGGCAATAACTCTCCAGTCTCCTATTTAGCCAGTTTTTGAACTTGATCAAGGTTGTACACTGATACACATTCTTTCAGAGTATGGTTAGGATTGATGGACAAATGAGGTTGCTAGAAAGTCAAAATTGTTGAATGTTGCATTTTTGATAAATCAAGGGCAGGTAACTCTGGACATGGTGATCTGATTCAATCCAAAAACTATAGGAGTCTTTCTCTCATAATACTAAGCATATGCCCTTTATATGAACCAAATATGTGAAGTAGTGTTTGAGTTACGGCGTCACATCAAAATAGTTGACGGCATTTTGGATGAATCAAGGGCAGATAACTCTAGACATAGTGATCCGATTCAACCCAAAAACTACAGGCATTTTCCTCTGACGATACTAAGCATATGGCCTTAATATGAACCAAATATGTGAAGTACTGTTTGAGTTTTTGCATCACATCAAAAGTGATAACGGATGGACAGACAGAAAATGTGATTTTTATAGGGCTCCTGCATTTTCAATGCAGGGCCCTAATAACTCCAAACCAACTGAAGACAGGGTTATGGACCTTGTGCACTGCACTTGTGGTCAAGGTGGTCGATCTGTATATGGAGTTTGAAGTCAATAGCTTTCATATTAAATGGTAGTTATGATCTGGACAAGCCAGATTTTGAGAAAAATAACAAAGGGCAATAACACCAAAAATACTGAAGACAAAGCTACAAACCTTGTGCACTGCACTTGTGATCATTGTGATCTATCTGGATATCATGAAGTTTGAAGTCAATAGCTTTTATATGTTTGCAGTTATGATCTGGACAAACCAGATTTTGACAAAATTAACAAAGGGCAATAACTCAAAATCTACTGAAGATAGTTATGGATCTTGTGCACTGCACTTGTGGTCAATGTGTTCTATTTGTATATTAAGTCAATAGCTTTTATACTCTGAAAGTTATGATCCGGACAAGCCAGATTTTGAGAAACATAACAAAGGGCAATAACTACAAGAATATTGAAGACAAAGTTACAAACCTTGTGCACTGCACTTGCGGTCAATGTGATCTATCAGTATATGAAGTTTGAATAGCTTTTATAGTTATGAAGTTATGATCCGGACAAGCTGGCCGGCCGGACAGACAAACGAACAGACGGACATGGCCCTCCCAAAACTTTGTTTGTGGGGGTATAAATATGGAAGGTGAAACATTGTAACCATTTTAGAAAGTAAAGCAACAAATCTTTTGAATTCCGTTAGCAAACAGAACAGATCCTGATCAGGAGGCTCATATAGGAGCCGTCAGATCTGGGTCTATTCTGTTTACAAATGCGTGAAAACATGTTTATAAGAGGGAAAGGTGTGTGTGTAGACTGATAGTGTGTGTCTAGACTGATAAAAAGTTACATATCCAAAATAGCAAATGAGAACTGTCGGCCTGCTTAACCCTTTCCCTGTTCTATATTTCAAAGGTCCAGATGAGATGCACAGATTTACACATTTTAAACAATAACTTAATTTGTCCACCTAACCCCATACTGTGACCACTCTTTTGAACTGTCTCTCCAAGATGATTCTAAAGAGTGGTCATACTGTCACAGTATAGGGTTTGGTGGAGAAATGACAATTTGTGCAGCTTTATTAAATTTTGTAGCTCTGTATATTTAGTCAAAATTTAAATACCTACTGAATATTCATAGACAAAATAGTTATAATGAAATACGGAAGGTGGAACATTGAAGCCATTATAGGAAACTAAACAAAAGAGATCTATTGAATTTAATTAGCAAATAGAGCAGACCCTAATCTGGGTTTTCCCTATGTGCAATTGCGTGAAAAAGCATATATATGAAGGAAAGGGTTCATATTTAACATGTTACTGGTGCATCCATGATTTCCATTAACCCTTTCTACCATAAATATGCCTTTCTATGCCTTTGCAAACAGAAGCTCTTGTGCAAATGCTCTATTTATCACAATGGTTTCAAACTACAAAATTCTAAAATTTTACTTTGCTCTAGTAAATGCTCCTTTTGGTTAGATTCATTCAAAAATGTTGGGTCTAAAAATAGCCTATGGAGGATAGGGTTAACCATTTCCCTGTTCTATGTTTTTCCCAAAATATCAGTACCTACAGAATATTTATGGACAAAACAGTTATGACAAAATATGGAACGTAAAACAATGTAGCCATTTTAGAAAGTAAAGAAACAGTTCTATCGAATTCCATTAACAAACGGAGCAGACCCTGATCAGATGGCTCCTATAGGAGCCGTCTGATCTGGGTCTAATCTGTTTGCAGATGTGTGAAAACACGTTTGTATGAGGGAAAATGTTAACATTTATTCAAGATGTTATCACCACATGAATACTCATGTACAGAATCAATAAAATGCAACATGGTAAAGGAATGTTTTTGTTCACCATAGTGAAAACTGTAATATCAGATTTATAAAAATCCATAAGCAAAAAGAGCAGACCCTGATCAGAGAGCTCCTAAATGAGCTGTCTGATCTGAATCTACTCTGTTTACAAAAGCCATGAAAAGGTGTTTGTTTGTGAGTCTAAAAAAGCCAGTGCTCTCATTATAACTGACTGACCTCTTCTACTAGCTTTGCACGTCCCTGACACAGTGGTCCCTCTGAAATAGACAAACAAATCTGCACATGAATATAAATATGTAAGAGAAAATGGCACCATGAATATTAATTACCTGAATGCTTTTAGTACAAGGGAAATTTTGGCCCAGACAAAATTTGACAAACTGCAACATCAGAGCTTTTAGGGAAACAAAGCACACCCTGATCAGACAGCTCTAACAGGATCTGGGACTACTCTGTTTGCAAAATTGTGCAAAGATAAGTGTTAATACTATTACAATAAGTCTTCAAAGGAACATATTTGTTTCCTACTGAAAGCTTAATAGAACACGAGGGCCATGATGGCCCTGATATCGCTCACCTGACAAGCAGAGAAGATTTTCAATATATGTTTCTTTTGAAAACTGGCCACCTATTGGGCAGGGCAAATTTTGACCCCAAGAGCATAATTCATATAATTTTTGTAGTGGACCTGAACATGATGCTATGTGCCAAATATGAAAGCTAAGAACCTTCCAGTTTCAGAGGAGAAGATTTTCAAAGTTTTCAATATACATGTATGTTTCTATTGAAAACTGGCCACCCCTGAGGCAATATTAATTTTGACCCCAGGGGCATAATTTATATAACTTTTGTGGAGGACCTAAACATAATGCTATTTACCAAATATGAAAGCTGAGAACCTTCCAGTCTCAGAGAAAAGATTTTCAACGTTTTCACTAAATGTTTCTATTGAAAACTGACCACCCCTGAGGCAATATTAATTTTGACCCCAGGGGCATAATTTTTAGAACTTTTGTAGAGGGCCTTAACATGATATTATGTGCTAAATATGAAAGCTAGGAACCTTCCAGTTTCAGGAGAAAATTTCCAAAGTTTTCACTATATGATTCTATTGAAAACTGGCTACCCCTGGGGCGGGACCAATTTTGACTCCAGGGGCATAATTTATATAACTTTTGTAGAGGACCTGAACATGATGCTATGTGCCAAATATTAAAGCTAAGAACCATCCAGTTTCAGAGGTGAAGATTTTCTAAGTTTTCACTATACCTGGAGCTAAGTTATACAGCGGACCGTTTTACCGCGGTATCCGATATAACGTGGGTGGTCTGTGTCGCCGATTTTTTTTTTTTTGTAAATACCTTATTATATGATTATAATAAACTTAGTAGGTAAACTTGTACCCCCACAGCAGGCTAATGGATAAAAACACAGGCCTCGAAAATTCTGTGGAAGCCACTCGTCCTGTAGGACGAGTGACTTGGAATTCTTACTCGTCCTCCTAAAAAGTTACTCGTCCTACATATCTTAGGCAAATACTTGAAAATAACTTTGATCTGCTTGAGTTTGTTAGTTATATATGTTTTGTTTACACTGTAGATTGATATTTGTTTGAAAATATACATTAATTACTGGAATAAAATATTTATTAAATTATGAGTGTTTATAACATGACTAATACTCTAATATTATAGCATGGGAAGTTTGAGCAACTCAAAATTTGAAATCAGGTGTGAACTCATTTGTACTCGAGCATGAAGAAAACCATCACTCATATTGAACGCGGTGGTCACGTTTTTCAACAAAGATGTAGTCCTATCAATGTGCCGCTCTCGGCCCGACTTGCTATTTTTCGTACTGGGTCCATGCTTATCAAACTTTTAGCTGAGTCTGAGTTTGTTCTCAAGTTTTTGATTGGTCAGATTTGAGCCTTTGGCTCAAATCTGACCAATCAAAAGCTTGAGAACTCAAATCTGACCAATCAAAAGCTTGAGAACGAAACTCAGACTCAACTAAAAGCTTTATAAGCATGGACCCTGATTGTCGAAGTAAACCGAAAGTAAAAGTTAGAACCGTTCAACGATATCACAATATGGGTACACATATGTGGACTGGCATAGATGGGGATTTATACCTTGTTTGCTGGTCTTTTCTTTTTTGTTTTTCTCTATTTCCCTTATCTCGTCATCTCCGCCACCACCAAAAAACTTCGTGATATGTTGTTGACTAGAGCCTGAGGCCATTCTGTATTTTATTTTGACATCGGCGAGCGAAACCAAACGGTGTTGATATAAACATTTACGGAGTGTCTATTGCCACTTTTTTTTCTAAACCGGTGCAAGGGTAAAAATCACACGCATCGTGAGAATTACACAATATGGTCATAATTCCGATAGTAGACTACCGTCATCCCGGAAACCCTTGAAATTGATGAATGAAGCAATTGTACAAGTTAAATAGATATATGGACAATGTTTTATGAAGGCAGAATGTATGAAGACATTAATATATAATCAAATTCGTTCATTATATGCAAAAGTAATTAGCCTGCACAGTCTGTATAGAGATAACTTTATATAAGGAATAAAGATGAAAGAAATTAAAATTAATAACAAAACAAATGACCCACCTCATTGTTGATCTGTATGTTATTAATCCAAATAACAACTACTAAGAAATTACACATTCACATAAATCAAAATATATATTTCACGAATATTAAAATATCCCTCGTATATCACATGCGAGCGCTTTCCCAAAATTTCCATGAAATATTGAATAGAATATCAGATTCAGAGTGGATTGAAAACTCAGAGTGCAAGCCGAGTTAATGTCAGCTTTGATACACAAACTTCAGAGTCGGTAATTACGAGTTGTTTGCAATACAAACATCAAACAGCACGTGTGCGACAGTTGAATTTTGTCTGGGAGCGTTGGTAAGCGGACAAACACATTAATTGGTGTTACTCATTCACACCTTTAAACATCTAACAACAAGCTAGCTTACTATGGAGCAAATTTTGACCAAGCCGATTGACAGATGCATGTACCAATATAAGCTGCAAAGAAATCGAATTTCATCGAATATTCTGTTTCTCACGATACAAAGACAACTTCTGAAGCAATGGCTGCAGTCATATTTGGCATATGTCTACTAAAACATGTGAATAATAAATATGTTATTATATACGTTTTTATATAAGTTACACACAAGGTCGATATAGTTCGAGTTGAAGAATGTTCTCTTGTTTTTAACTCTTTCCCTGTTCTATGTTTATTACAAATTTCAATACCTACTGAATATTCATGGACAAAAAGGTTTATGAAATATGGAAGGTGGAGCATTGTAGCCATTTTAGAAAGTAAAGACAGATCTTTGAAATTCTGTTAGCAAACAGAGTAGACCCAGATCAGACGGCTCCACGGCTCCTAGTGGAGCCGTCTGATCAGGGTCTACTCTGCTTACAGATGCGTGAAAACACGTTTATATGAGGGGTTAAAGGATAATCAATATGATAAATTTTATCAAAGAAAGTCAATATGCCATTGTATCTTAAACATTTAACTGTTGTCTAGGCTAAATAGTCTTATATACTGTAGAGATGGTTACAGTTGTGTATGTATGTACATGTATTTGAATTAGGTATAGTGGTTTGACTTGACTCGACTTTATTATGGCAGTTTATCGGTCATTTGCTGCTACTTTCTGTGATTTCTCCCATATTTTAATACTTATCATTAAATTGTAAAATCTTATTCATATATTAGGGTTTAAAATACAATTTAGTTTGTTCGACAATCTGGAGCTAAATGGTATCAAATGTGTTGTAAAACAAAAAAAAGTGTCACTAGCAAGTTCTCCAAAGGGAGATCATCGCTGAAAATTCTATTATGTCGGAGTAGGTTATCGTTCCTTTGCTGCCACTTTCTGTGATTTATCCTGTATTTTCAGACTTATCAGTATATTTTTCATTGTAAAATACTGTGCATATTATAGGGTTTCAAATACTAATTAGTTTTTTAGGAAATCTAGAGCAAAATGGTATCAAATGCGTTGTCAAAGAAAACAAGTGTCACTAGCAAGTGAAACAAAGGAACATATTCTATGAGATCATGGTAGATTATCGATCCTTTGCTGCCTCTTTCTGTGATTTCTCCCGTATTTTCAAACTTATCAGTATGTTTTTCATTGTAACATCTTGTTCATATATATGGGTTTAAAATACAATTCGGTTTGTTAGGAAATCTGAAGCAAAACTGTATAAAATCAGGTCTCAATGTAAACAAGTGGCACTAGCAAGGTCTAGCTCTAATTACGTGACATCAACACAACACTCAACAGGCCTCGAAAATTTCTGTGGAATTCTTACTCCTAAAAAGTTACTCGTCCTACATATCTTAGGCAAATACTTGAAAATAACTTTGATCTGATTGAGTTTGTTAGTTATATATGTTTTGTTTACACTGTAGATTGATATTTGTTTGAAAATATACATTAATTACTGGAATAAAATATTTATTAAATTATGAGTGTTTATAACATGAATAATACTCTAATATTATAGCATGGGAAGTTTGAGCAACTCAAAATTTGAAATCAGGTGTAAACTCATTTGTACTCGAGCATGAAGAAAACCATCACTCATATTGAACGCGGTGGTCACGTTTTTCAACAAAGATGTAGTCCTATCAATGTGCCGCTCTCGGCCCGACTTGCTATTTTTCGTACTGATTGTCGAAGTAAACCGAAAGTAAAAGTTAGAACCGTTCAACGATATCACAATATGGGTACACATATGTGGACTGGCATAGATGGGGGATTTATACCTTGTTTGCTGGTCTTTTCTTTTTTGTTTTTCTCTATTTCCCTCCTCTCGTCATCTCCGCCACCACCAAAAAACTTCGTGATATGTTGTTGACTAGAGCCTGAGGCCATTCTGTATTTTATTTTGACATCGGCGAGCGAAACCAAACGGTGTTGATATAAACATTTACCCACCTTACCAGACTGGTTTAGTAGTGATTGTAACAGTGACTATCGTGACGCTGTATTTTGACTCGCTAACACACCGAACTAATTTCCGTTTATAATAGATCAAAACTATTTCTATTTTTCTTTCTTTTATTGTGTTTTCATCACGTAAAGCCTTATACTCCATTTAATGATAAAATCAGTTCGCTTCCGTAACAAAAATAATCGGCTGTTAAATTAAAGAAAACCGAGTCCCAGTCAATTCTCTCACTAAGCAACGAGCACCGGGTATGACTAAAACACGAAAGGAAGATTTTATGGCGAAAGGAGGCGAAAGGAGGATTAAAAATTAATATTGGCTATTTATTTGTTATTAATAAGTAAGTTAAATTATATGACCATATATTTTAAATGTATTTTGCACTAATATACTGATTTAAGCCTGAATATATGAACACATCATTAATATATTGATGACATTTACAGGGAAAACGTATTACTTGCTCCTTTCGCCACAGTAAATACCGCGAAAGGAGCTCTTAAGTAATGTAATTCAATGTAGAACTGCGGGTTATTAATAATATGTAATACTTAGTGTTTGTAATTAATATATACACATATTTTAAGTATATTTGGCACTAAAATAATGAAATAAGCCTGAATATATTACCACATTATTAATAGGCAGAGTCTATTACCACGTAATTACGTGTCATTAGCAAGTCATCTAAAACCACATGCACATAATAATCACCTTTTCGTGAAAATCACCCCCATCTCAAGAAAGTTTCCGGCCTATATATACAAATAGTCTTATTATAAAAGAAGAAGAAAAAGTTAGAAATTTATTTTACTTTTAATGTGTTACATGAATAAATGAAAGTCTGTTATTGTATAAAACGAAGAAATGGACGATTTTTATTTATTTTTTTTACTATAATTTGAGATGTCTTAGTATCACGTAAGTAGATCTTTACAGTGCTTAGTGCCACGTATGGCCTTTTAATACCTTATTATGTACAGTTTTGCTCCAGTTTTGTTGCAAACAGATGTGTAATAATAAGCTTAATATATGAACTATTTGTTACAATGGTAAAATTAGTGTTATGTCTTAAAATAAGAGAAAATTTGCCGTACGTGAAAGCATTTTCAGCGGTGATGTCCCTGTGCTTATTGACCCGTATTTTCTGTTAGACGGGATTTTACATAATTCTCTCAAGAGAAAAAAATTGTATAGAAAACCTGATATATGGAATAGTTGTTGCAATGAAAAAAGTAGTTTTATGTCTTAAAATAAGGGAGAAATCGCCGTACGTGTCACCAAAGGAACGATAACCTAGCCTACGGTCATTGAAATTGCAGACGTGATGTCCCTTTGCTTATTGACCCGTATTTTCTGTTGGAATGAATTTTTCATATTTCGCTCAATATTTCAGAAAAAACAGATTTGTATTAGAAAACCTGCTATATGAAATAGTTATTACAATGAAATAAGTAATTGTGTGTCTCAAAATAAGGGAGAAATTGCCGTACGTGGCAACAAAGGAACGATAACCTAGCCTAACAGCATTGACTTTGTCAGCGGTGATGTCCCTTTGCTTATTGACCCGTATTTTCTACGGTCATTGAAATTGCAGAATTGTCTGCGGTGATGTCCCTTTGCTTATTGACCCGTATTTTCTGTTAGAGGAGATTTTACATAGTTACCCTCCAGGTTTCCGAAAAAACAAATTTGTATTAGAACATCTGATATATGAAATAGTTAATTATTACAATGAAATAAGTAATTGTGTGTCTCAAAATAAGGGAGAAATTGCCGTACGTGGCAACAAAGGAACGATAACCTAGCCTAACAGCATTGACTTTGTCAGCGGTGATGTCCCTTTGCTTATTGACCCGTATTTTCTGTAAGACGGGATTCTACATAGTTCCCCTCCGGATTTCCGGAAAAACGAAGTTGTATTAGAAAACCTGATATATGAAATAGTTATTACAAAGAAAAAGGTAATTTTATGTCTCAAAATAAGGGAGAAATTGCCGTACGTGGCAGCAAAGGAACGATAACCTAGCCTAATATCATTGACTTTGTCAGCGGTGATGTCCCTTTGCTTATTGACACGTATTTTCTGTTTGACGGGATTTTATACAGTTTTGCTCAAGATATTTTGCAAACAGTTATGTTACAATTTCTTTTTGGAACGTTTATTACCATTTTCACTGCAAAAAGGGCGTCGGTACACGAGATAAACGTGTTTTCACGCATTTGCAAACAGAGTAGACCCAGATCAGATGGCTCCTATAGGAGCCGTCTGATCAGGGTCTGCTCTGTTTACACCCGTTTCCAACATCCAGGTACTTGAGGATTACTGCAAAAAGGCGTCAGTATACTAGGTAAACGTGTTCTCACGCATTTGCAAACAGAGTAGACCCAGATCAGATGGTTCCTATAGGACCCGTCTGATCAGGGTCTGCTCTGTTTACACCCGTTCCCAGCATCCAGGTACTTGAGGATGAAATCTCCGACGTACAGAACGTGGCATCAAAAGAAGTCTTTGCCTCGTGAGAAACAGATTATTCGATGAAATTTGATTTCTCTGAAGCTTATATATGGTAAAGCATGTGTCATTCAGCTTGGTCAAAGTTTGCTCCACAGTAGGTTTGGTTGATGTTAGAAGTTTACGGGTGTGAATGAGTAACACCAATTAATGCGTTTGTCGGCTTACCAACGCTGTTAGACGTAATTAAGCTGTCGTGTGCGTGGTGTTTGCATTGCAAACAACTCGTAATTACCGACTGTGATATTTGTGTATCAAAGCTGACATAAACTCGGCTTGCATGCTGAGTTATCAGTCAAACCTAGCTGACTTTTGCATTCATTTCTTTAGTATTCCAAGGACGCTTGTGGGAAGCAGGGATACTTTCACTTTCACATAAGTGAAATAGATTATTGTGGATTTATAGTGAATGTGTCGTTAGTTAATAATCATATGGAATTTTACTTATAAGTGGATCAACACTAAGGTGGAAAGTTAGATATAATCTTAACTTAGTTTGGGCAGCTAAAAACTTTTGCATATAACGAACAAAAATGATTATATTTTAAAGTCTGCATACATTCTGCTTACAAGAAATAGTGTTACAAAATATATCTTACTTATCTAGGTGTGTAATTCGTCCAAATAAATGCATTTTAATCATGATATTAGAATGCTATCTGATTTTATTGCCGTATAGTGTAACTCTCATGATGCGTGTGATTTTTACCCTGTCACCGGTTATAAAAATACGTGGCAATAGACACTCCGTTATTAATATATTGATGACATTTATGGGGGAAACGGTTTACTTGCTCCTTTCGCCAGCTTTAAATCCCGCGAAAGGAGTTCTTGATATAATCGAATGAAGAATTGTGGATTACTTCATGTAAGTTGGTTTGGTAAAGCTCCATCCGCTGAAATCCAAGGTCTACAGTTGGCCAGTTATAAATTCCGTTAAATTTAAGGAGCTCTTAATATAATTGGATGAAGAAATGTGGATCACTTCAGGTAAGCTGGTTTGAAAAAGCTCCTTTCGCTGAAAATCCTTGGTCTACAATTAGCGAAAGGAGGCTCCTTTCGCCAGTTGTAAATCCCGTGAAAGGAACGCATATGTAGTACATGTATAACTGAATGTAGAACTGTGGGTTACTACAGGTAAGTTAGTGAAAAAGGCTTCTTTTGCTAAAAGTCCATGTTCTACAGTTTGCGAAAGGAGGCTCCTTCGCCAGCTGTAAATCCCGTGAAAGGAGCTCTTAATATAATTGGATGAAGAACTGTGGGTTACTACAGGTAAGTTGGTTTGAAAAAGCTCCTTTCGCTAATTTAAATCCTTGGTCTGCAGTTGGCGAAAGGAGGCTACTTTAAATTGGCCAGCTGTAAATCCCGCGAAAGGAGCTCTTAATATAATTGAATGAAGAATTGTGGGTTACTACAGGTAAGTTGGTTTGATAAAGCTCCTTTAGCTAAACATCCTTGGTCTGCAGTTGGCGAAAGGAGACTCCTTTCACCAGCTGTAAATCCCGTGAAAGAAGTTCTTAATGTAATTGAATGTAGAATGGTGGGTTACTACAGGTAAGTTGGTTTGATAAAACCCCTTTCGCTAAAATCCTTGGTCTGCAGTTGGCGAAAGGATGCTCCTTTCGCCAGCTATAAATCCCATGAAAGGAGCTCTTAATACAATTGAATGTAGAATGGTGAGTTACTACAGGTAAGTTGGTTTGATAAAGCTCCTTTCGCTAAAATCCTTGGTCTACAGTTTGCCATACATGTATATATTTTAGACAGTATACATCTATGAAAAACATATTTTTACAAATATGCTCAATCTTTTTTAACCTTGCAGACATCATGATGTCCCTATTTCTGATATGAATATTCTTAGGATAAAGGTTTAATTGCCTATACGCATGTAGCATGTTAACCCTTTACTCCATAAATACGCCTTTCTACACCTTTGCAAACAGAGCAGATCCAAATCAGACGGCTCCTATGGGAGCAGTCTGATCAGGATCTGATGTATGCTTATTAACTAATATAGATATTATTCTACAGTTTCTGTCATGGCCAAATATGCCTTTGTTCATGTGCAATTTTACTAAAAAAAAGAATCCAATTAATATTCATGATGTCACTATTTCTTACCTGAATATTCATGGAGTCAAGGGTTAAAAACAAATTATGATGCTTGGTTCAGTGTTCTGATTAGCAAAACTTTACTGTCACAATAAAAAGGAAAAATGAGAAACAAGAAACACACGGGATTCTGATACCGGTACAGATACGCTCGTAGTTCGATGAACTAATTTTGTTTTATCGTCATGTGCACAGTTATGTTTTCTTCCGTTTGTATTAGATGAATTTTGGTTCTTTTCTTTTTAGAATAAGAAATCAATTATGATAAAAAAAAATCATCCAAACCAAAGAAGCAAAGTAAAAATGATAATGAAACACAAGAAACAACACCAAAATAAATCAAGTAAACGCATCAATATGACACAATTTTCTTTATTTTTCTGCTTGATCAAAATGTCTTCCTGGCAGAAAATTCAAACATGAGCACAGCATACGTAAGTAATTTAAGTTTTAAACCTTTGTCGACTGTATGAATATATGTAAAAGAAATTTGAATATTAATATAATGACTATATAAATACTAATTAGATGAATTGTTCATGCGATATGAACACGAAGTTTTGAACATAGCAGAAATACAGAATTAAATCTATATTTCCCAAAAGCAAACTGAGCAGATGCTGTTTTGATGGCTGCTCCTATAGAAGCCATCTGAACTGGGTCTACTCAATTTGCAAAGGCATTCACAGATAACCATTTACTCCATAAATACGCCATTCCAAACACTGTAGACTCAGATCAGACGGCTCCTATAGAAACTGTTTGATCAGGGTCTGCTCTGTTTGCTTATTATATAATATAGACACGATTCTACTGTTTCTACCATGGCCAAACATTCCCGTGTCTGTGTGCTATTATAAACAAGAGCTGCCACAACCAGGAGACAAATACCCCCAAAGGATATCACCGACATTAAAGTCTGGATTATGTGTATGCCTGGACCTTATCACATTCTGTAGAAGCATATTTGTTCTATTAAGCTATTTAAAAAGTGTTTTATATAAAACAATATTTAAGTCCGAAACCTCAATCAAACAAACATGAATATATCTTTCACGTATGTAGGAGTTAAAGAGCGGACACAGCAAAATGACCTCATTATTTTTAACTTTGACCCCTGATTGTAACAGTGACCTTTAAGGTGGTGAACATTTGTAGCAGGTTATTTTGAAATCAATGTAGGAGTTACAGAGCAAACACGACAAAATGTCCCCCAGCCCCGATTGTGACCTTTACCTTTGAGATAGTAACATTGGGACCCATTGTCTCAAGTTGGTGAACATTTATACCAGGTTATTTTGAAATCCACTCATGTATGTAGGAGTTACAGAGCGGACACGATGTTGGACAGACAGACAGACTGACAGACAGATTGGACGCACAGTGCGATAACTATATGCTTCCCTTTGGGGCATAAAAATAATGCATGCTATTCATGATGTCATTATTTCTTACATGTATATTCATGGATAGCGTAAAGGGCAACATTTTAATGCAAGTTTCCAAAGTGGCATGCAGTTTGTAAGAATTGTAAGAATTCCAGCAGCTGTCCAAAATATACCATATTTGCCCTAACATTGTTATATAAAATTCTCCCTTTCGGTGTATATGAGGAACTGAAATAGTTCAACTTGGCATTTTATTGTTAATTAACCCTATCCTTCATATAAACGTGTTTCATGAACACAGTAGATCCAGATCAGACATAGGAGTCATCTGATCCGGGTCTGCTCTGTTTGCTTTTGACATGATATAGATCTGATTCTACAGCTTTTGTTCAAAGCAAAACATTTACTTGAAAAGCTTATATGATAAAAGTTCTGCTAATAAATATTCATGATGTCATTATTTCTTACATGAATATTGAGCAGGGAAAGGGTTAAGATTCATCTAATGGAGAAGTAGATACTGCCTTAGCACGTTAACCCATTCCCTTATAGGCTATTTTTAGATTCAACCTCTTCGAACAAATCTACCGAAAAGGAGCATTTACAAGAGAAAAGGAAAATGTTAGAATTGTGTAATATTGAAATCATTGTGATAAATAGAGCATTTGCTTCTATGGAGCAAATGCTTTATTTATCACAATGGTTTCAAGAAGTGACTATTACAGAGGCGTATTTATCGAGGAAAGGGTTACTCGTTGTTTTTACTTGTTGCCTATGTCTGTTAATCTCTTTATTTGTCTTTCCACAAATGGACTAAATTTGAAGTTTCTCTCGCAAGCGGAAGTGTGCTGAAACTCCATGACAGGCAGACAGCCCGACAGACAACAGAGAAGAGATCCCCGTCATCTACTAAACCAGCTCACATCAAATGACATTATGGACAGAACAATTCCTAGAATTTCTTTTCTTCAATAAACATAAATGAAATAGTGGTAAAACACGGATATAACTCAAGACTTAAAGGGGAAGTCCCTACATTCAACACGTTTCAAAAATTACTTAAAATATAGAAAACTCATTTGTTTATATGCTGAAAAGTAGTATATCGCAAAAAAACTTGTCCAATAAACGTTGACAATGAAAAATCACCCATGTGTTTGATATTTACTATCCTGATTTTATTCCACGATGTTTCAGTTTTATTCGGGTCGGGTTTTAGTTTCGTATTTGCTCGTGCTATTCGTGTCTCTCTGACAACTTCCGAGAAAAGCTGTATAGAGGGAAAAAACGCGGAAAATACATGTACTTTGTTGTCGAACAAAAATAAAGGTATTGATGTATCACAGGGGCATTTTTCAATATAAATTCAAATTCATAATCTCCAGAATAATGATTGAACATTACAAATTATCATTCAAGTTTTATGATATTATTGAAAATATGCGTTCATTGTAGGGACTTCATTCTTAACAGACTATTCATTACAGTATTTGTATCACAACATTTAAACATGATTACTGCAATGAAAAAAATGATCTGCAGCTAAGGATAGGAAGGTCTTCAGACCATAGCAAAGAGAGCAAATCAACACCATTCACTGTACTAAATATGCCTTTACAACATCAGACCTTGGTGTGACATACTTCAATATTTTCATTCTATTACAGAAGACAAATAATGTAGACTCCAGTCTGACATTGCCGTTATTCCAGGTCTATACATTTTGCAAAACTCACATATGTCGTTTCCCTTAACCCATTCCTTCATATGAATGCTTTTTCATGCATTTGCAAACAGAGTAGACCAAGATAGGACAGCTCCTACAATCGCCATCTGATCAGGGTCTACTCTGTTTGCTTATGGTACAATATAGATTTGATTCTAAAGTTTCAACCTGAGCCAAAATGTCTAGTGTTCATATGCCGATACAAAAAAAAATCTAAGCATTTATAAATGACATCATCAATTCTTACATGAATATTCAACATGGAAAGAGTTAATCGGGATCCAGCTCTTCTTAAACCTTTCCTTCATATAAACGTGTTTTCACACATCTTCAAACAGAGTAGACCCAGATCAAACGGCTCCGATAGGAAGTTACATTTCAAAATCATAGTGATAAAAAAAGCTCAATTTATCACAATGGTTTCAAAACTATACAACTCTTTATTTAAAGAAGTTGGAACAAAACATAACCTATGAGGGCATGTGCTAACTAATAACTTACAATTTCACTTACAAAATTCTGCATTTCAAGGATAAAATCAATGCAACTGAGAGTATCACTATTGTCAAAGAACTTTTAAATTTAACCCTTTGCATCATGGATATTCCTGTGAGAAATAATGACTGTATTATTTATAATGAATATTAATTAACTGAATTTGACCATGATCTTAACCTTTTCCTTCATGGATATTCATGAAAGAAATAATGACATCATGAATATTAATTAGATCAATTTGTTATTACAGCACATCGATGCAGGAAATGTTGGCCATGGCAGAAACAGTAGAATCATATCTAT